>CAJFCP010000050.1:3016776-3277823 GCA_904066005.1 Synergus itoensis | reverse complement strand
CAAAAATTTTTGGTTGTGCCAACCAAATCTTGGTTCTTTCAACAAACCTGTTGTTGGCACAACCAAAAATTTTTGTTGCAACTAAAAATTGTTTGGTTGTGCCAACAACAAGTTTGTTGAAAGAACCAAGATTTGGTTGGCACAACCAAAAATTTTTGTTGCTTCTATAGTAACCAAACGTATTGTTGTCCGAACCAAACAGTTTTCTCAGTGACAATTTACAGAAAATTTCAAAGAAAGCGCATAAGGTAAGCGGTATGGTATATTGGCTTATGCCTGCTTTTAAAGCTTTGCACATACGACCATGATCAAGTAACGTAAATGACAACAGCACACGGTATTCCCAAACGGTCACCCATTCAAGTACTAACCGCGCTCAACGCTGCTTAACTTCAGTGATCTGACGAGAACTTATGCTTGCAGCGTGATTTATCTGTTGTCTGGGTATTAGGAATTCTGAGTTGTTATTACGCACACCTGAAGGTATTAGAAAAGTTGCCAAGAGTCCTTGCTTTGATTGCAGAAAGAGAATCGGGTTGTTTGTCGAAAATATTCTCTCCCAGCGGAGTTTCTCAGGTTTTGAAAGAAAATGTTATTTTCAAACGAAACTTTCAGTGATTGCGGTCAGGAATCGCGTGACGTAAAGATGCCACATCCTGGGCCCTCTTCTTTCTCAGTCATCTTATTTCTCTGTCTCTCGACTTTTCCATTTTGCTATTCTTCTCTCGTGTATAAAATCCGTGTGAAAGGAACAGACTTGTAAGAAGCTGGAGGTTTCATAACTCTACCTAGAGCCCCCATCGAACAGCTACCAGTAAGGGTCGTAAACCCAGAACCAAGTTCTTACTTTCGGGATTCATGAAGTTCGCATTAAGATTTCTTGACGCCTTATTTAACGTGAGAAAATTCTACAGGCGTGGTTTAAACAAGATAAAAGATATTGGTTTATATAGTTATATTTAATCATTTGCAGTCATCACAGTACCTATTGCCATTAAAAAAAGGTGAAAAAGTGATTTTTTTTTATAAAATTAGGTGAGAAATAGGTTTAAAAATATTTGTAGGATTTTTATAAGATTCCAAAATATTTTAATAATTTTAAAGATTTTAAATTTGAAAGGATTTCAAGTGATTTTATGAAGTTTCAAGGGATTATAAGATAACTAAAAGAATTTAAAGAATTTTAAGAAATTTCGAAAAGATTTAAAAGAACTTCAAGAGATTTAAAGAGACTTCAAAAGATTTCAAGATATTTTAAGTAATTTGAAGAAATTTAGAATAATTTTGGAAGAATTCGAAAAGGTTTTGAGATTTTTAAGAGATTTCATAAGATTTCCAGACATTTTAATGATTTAAAAAATTTTTAATTTTAAAGGATTTCAAAAAATGCAGAATATTTGAAGGATTTTAAAGAAAATTTAAAATAAATTTGTATTTCAAGAAAAATTCAGATTTCAAGTGTTTTTAAGAAACTACTAGGATTTTGATGGGATTTGGTTGTTTCTTTTTGAAAGATTCAAGAATATATCAAAAGATTTCCTGGAAAAATTAAAAATAGATGAAAAAAGGTGAATCGATGACGACCTTAATTAAATATCAGTTTTATTAGTTTACTCAAGTTTAGACTCGTATTACTCATGTTGGGATATGCAGATTTCACCTCTTGTTTATGGGGATGTATCAGGATCGCCGCGACCTGTTCGTTAATGAAATCCGCGTTTTACGTCGATACTAAAGAACGCGATTTTCATCCAGTCGTTAAATGCAGCTTAAAGACCCACCCGCTACATAAAAGCAGCTTCGTGTCGTTACACAGGTGTAAAATACTGCAACCCGGGAATGATAAACATTATATCCTTTTTTTATGTATTGTGTAAGCCATAAAAGTGTTATATAATTTTGCACAGCTTTCAATATCAACTTTATCCAACTCTAGATGTATAGCCAATTATTCATTTTATTGAAAGAAAAAATCTGCTCACTTCGCTCGTACCCACGTTTTGGCTTACAAATTTCACAAAAACCTTCGAAATTCCTCACAATAAGAGTGCATAAAAATGTTTAAAATCATCAAAATCATCAAAATCATCAAATACCGTAAAATTCTTAAAAATTCAACAAAACATTTTACAAATCAGAAAAATCTCTTGAAATTCTTTCAAATTCTACGATAACATTAAAAATTTCTTTATAACCTTTAAAATCCATTAAAAATATTAGAGATCTTTTCAAATTTCACGAAATCCTTTAAAATTTCACAAAATCTTTTAGAAATCATAAAAGTCTCTTGAATTTTCTTAGAATTCTTCGAAATTTTATGAAATATCCTGAAATCTCTTAAAATTCTCCGAAATCTTTTAAAAATCTTAAAAATCTTTTGAATTTCGTAAAAATCACTTGAAAATCGTTCCTCTCTAAAAAAAGTGGAGTAACGAAATGTCTCGAAAATTTCGCAAAAACATAAACGAAAAATGTGAAATAACCGAGTAAGATAAATTCCAACGTCAGAATACGTTTCTGCGGAAAACGAAAAAATGTCAGTTGGCACCCAATTACAAAAAACTAGATTCACACCCTGAGAGTGCCAATATCTGCGCTAACGCCAAAGTGCAGTACTTTTCTTTTTACTTTTTTATATTCTTTGGTTCCCGGACCGGTTTTCCTGATCATTATTCTCTTTCAATGGCCAGCTCTGCATTTGAATTCGTAGTTCCGCGGGGTAATAGAGGTGGGCATATCCAAAATCGATAGTTAATGCGCATATGATAATAAAGACATTATGCAATAATCGACGTGCTTAAGTGAGAGTGAGGGAGGTCGACCCGCACAGAATACGAAAAGAGGAGAATATATAATTAAAAGGACTTGTGATTCCTTTTGGGTCAGAATTTTTTCAGCCGAGAAAAATAGTCTAATTTCTTGCATTAATTTACTTGGAAAATTTTCATTTCCGCGATGTCATTCTCATACGTTATGTCAGCGATAAAATATTTAAGTGCGGGCAATTTATATAAAGCAAGAAGTTATAGAGCTTTCAAAGCCTTTTTGTGCTTCTCTATTACTATTTTTAGTTTTACGCTCTCATGGACAATTATTTAAGGCGCTTAAGTAATTTAAGCTCAACCAGAAAATCAAGTAAATTAACTTTCTCTTTGCATCTTTTAGGATGAAACTTTTTCAATGAAAAAAGTAATACAGTAAATGTATTTCATTCTAAAATTGTTTCTTTTTATAAACACAAGGCATCCATGTTATAAAAGTACATGTAAATGTAAATCCTTTAATGAAAACCAGCTTCTTTTATTTCTTTTTGTGTACAACCTATTTATTTCTTGTGAAACGTGCTTGAAATATTTGAATATTTTTGTGCTAACGACCCGGACTCAGCTCTAAACATAACGGATGCATAAAATAAAACTAAAAACTTAAATTTTGCATGAAAGTGAGGAAGCTTTCTATTTTAGATAAAATTTGGATTTTATATTTAATTTTCATTCTTTTTGCAGTATGGCGGAGAACCAGGAAGAAGGTTATCGCCACATGAGAAACCACTGGAGCTTCAGGATGCTTTTTTACAAAGACTTGGTTATCAAGAACCATCAAGGAGAGCACGACTTGGTGTCGATCCTGAACTACGACATCTTATTTCCTTTCACGTTGGTAAGTTAGAGTTTTTTTGCTATTGCCGAGAATTCAAAAGATTAATTTTATGCAACTACTTACAGGATAGAAAAACCGAGAGAAAAATTCCCTCAGAGTTCAAAAGAGAATACTTTACTGATTCAGTTGAAGTTGCAGACGTCTAATCTGACGAACATTTTTTATTTTTTACATTTATTGGTCTAAGAAAATCAAAAAAGTCCCCAGAATCATTTTATTTTTATTTTATACTCTCTAGGAGGAACAGAGATAAAATTTTATGTAAAAGACGACAAAGAATGAGCAATATGAGCATAGGTAGTGAAATGATGAAAAGAAAAGCACACATAATTTAGAGAACTGATTTTTTGAAAACTAGAAACAGTTATGAAGGAGAAGAGTTTATTTTCATAGTTTATACTCATTTAATGGAAACCTTGAAGAGGGTTTTAATTAAACTTTTCGATTAAAAGTCATAAATCCTGATGCATGAATTCAAAAATTCAACTAGAGGAAGATTTTCAGCATCTCAAGCTGTGACTGATGAGACCCTAGAGATTCATGTAGTTTCCTCTATCAATTAGAGAAGTTTGAAAGAAAACTGTCAACGTTAACGAGTGTGAAAAGATGAAAGAACATAAAAATTCTTTTCAAATCACGTCAGCCGCTGTTTTCAACGTACATGCAGCACATCTCAAGCGGTTTCCATTTGCGCGATTAAAACGCGCAATATCCGAATACATGGTATATATTACGGACACATGGGACAGGGTGTATTATTCATCTAGAATAATATTCCACTTGATGATCATTCTGGAAATTTAAACGAGAGAAAAATGTTTTTCCGATATTTCAATTGACGATCAGCATCAGCATTTTGGATTTCATGTTACCTGTGATTGTGCATTACGCATACGAATGGATTTATTTCAAAAATGTGTAGCAGAATGTGGAATTTGAAACGTTTCAGTTATAAACTCGAAGCAAATGTATTTGATATATGTATGGTCTTTTCGCAAAGTTTAATTTCAAAAGTCGAACTCGTACTGCAAATCCTAGGCGAGCTGACGGGGTTTAGACTATTTTCTTAAGATCTTTGAAACTTTGACGACAGACTCGTAACTTTCTGCTTGTATTCTCGGATGTACATAGAGTAAGTGTTTCATTTCAGTTTTGTATTACTTTAAGAGCGACGTTATCCTTTCATGAATATAATTAAGAACCGTGCAAAACGTTAATAATGAATTGAATCGTTCAATTTAAATGCGCAGCGAAATTCAGGGATAGATAAATTTTCACGGCTGGTTGGCATGTGTTGAGAATTCTATTTTTTCATTTAGTTTGTTTGACTAATTAGTAGTGCACGATACAACAAGAATTTCTTGGACCATTGGTGCTAGAAGGATATCTGGGTCGAAGGGGAGAAGGACATGCAAATATTTTATATACGTTAGATGAGTATTCGCTTTTAAATACACTTTTTTCTTACTGGGGATGCAAAAGTTTCAGAGACAATTAAAATGCGAAAAGTTTGGTAGAAATTAGTGGAGAGTTGAAAGCACAGATTAAATGGTGCTCGAAGTTGGTATTTCAAACTGGATTTGTGGGTCTGCCATTTGGTTGGCATGGCATTCACCACATTGAAACTTCTGGATAGAAAGCTCTTAATGTCCTAATAGTCATTAGTGACCATTAAATCGAATATAGCTACAGCTATACCATTATTCTCCGCCTTTCTTCTGTCAGAGAAGCTGATCAAAAGATAAAGTAGATTTTAACTGTTGCGGAGAATTGTGTAAAAACATCAGACATTGGCTTTTGAGAGCTTTCTTCGAAGGTATAATTTTTATTGGTCAAAAGAATTTCGAGTTGTTCTTTGCAGAATTTTCATCTTGACTTGACCTAGTTATTTTCTTATTCAGCAATTACAAATGAAAAGTATTTATATAAAGTGTAATTTTAAAGTGCATTTTAAATCAAGAAACAGAGTGCACTTTTCTTTCCGAGTTCTGGGAAAATTTACACTAGCGGGAAGACAACTGATTTACGAACTTTCAACGAACTCGAGCTGCTAGTCTTTCGACACGCGAAATAATAGAAGAGACCGAGGTCCAAACTTGTGAAGTTCAGGATGCTTGAGGATGCTCGCGTGTGTCTCAAAAACCAATCTGAAGATGGGGCGGGTTCCTTCTGTGTAACTTGGGATGGTCCCGAAGTAACACTGCAAGTTAATTCCCACCGCTATTCCAACAAAACGGAAGTTAATACAATTTCCTGCAGATACGTGAAGTAATAAATTCAAAATGTTTGATTTAGCATTATCTGCAAGAGCAATATGAAAAATCATTAGTCATAGTGATGCATTCAAGCGAAATTTGACAAGGGAACTAAAAGATCGCTATTTTTTCTCATTATTTCAAGAGAATTAAATGAATTCTAAGGGATATTGAAATATTTGAAACGATTTTAAGACACAAAAGATTTAACGGACTTTAAAGAAATTCGAGTAATTTTAAGGGATTTTAAGGGACTCCGTTTGATATTATGGAATTTAAAGGGATTTCGAAAAAGTTGGACCCTTGAAATCAATACAAATCTCCTAGCATCCCTTAAAATTAAAAAAATCCTTTTATAATTTTTGAAATCTTATGAAACCTCTTGAAAATCCTTAATTTCTTTTGAGCCTTTTTAAAAATCCCTTAAAATACCTTGAAATTCCATAATAAAGTCACTTGAAATCTCTGAAAATCCCGAACAGCGCCCAGCAAATTTCTGCTAGTATTATCATAAAAAAATAATAATTTCACATAGGAGATATTTACGAAGAGTGTATTAATTTTTCAATTGGTCCTGAAGTGTGCAAGTTTCATCTTTATTTTATTCCGCTGCTGAAAGCTCTATAACTTTAATGCAGAGACAGCATATTTAAACACAAATGGCAATATCTGTTTCATAACAATAATTTTTCTTATCTCAGCTTTTCCTTTGCATTTCAGTGAAAGCGAAGCTACTCACAGAAATGCAATAGTGATCTTCCCGCCTTACACTAGGTATATAATGGCAAAGGAAGCTAGCTTGCGTATATTTATTCGTATCACATCCTCTGCAGTAGCGTAACAACAATTTGCACCATCTGGTACCTATCACAAAATCAAGTTTCTTTCTATATAATCATGTTTCAATTCCCCATTTTGGCACCTGCTATTCCTCTAAATCAATAATTAATAAATAGGATACTACAAACGCTTTTAATTTATTTCAAAATAATGACGACTTGAAATGAAATTAAACTTGCATCGTATAGAAATTTGCTTTGGCCCTGGTCGGACCCAAATCGGGGAATTCTGGCTCTGATCGGTCGAGGTTTGGCCGGGCCTTGTGTTTCATCTCCGGTCTGGGCCAGGTTTGGAAATTCTACACGAACTACGACTGGAACTGATTTCAAATCTTTCCTAATTTTTGTATTTTTCATTCATAAGACATTTTAAAGATTTTTCACGCATACTTTCGTACACTAATTTCCAAGATAAAACGGCCCTGAATCTAGCTCGTTCTGACTCGGAATATCAAGTAGGGCGCCATTTAATAACAACTTTAGCTTGCCTAGCAAACTACGCTCTAACGCTTCCACCTCTCAATTTTCAGGGATTTTCATTCATACGCGAATACAGTAGTATTAATTGGCCACGCTTGTAATATGCTTGAACCATAAAGTTAGGCGAACAGGCGTTATCAAATGAAATCATGTTAATTTCGAAATAGCGGTACATGTATAATAATATGAAACATTTGCTATAACTCGCTTTGTAATAACAGTAGTACTTTCTATCATTATTGATGGTAGCTAACAGTCCATAATATTGCCAATTTGTCCTGAGTGCTCTTTAAAAATAAAAATCTGTTATTCACTTGCTTATAGCAGTCTCCACTACAATAATTAATCTTACATTTAGAGAAATGTAAAAATTTCCGTGTAAAAATTCCCTATCTTTCCCTATTTGAAGTAAAGTTCTAGTATGGCATGGTCTAGAAGTTCTAGTCTAGAAAAAACTAATCAGAGTCCAATCTATTAATTGTAAGCAATTTATTAACTTGGCAAGTTTTGGCAAGTAAAATCCCTTAATACATATTACCTAAAATCCCACGAAATCTTTTTAAATACTTTAACATTCCAGAAAATCAAACGAAATTGTGTAAAATCCCTTAAAATCACCTAAAATCCCATAAAATATCGTCAAATTCCTTAAATTTATTAAAAATATTAAATCATGCATACAAGCGATAATAAGATTTAAAATATTGGAATCACAGCGTGATACGTTTGAATAATCATCTTGAGCATCTATAAAGGATATTTTATTTTAAAAAGGAAAAGATTATTTCCAACCGATAAACCGCGTTTGTTCCAGAAGAGTGAATTTGCGAACCTGATAAAGTAAGCACTTTCAATAAGGCTATAGCGCGAAATCAAAATATCGCTTTGTTTTACGTTACAAATTTAATCAATTTTGGAACATATAAAATTACATTTTTCCATTAATTAAAAAATACCTCTCGGTTCAACAATAAAAAGGTCTTTCAATTATTGTAAGTGCACTTGATGAAATTGAAACAATGAACGACCTTGTATTGAAATAGATGATTCATTTCAAGAGTGTGGAAATGGTTTTTGGTGATTCGTAATATTTGATTAAGTTTATAATAAATCACTATTTTTCCTATCAAAGCGGGTTTTTTTTTGGATAAAAATTTCCAGTTAATATACTGTTAGTCAAAAAGTAAAATTATTTAATTTAAAAATCATTCCGTGATTTTCCTTTGAAACATGAGGCAATAGAACGAGGTTTCCGTATATTTTGAACACTGTTGGTAAAATTGACCTGGAAACACGATATACATCAGAGGCTTTGATATCTTGGCGTAACAGGACGTAACTGAAATGGATAGAGATGAAGTAAAGCGCTTTATACGACGTCAACAACTTACAATAGCTTCACCTAACTCCTCCCTCCTTCTCTGATTTCGAGGAAACTCCGATCAACCGCATATTACGAGAAGAGAATGGACCCTGATTTAGAGCTCAGTACTCTAATGGCGTTAGCTGAGCCGTAATTAATCGTGTAATAAACCGTTTACATCGTCATAATCAATTAGCGAGTTTCGAAGGCAGAGCACTAAACACGAAATTAATATCCTAAGGCTGATTTTCTTCAAAACAAATTTAAATTTACTATTTAACATTTAACATTTAACTGGTAAAAGACGTGGAAAAAAAGGTTGGAGATGATCATGGGAGAAAGCGTTTGGAAAAGATAGTAAGCAAAAGGGGGTTGGAAAAGTTGTTTGTTGAAGGGGGTGCGAAATTTTTTTTAGAAAAATGAGGGTCTAATAAGGGGATTCAAAAACGTCATGGGAAAAGTTGTTTGGGAAAATTATTAAGGGGGTTGGAAAAAATGATGCTTAAAGGGAGTGGAAAAAATGTTTGAAAAAGATGATGGAAGAAGAACGGACAAGTTTAATATTTTATTTTAAATAAAATACGTTTCCTATCAAAAAAGTGACGATAGGTTTTCCCTAGAAAACGCTATATTCACTGTCTATGTGTAAAAGTAGTACTGAAGCAGGAGAAAAACGACAATAGCGACGTAGATGGATAGACCGAGTTTATAGTTTAACCATCGGAAGAGCTCGAAGAAGGGGCGTTAGCAATTTCTGAACGGTAAACTGGACCTTTAATCTATCGTTTCACACTCAATGTACTTGGCGCACCCACTTCAAAAAGTTTTAAGAAGAGAAAACAGGTTGCGGAAAATACATTTTTGTGCATGCACAGCAAAAGCTTCATTTTTCATGATTTTATGAATCCTATAGCTTGGTCTGATTAAAAGTACGGGACTAGTTGGGGAATTCCTTTTGGACTAAAGTTTAAACGAGTCAATATTGTGATAGACAGGGGTGAAAATTATTTTCTATGAATATTGTAGTAATGTATTCCCTCGTTAACATTTCTCACATAATTTTAGTTGGGAAAGTGATATTTCCTCTTTCGTTTGTAAATTTACAGGGAGAACATTGTGACTCGCGTTATTCATCATAATAATGAGAATAATGTAACGTTCCCTGGGCGCTAGATTTTAGACACGAACTCGGCAACTCGTGTGAGGCAGTTTTCCTAAAATACCGGCAAAGTTCGCGAGAAGTTAACACTTGAACAGAGTTAGGTAAATTGTGTAATGGAACTGGGGAGCTTCGAGTTCACGTGGTTGAGAACGTGCCACACGCGGAAGGCCTCAAATTGCTCACTGAGACTGACAATAACATTACGATTAGGGTGGTTATGCGAATTTAATTCACACCTCTACTGCTCGAAGGAATTAAAAAAATATTCCTCTTTTGCAGCTGAATTTATTCTTAAAATAATAATTTCTGTGGAAGTTACGAAATTCTTTTAAGTACTGAGACATGTGTATTGTAGTATAATAACTTAACTGGGTATTAAAAGAGCAACTTTTCCAGTTGACTCATTTTTCACGATGAGTAACTGCAAGTAAAAAAATATAACTGATCCGTGCTGGTATTGAGAACTCGGGATATTTTCGACATTTTTCGAACATTGCGTATAACGGCACACCAAGCTTCAGACTCGATAGTCTCGTCGAAACGACCAGTTTCAAACTATTTTTTTTTCTTTTTTCAGGTCCCGCAGCACCACTAAACGATCTGAGCGGATATAGCCATTGCGGTTACGTCCTGGTGTTAAAGGGGTTGGTTTTCCCACAATGGAAAAGGCGAGTCCTGGCTGTCATTGGATCCAGGCTTTTCCTTTACCCTGGTGAGTATATTGATGTTTATTCATTTCAACTAACTAATTAGTTATTTTATTTATGCTGGGAAAAGGTGATTGCATTACGTTTTTTAATCCTCTTATCACAACCTCTTTTTTTCAAATACTTTTTCCCACCCCCTTTACAAATACCCTTTTCCATCCCCCTTACGATTACTATCTTTCGTAAACACATTTTCTTATTACACTTTTCAATACCCTTATCGTACCCTCTTCTTTCCAAACAAAATTTCTAGAAATTAATCAAAATTCCGTAAGCTCTACGGAAAAGTTACACAGAAAAAAAAGCTTTTTTGAGAAAGTCTATCTTGAAAGAACATCTTTTAAATTAAGCTGAAAGTTTAATTTGCCTTAAAAATTACATTATAAAAAGTCTGAAATTAAAACATACTGATAGACTAATTATACTAAACTATCTATCCGTTTGAACGGATAAATTGTTTAAGGCCTTTCGTTCGGTTACCGAAGTTAAGCAACGCTGGACGCGGTTATGCTCGGATGGAGGCCACCGTATTATATTATACTTCCAAAGTTCTCCATATAGTTATATAATTTTACTTCTTTTCTCAATAACAAAAAATAATTTTTTTTTTTACAAAAGATGGAAAAATTCGTTTGGAAAAAAGATGTGATAATTGGATTGAGAAATATAATAGAAGATGTTACGAAAAGATTGTAAACATATGGGAGTTGGAAAAGGTTATTGTTAAACGGGGAAGGGAAAAAACATTTGGAAAAGATAGTAAGAAAAAGAAGACTGGAAGATGTGGTTGATAAAGGGGGTGGGAAAATTAGTTTGGAAAAAAGAGGATGTGCTGGGAGATTGAAAAATGTAAAATGGACAGAAGTGTTTGGAAAAGATAGTGCACATATGTTGGGGGTTGTAAAAGGTGATTGGTAAATAGGGTGAGGAAACACGTTTGGAAAAGATAATGAGCGATAGTTTGAAAAAATATAGTATGCAAAAAGGGGTTCCAAGAGGTGGTTAGTAAATGAGATGGGAAAATTTGTTTGGAAAAAAGAGAGAGTAATTTTTTTACACTACATTCTTATTTTCCATTCGAAGATAAAAAAGGGGCTTCGGAAAAGTCAGTGAGAAGTTGGTTTTGTAAAGTGAGATGCAAAAAGGAGTTTTGGCAAAGTTAATGGAAAAAGGGGATATAGGGCAGTGGTTTGAGAAAAAAGTTTGGGAAAGAAGTTTGGAAAAGGGGGTAGAAAAAGCTGATGGGAAGAGCGGGTTAGAAAAAGATGTGTGAAAAAACAAAATCAAAATCGGTTCGGTCTAGAGACACATTTGGCATTGGTTTCATAACAGACCGATTGTGAACACCTGTTACCGTCACCATCTAGAATTTAATCAAAACGGATGTCCGGGTTTCGAACAATCGACAAGACTCAGAAACATCCGTTTTGGTATCGATAGAATGTTATGAACTAGTGAAAGTACTGTACAAAATCTTCTTCCTGTTTCGCGATAGGTAACTTCCAGCTTTTCTGACACTCTGAAAATCAAAATCAATTCACAATTTCGATTCTTACCCTATAACCAAGGCAATCGAAGCTTCGTTTATAGACACTAACTAAGCAAACCCACCAAATTCGTTATACAATCAAAAGTTCGAAGCGTCGTACGTGAAGAGCGATTTCTAATTGAAACTATAGTAGCTGCGGTTTTAATCAACGAATAGCTGGTTAGTCAATGCAAGTATTGATATTGGATATATAGTCTTGGATCTGATAGTATCGTGTTAATTAAGTCGAAGGTGAACAGATTACAAGGCGTTATAAGTTGATAGTCTAATAATTATTCATTCATATAATTTTCGTGGATTTAGATCTGTGATTCAAATGACTTCACAAAGCTACCCATCTCGAATTTTTTAAGTCTCAAGCTTCCCCATTAAATTTCTAAAAAGACCAATATCATTAAAACGCTTATTGAATTACTGAGAGTTTTAACAGCGAGGAAAAAAAAAGAGAAAGTACGACAATGGCGAAAATGGAGAGCTTACGGGATTCCTAAAAGTTTTAATTATCCTAGCAACGGTCGAAAGCACGGAACTACCAATTAGTCACTTTCTTGTTAATCCTCGACGTCGCGTGTTTCATAATAACGCGTCCTCATTTTTAAAAAATTATTATCAAACTCAATTAGTGGAATTTTAGAAAGTATATTCTAATTTTGATTGCTTAATACTATTTATAAAGAGTTAAATGATCTATTATCAATTATATTTCTGAAAGCTTTTTACTTAAAAATTTACATAATGCGTTTGTTAATCGTTCAAGCAAAAATAACTGAATCGATTGCTCCAGTTATTTCCGTAAGTTCGCTTTTATAAAAATGAGGAAAGCCATTCATCAAAATGTCGATTTTCAGATAAAGAATATTAAACTTCAGGAAACAAACTAAAGTACCTTAATGTTACATTTACTAAGTCCTTCGCAGGGTATGCAGAGGACACGCAGTTAGGTTCGAGACTTTAACGACGTTGATTTATTGGTATCTTCTTCAGAATACATTTTCTATAGGAAACTTTTTAGCCAATCGTGCTTTGCATGCAACAAGATTGATACATTTAGACGATTGGACCTAAACTTATTGAAAAAGAGAATAATAAACGTTGAACGGAATAAAACTTTTATTTTAAAGGATCTAAATTTGAGATTTGTAGAGCATTTGGAAATACTTTAGTAAGTTACCCCAAGTTACTTGATTAAACATTATTATTTCAGAGAGTTGAAGCATCAACTTTCTCAAGAGCCAGTGTGATTTCACAAAATATTCTAGAATATTCCACACATGAGGAAAGACAAGATTTAGATAAAGATTATTTTTATTTTCAGTAAAAATATCTTATCATAACTATAACATTATTTTAGATGACCCATTTTTATTTACGAAGGGTTGGTGCATCGCATATGCAAATTAAGTCATATGCTCTCCACATTCCCTTTTGGTATTGTAGGTTCAATTTGGCCAATATTGATGGAGTTCTCGTAATAAATATGTGGATTACCATCATTTCATATGGTAATTGGACAACAGAATTATACATCCTAAGGTTAAATTGATGCAGCATGAAATTTTCGGATTGGACGACTGACGTCCAGGCATTAAATATTAAATCAACGAGTCAAAGTAATTCCCATTCCTCATAAAAAGTCTATGATAAAAAACTTGTTTAACAATTTAGACATGTTATTAATGCCATCAACATTTTTTTTCAAATTTGGTAATAACTTTATTTTTCCTATAAAACTGCCAGCTACCTCGCTATCTGAATAATTTGTAAATTGATGCAACGAAGCAATTTATTGATTCTGAGGGAGAAAAATTGCATATAAAACTTCCATTTTGTCGAGCATCACACAAAGCTAGGAACTCTTTAAGTAATTGGTTATTTTATTTCACTTTTTACAGAGTGGATTGTTTCCAGATTAATTGTTCTAATTTTTCATTTACGCCGCAATAAACTTTCATTTACATCAAACTTTATTTCAAAAGTATCAGAATGAAAATTAAAAATCAAATTGTTAAAAAGTGTAATAAAGTAAAACGTTCCTATTTTCTACCTGGGGACAATTGCATATCAGAAATATAATATTAGAACTTCGGTTTATTTCAGGATGTACAAATGCTGAGCCAGAATGGATGGAATTGGGTGACAGCGGTGGTGCAGTTTGTTACGCACCCTCTCGTTTAGGGAAACTGGTTTTGCGAGTTACCGGATTTCCGCGGATCGTTCAAAACGAATTGCAGAACACGAGCAGCCTCATCGAAAAAATTCAGGAACAGAATGAAACCCCTTATCAGGAAACAAGACATCTTTACCTGGGATTTCATCATCCATGGGACCGTGATCTCTGGCGATGTTGGCTAAAGCAGGTAAGATTCTTGATTCCATCTGGTCTAGTGATTCTCAGTATATGTATTCAGATTTGGATTCTCAAAGCCAAGGAGCTACTGCTATTGCTATTGGATATCTTATTCGACCGTTCGAGAGGATCGTACCAGCAAAGACGCCTTTGAAGCTCAAGGGTTTTTCTACTGAGACCCAGAAACCGATATTCAATTCTTTAGAATATCACGGTAGATATCTACCAACTACATTTCTAAAGTCATACAAACAACTCAGACCTAAGCTAGGTTTTATATTTGGGTGTGATGACAATAGGAAAAAAAATTAGTTGGGAGACAGAGGGTTGTAAACATGCATGGACTGGACAATTCAAATGAAACCTCTCTTGAGTAAAGTGCCAGCTGTTACGAGTTTGGGATATCGGATAATTGATTGCATTTGCATTATGCACGGCACGAACATCACCGTTGGATTTTTGGCGTTGAAAAATTTCTGGCACTGGGAGAAGGCATGACGAATTTCATTTATTATTTTTTTTTTGTCATTTAAGAAAAAAATTGCATTCGTGGCATATATTTATCTGTTTTTAAAAAATAGTGAACGCGATATAGATTTATCCCCATTTTTGTAATGTAAAATTTCCAGAGAGGAATTTTAATGGAAATAACTGAATCCACATTGTTTTCTAAACAAAAGACACTTTTAAAAACTTGGCAAATGTTCGTTCTTCTCTTGAATGATCAATTCATGAAAGTAGCCTCCGAAAAGTCGTCACGACCATTATAGCAGTCGTTGACGGTGGTTGAGTGCTTGAAGAATAAGTGACTCTTCTTTCAGCACAAGGGTTGATGAATTTTACACAACATTTTCCGAAATAGCGCCAGATTTCGAATACAGTTTTCTTCTAATGTGGTATTTATAATAGAGCTTTTCACAACTCTGCAGGAGTTTTTGAATTTTTAGAAAGAACTTCGACAGCCCTGATTTTATGCTATACGTGTGAAAATATCTATTTCAATGACCGATTTTTGGATAATTTAACAGAATCCGCTCGAGAAGTGATATATTTATGCAATTAAAAATATTGGAAGTTTTCAAAATTAATGTATTTAAAAGTAATAGTAAATTCTTCTAGAAGAGTTTCGGTATCAGTTAGTTTTGAATGTTTCTTAATATTTCCGTTTCATGAAACTTATATTGGATTAAATTACAATTTTCTTGGGAATCCCCTATCTTGAAGAAACTATAAGAAAAAATCAATCGAGCTGACCCACATTACTATTGTTCTCCGCAACAGAAAAGAGCTTTTACGACGTTCGTTGTATTCTCATCGAAAAGAAAAATAATGATAGTAATTTTTCTTTCTTTCGCTTTACACCTACGTGACCGATTACAGGATTTTTTCTTCAAAATAAAAGATCGAAACTATCCAAGATAACGTGTTAAATTCAGAGCTACCATTTGTGAAGCAAAATTGTGAAACGCATGAATGATTAATTGTACTAGGAATCATTAGTGATGCATGTCGAGCCAAGAAATGCTCGAAAGGTTAAAAAAAAATATTTTCCATACATATACTAAAATAAGAAAGCAAACGAAATATAAAACTCAACAAAAATATGCTCTTCTTTAAAAAAAATCAGATAATAATAGCACTATTTTATTCACATTCAAATCCTTGTTTTCCCGAAATTATTTTAAAATAAAGAAAAGCTAGAGCCGATTCGAACTAATCTGAAGTACTAAAAAGATGAAAAATTTTGTGATTCTTGAAGGTTGCTCGGATCGATCGCTCTATATGCATCACTATGAATCATAATTACTTTGAAGTTTTTAATCAAATGTTGTCACCATACAAATTAAGAGAAATATGGAGGATATGCCAACTTTTGACGGCTGAAAATTCAATTGTATTAAACACCAGAAAATGCAGCAGACCAACCTTTATAGAGGAGAGATATTGTTACACATGCCGGAAGGTAATTGCAAACAGGAATACAATTTTAGAGAAGGGTACACAACTCACCGTTTGATGAACTACGCTCGTTATTAATCGCCTCGGAATATTAATGGGTGTGCGCCGGAAGTTACCAGAGTCAATTACCTGAATATCTCCGGTGACATGTAGAATATTCACGATGCCACTCGAAAATGCTCTAGGATATTTGTCAGCTAAACAGAATTTTCACGCACAGACAGGCTTATCAATAAAAATATTGCCTAAAATATGGCGTAGCTAGTTTGCTAATTGTCGTCATTCCCGCACAGAAATTTTCAAGCCTGGTACAGAACTAGAATATCTACCCCCCGAATCTACTCACACTGGGACAATATATATGAAAGCTTTGCAAAGTTTCTGCTCATGCACAGAATTTTTTGCATGATATATAAGATATAGTTTAATTTTGTATGCTAAATAAAATCCGAAATTCTTGGAAAATTTTAGAATAATTTTATATTTGACCGTAAATATTTCACATTCCACCAAGTGAGAGTTAAACATTTTGCGGTATAAATTAATGAAGAGGGAATAATCTGCAGATTCTCGAGATTGGGTAAAAGGGTCAAGTGACATATAAAAGAGCACGCTGTACTCGCTGTACATGGTACTCACGTCAAGTTAGGTAACTCTCGGGCCAAGTAGAGCACCCCTATTTGGGAACAGGGTCGAGCTAGACAAAAAGAATGAAAAGGTTGCCTTTTAAGAATTCGTGCTTTGACTATGAAAAATGTCGAGTTTCATTAAATTAAAATTAGGTTTTTAAGAGTAACGGAAATCCGGGTTCGCTTATTCCATTCTCTTCCTATTTACGTTTGTTATTCGTAACAAAGTTCACTACTAAGCAAAGAAATTAAAAAAAACGTTTTCAAATAATTTCGTTGTAGGTCTCATCAGGTTGAACTTCCTTTTATTGGGACTCAAACTTATAAATAAAAAAAAAAAAAAATTTCGACGCAAAAGGGCGAAAGCAGGATAAAGTCTTCAAGTAGTATGTCGCTTGAATTTCATCGAAACTTTACGGGTATTTCGGTGACTCTCTGGAGTGAAAAGAGAAACTATCTGAGTAGAGTGTAGCCATATGGGAATTTGAAACATCCTTGCAAAACTTTTTAGGTATCGGTTATTTTTAAAGATAAATGTGCAAAGAAAGGAGTGAATAGAAGAAAATTTTTGTTTCAAAATCAGCGAGAGTTGACCTTTTGTTGGTCTGCGCAAATGTAATGTCGATATTTTTAAATCTTGCGTGGATTATATATGAAAGGGAAAATCAAGCCACATAAAATGAAATATATAACAAGCACACGACAAAATGTGTTGAGACTGTTGCACATTTCATTAGCATGACCATTGCTGAATTATGTAGAACATTCGCGGTTCTTTGCGGTTGTGTACGTGTCGAACGTCAGTTCAATTTTGTCGCAACAGTGCAGTTAGCGTGTATGTTCTATTCGATACATCGCAATCGCGAAATCATTGAAAATAAATGCGAGTAAAATATATACCTAGCATCAATTTGTTTCTTCATTAAAAAAAAAGGACATTAAAGATCTAAAAGTATAAGACCCTTCTTACATGTTTACAGAATCAGTATACAATGCATCATAATCATCATACAATGCATAGGAGATTATGACATGCGTAATTTGCTCTGCTACAATATTACAACTTGGTTGTAAATAATGTGTAACCTCACGAATTCTTGAGAATATTTACTAACTGGACTTACCTGAAACAGAGAAAAATTTGGGTTATAATAAATAATAAAATATAATATTATGAATGAAAAAGACTAGCCATTATAATAATAAGATTGGCTGAATGGAAATGAAAGGGGGGGAACTAATTTAACAAGATTTCAAGACATTTTTAAGAGATTTTAAAGGGACTTCCCCCATCAAAAATAAAATTAAGGTCAATTTATTCCCACACAATTCCCGGATTTCCTTAAATTCTCGTACAGTAGACACCCTGAGAATAACATAAAATATTTGACATCTAAAAGAATTCATATTTTTATTCGCTTTTATGTATTCTAGTAAATAAAAGCGTGTGCTTTACAAAGAACGAACTTTAGAACCTTATCCTTGCAATGAATTTCACTTGTCATTTGCAAAGTGGTTTCGACATCCAAAGTATGTGCAGTAGAACTCATCTGTTAAGGAAGTTTTCCGCAGTCACGTTTATTAAAGAATCAAGAACCCGCAACATCTACAGAAGCTCCAAGTTTGAGCACACGTTTCAAAGCAGTTTCTAAAGGAAAGTTAATCAGTTTCTCTGTAAATTACTTTTCCAACTTTGAGATTTAAAGTAACATTAAGGTAATGCGAAACATTAATGTAACTTTTTTCATCGGCTCTGCATCTCACATTTCTAACCCTATATTTAATCAAAGAAGATCAAATAACAGAGAATATCTCGAGTAGATTTTCAACTTTACTTAACTTCTTTGAAAGAAGGGATCAATAACTGGAAATATACTGACTATTGTTATACTACTACCCCATCTGTAAGCTACAAAACGCTTAGTATGGCGAAACGTTCGGTCACAGGTGTCCCACTGGATCGTCCAACATTAGTGATATTCGTAGTCAGACACGGCATGATTTATGAGAGAGCTTATATTCTCTTACCCAACCACCTTGCTTAGTCCATCTGAAGACACGAAGCTTAATGTTCAGAACGCATTGTTTCATCCAAAATCCGAATTGATTGCAAGAAGCTTTGATATCAGCTTGATTAATTCTCAAGCAACATGAATCTTAAATCTTAAATCTGATGCTTATTATCTTTCGCATTAATTTAGCAAAACCAGGGTGTCTACTAAATTTTGCCCACGAAATTCCCGAATAATTTCCGAATTTTTCCCGAAAACGTAATTTTTTTTAATAAAAATAGGTGAAAAATAGGATTCAAAAGAGTTTCAGGATTTTCATAAGATTACAAGACATTTTTAATCAGGGATTTAAAGATATTTCAAGGATTACAAAATATTTGAAGCGATTTTAAGTATTTCAAGGAATTTTGGAAGAATTTAAAGAAATTTTGGGATTTTTAAGATGTTTCATAAGATTTCAGGACATTTACAAGATTTCTAGTACTTGCAGTAATTTTAAGGGATTACTAGAGATTTGGCGGGATTAACAAAAGTTGCAAGTGTCAAATAAAAATATTTGGACTGATTATTCGGAAAAGTTTTTTCAAACCGGAAATCTACGTGACGCCTCCCCCCATATTAAGTGCAGTATTTACACTGGAGGTCGAAAAAGTCCTGGCCTAGGACGACATTGAGGATAAATCCAGTACTGTAATTGAAAATTTTTATGAAACAGGTCATTAAAGAGAAAAAGGAGACGGTTACCAAAACTAGCCACTTTTTTTATCTTTTTGGTAAGTCTGTAAAAAATATTCGTTCCGAGACCGCTGACGCAGTCTGGACTGTGGACAAAGCCCTTAGCTTCGAGGTTTCTATCAGATTTACTCACTTTTCCGGAAGAGTGCTAAAGTTTTTCATGCGAAAGGGGTGAGAGAAGAAAAAGAAGTAAGCTTCTACACTACGTAACGATCATGTGCTCATTACGAGAACGTACTCGACGTGCCAGACTTCACTTTTGTTGTATGTACCTATCAGGGGCCTTCTCTCGAACATTTTATACTTTATCGTATTTTATCCTTGGACCTTCGAAATTGGTACATAAAACCTGAACGAACATATTGCAGAAGCCAGTAAAATGAACTTGGCATTCTTTTGTCTCTATCACTAATGAAACAAAAATATTTTAAACTCTCTCTTTTCATAAAAGCCACTGTACAAAAAGTTTAAAATCCATTACGATTCTATTTTGCTGAGCTCATAACAATATCGATTATAGGAAATAGAGGCAATACAATCTTCTAGTACTGCTGCAACTGAATGAAATCGAAAAAGGATTCAGCGAAAAAGGATTCATCGAAAAAAGGATTCCCCGAAAATAAAATGAAACGGTTACTACACTTTACACATTGATAGTGTTATAAAAGTAACAAAAGCGGTATTTTTTTCAATAATGTAAGGACATCTGTTTGATGAGGATATAACTATAAGGCGCTACTCCGAGTCGGTAGGAAAGCGCTCTGCCAATTGGAAGGTTCAAGAGAATTTCAAGAGAATGCTCAACTGCCTATGTATATACATATTTGAAATGTAATGTACGGCACAATATGTGTTTTGCACGAACTTCCACATGAATCATTCCTTACATCTTACGCGAATTATTACACCCAATTTCCATTCGTACTTTCTATTCAAATTTTATATTATGTTTCTCGTTATTGCAAATTACATATGCCTTTACCCGTGTAGAAGTTTCCAAACTTGGCCCAGACCGGGGATGAAACTACCCGATCTGGGCAAAAGGCGTATTTTTCAAAATGTATATATGATACTAATTCATTTTCGGATATCATAAACTGAAAACTTATAACTGAGTGAAGTGTTTTAAAAAATCTGAGTGAATATAATAATTCATAATGGAACTACATTGAGTCGTATATCCTCGTTATATACTTGTTTTATACTTGTTATTTTGTTATATGGCTACTTTATACGAAGCACCCATTTGAGAAACCAGTAGTTTCATAAAATTTAGGTATGAGACTACGCAATTCACTTGTCACGAAAATTCGTAATTGAAGAAAGTGCTTCGTCGCAGAACGTTATATAGCCTACATAATGGATCCTCTCGTGCTGCGAAGCGGACTTCCGCTAATTTACATTTTACGGCGAATCATCCCCTGCACCATTCCCTCTTTCTTTCCAGAAAAGTATTTTTCTGTTAAATTTACTTCGAGCGGCGATTAAGGGCGATCGAGCTTGCAAAGCTTGAAAACTCTGCTTCAAACTCACTTTTTCGCTTCATGAGACCCACAAAATTATGCACTTCGCCAATTTTCGGGAAACCAATTTTTTTTACTTCTCTCTAATCCCGAAGAAAAATATGTAATGTTACCGAAAATGTCTATTAATGAAATTTAAATATTTTTATTGTCTCATGAATCCAGTTAAAAACGTACGGTTTATTTTTTCTATAAAACATTCAAACTTAATGGGAATCAATTGACGAATCTTACAAAGCCATTTTTTAGTCTTTCGGGTAATTCTCTAAAAACTATTCGTATCTCTATTCATAATCAGAGGTTTTCGGTCTAATTATTACGGTATTTAGTGTTCATTTGGAATTATTCGCAACGACCTACATTTAAAACAGAACCCACGAAATCATTGTCGGTTTGTTGTAACTTTTCACAGGCTCTAATAAGCCGGCGGCTGTTGTACACTATATATATTATATAGGTCCGAACTGGGAAATGGGAAATCGCATCTATCAGAGCTGGCTCTGCTGTCATGGTTCGTATCCCAGAACGGAGGAAAATGGACAGCGCTTTGCGACGTAGAAGCCCATGCTGGGATTAGTACAGTAAATCCAGTGAAAAATGGGAAAAATCATGTCTGTTCCCTAGTAAAGCGGATTTAGACGAGTCAAACTCACTAAGAGCTTAAGCTTCGGAGAGGCGTGTTGAAAGGAATAAATATAATATTGCGTAATTCTTGCAACCATTATTAAGTCGTTCATACCAACTATTAACTCGTTTAATTATGCTTGATAATAATCATCTCTGTAAACAAAAGTGGTGTAACTAAATGTCTTCAAAATCTCAATTATATTTTTAATTGCAAAACCTTCGAAATCCTCCAAAACTCGTTAAAATCCATGTTGAAATTCGTGAAAATTTCTAAAAATTCCTAGAAACCTCTTGAAATTCCTTAACATTTAAAATCCTCTAAAATCATTAGAAATCTCATCAAATTCTATGAAATCCTTTAAAATTTCACAAAATCTTTTAAACAATGCACAAATTCCATAAAGTCTTTAAAAATTCCACAATATCTTTTAAAAATCAGAAAAGTCTCTTAAAATCCATTAAAAAATTGATAATCTTCGAAATCCTTTTAAATTATACTAAATCTTTTAAAAATCATAAAAATCTTTTGACATCCCTTCATAAAATTGCCTGAAAAACTTTAAAATCTCTTAAAATTACCAGAAAGTTCTTGAAATTCAATGATAACATTTAAAATTCATTATATTCTTCAAACTTAGTCAAAATTTTTAGAAATATCATCAAATTTCATGAAATCCTTAAAATTTTACAAAATCTTTTAAAGAACAGAAAAATCTCTTGAAATCCCTTAAAATTCGTAGAAACCTAAAAAATCCTCTCTGAGAAACTGGTTTGTCTTTAAAAATGCTAATCACATTAAAATTCACTGTTCTGTTTTCCAGCTTGCACCTTACACTAGCGTTATATATGATAAATTATAAAAGGCCTTGTGAGGGAGAGATATGGTTCTGAGGCAGATTCGAAGGCGGTGAACCGGAAATAAAAAGTTCCTTCAGAGGTTGGCATGTAGCGGCTAGAGAGTTAAAGGTACACACGAGCTTCATCCCGCCCGGTTAAAGTGAAAAGGATCCTTTTATCGGAGAAGTAAAAGTCCTTCGAAAGAGAGAAAAGCTCGGAGATAGAGATGTAGTGAAAAGTCTACCAGGAAGACACTTGCTACACCAGGTCTTGCACCGAGCGATATTTGAATAATGGTGCGAGTGCTACTCTATAGAACTATATATATAGAACTACATATATATAAAACTATATACAATAGAGCTATACATAGAACTACACAGAATACGTATATTATTTTCCAGAACGTTGCAAGTGTGAATTTTATTCTTCTACTGTCATATCACGATTGATGTTATTGAGACAACTTTTTAGATAACTTTTTAGATAGATTTTATATACTTCGTTCTCGATTCTATTTTCCTATTCAATTTATAAAGAATTTGATATGCCCCTTTCTGCATTGGAAAAAAATGAATAGACGCGAAAAACGCCAGGGATAGTCATGATTTATTTTGATATCCGTCTTTAGAAGTGGAATACGATAGTCGTTGATTTATCACTGAACAGTGTGATTATTGGATACAGCTAGCAAATTACTAAGAGCAATGCGGGAATTCGATGTGCTCTGTAGAGTGATTGGTTCACTTTAGTCTCTCATTCCTGTGAAACAACATTGCATTTCAGTAATAGCTTTGAAGTCCTTGCCATTAAGATTTCAATGACATTTGCACTGTTGAATTACGAAGTACTTCATCGAGGTTTCGCACAAGTGACACGTATAATGTATCCATTATCAATGCTACTATCACATCTGCTTTAACGTCGCGAAATTTGATATTATATGCATAAGAATAGATTCATGTAATGAATTTCGACTAATTGGTTACGTATACAATTTTTTAGGTAATATTACTTCAAAATGGAATAATTTATATTGAAATATAAGAAGAATAATAAAAATAAGGAATTCGTAATATAATTATGTGTGTTTCAATGGCTGTAATTACAAGCGTTTAATTATTTGCCATTCGCAAATGTTTACGTTTATTTGGATAATTTCACTCACTAATATTGATGGAAATAACGCAATATTTACTATATGTGTATAGTTCCAGTCAGGGGCGGATCCAGGGAGGGTTTAGGGGGTTCAACCCCCCCCCCGAAACTTTTCACATTGTATATCCGAAATATCCGCAATCTCCATTAATATGCAATTACAAAATATAAACAATGCTATATTCCATGGATATTTAAACCCCCCACCCCGAAATATTTTTCTGGACCGTCCCTGGTTCCAGTTTTCAGTTTGTTTTCCGTACCGGTTTTGAACCATTGTGCTTAAACCATTAAAGTACCAAAGAATCATTAAGGTACTAAATACAAATTTTAAATAACTTGCTCTGTAATTGAACAAAAAATCAAGAGGATTATTTATCTTTTTACGAAAGCTAACCGATTTTTGTGACATAAAACTTGTTTTGCAAAACATGGCGCAGTAGAACTAAAGCAACCATATTCTATCACCGAGCTTGCTGCAAAACAGGGTAGTAAATAAAGTTTAATTAAACTTCTTGAATCTACTGGTCGTCGCCAGTTGTGCAGGAATGGTAGTCAGATCTTGGTTCCAACCATGGCACAATATTATCTCACATTTCCCATTCCAAAAAGTAGACAGACGACAACCAACCTCGCACCCGTAATGAAATCTTAAGAAAATTTTCACTGAGAAGTTAACCAACGAGTCGACAAAACTTTTCAGGAACTCATTCGAATTGCAATTGTTCATTCACCATAAATGTAATAATAAATTTGTAGATGGGTTTGAAGTTCATTTAAGTTTAATTTGTCGTTTCAATTCTCTGATTACTTTCTTGTTATCAAAGTTTAAATATTTTGTTAAAGAATTATTGTAAAAATTGTTACTGAAGAATTTAAAATTGAAAAATTCACCATTGAAAATTGAAAATTTTTGTTGTAAAAAGTTAACGAGACAATATGGACTTAAAAAGTGGTTTTCCGTGACCGTTATTCACCTTAGTAGAGGTACGTTACAACGGTACGAGAACACGCGAAATTGATTCGCAAAGTGGCCATTAGGAGAAGTTGTGCAACACGTAATTTTGTTGTTAAGATTTACTCTGTAGGACAAAGAAAATTATACAATCATCTGAACTAGAAAGAAGTAAAAAAAAATTTTAACAAGTAAAAGCAGCATCAAAAGAGAGTCCATCTTGTTCAACAGTCGTTAATATTACAGAGATTACTTTTAAAAGCGAACAATTAAAATTTTTTCCATTTGGTTTTAAAACTTCCAATTAATAAAAAAAGCTCACAAAGAGAGAAAATGTCATACCTGGAACGCCTATTAAACATTTGTCAATATTCTCGGTATAATAAAAATTTTTAAGCTTCTCTTTTTATAGTAAATTATAACTCGACTCTAATACTGAAATAGCATTGTGAGAGAACTTTAATAGAAATAGGAAGTTTTAATCCCGCGTCCAGATTTACGATATTCCGGGTATAGAAATTGGAGGCTTATTATCATACGAATCTCAAAGTCAGACAACCAAGGTGAACGTAATTAGTAGAACTATAATAACTAAAAACTACGCCATTAGATACGCTCTCAGTCATAGGAAAGGATCACACATTGACAGAGAAGTCTACTAATACCTACACAGTCTACACCATTCATTTAAAATCTTTTGAAATCGATTTAAAATTTTTTAAATCAGTTGTCAGCTGTGATTTCGATTTTAAAATACAGGTGGCGAATAGAAATCCAATCAATAGATGAAGAGAAAATGTGGCTTCAGATTCCGATTTTTATAATAGGATTTTTGTTTTCAAAAAATTACCTAGTTCAATAATCAAATATTGCAAATAATTAACCCAGAATAGTTTATTTTAATTTTGATCAGGACAATACTAGATACTAGAAGTAAGGAAAACTGACTGGACCCCATTAGAACTCCACCAAAATTTCTGCACGGTCAAATATTACCCGCGAGATTCATCTTTGTCGAAAATGGTGTGAGCATTTATTTAAAAGTCTTGAGTTCTTTAGAAAAATGGTTTGGATCGGTGAAGAGATTTGAAATAATTTTCGGTCATTATTTTAAAATTTTAACTAGTTTAATACACCGTTAGCTTTCCAAGAACGGTTTCGCGATAGTAATCGGTCAGTTTCTGAATGGAGTTTTAAAGTGGCGCTGTAAAGTGCCACTTTAAAGTGCCGGTTCAGAAGTTAAAGTCGAAGAACGACAAAATTGCGCAATGGCAAGCAAGCATCAAGCGTATCTTCCGGTTTACGTGCCACAAGACACACGACAAACTCCACAATTTCTTCAGTGATGTTGTGGCAGTCTTGTTTAATGCTCTGCATCCAAAGAAGGCTCGAGACATCGGTATCTCGCCGAGCTAAAACTAAAATGAACTTCGGCTTTCGAAAGTGACTATGTGCCAAAAAAGTGTTCAAAACACAAGTTGCAGTGCTGTGATAATTAAGCAACTATTTTAATATAAAAAAAACATAATACAAAGTAATCTTGTACCCGTATAAATTGCATTCCTCGATTTTTTCTGAATGATTTCATTTAATGAAAGAAGCAAGTTTTCAAGCTTGCAAACGAAGATTAACTATTTGAAATGGAGAAATTAAGAAACGTTTCCTGGCCAACTATTTTTCTTCCTTTGGTGCTTACCAATCTCTTCAGTTCACTTGCACTACGTGCAGTGCTGAGGGTTTGTAAACTTCCTTCAGCGCAATTAAAACTTGGAACCCGCAAGTATTGTAAACAATCCCATTTGTCGATATAGACTAGAAAGAAAGTTCTTTCTTCATGAAAGGGGACTTGAAAGATATATAGAGAGGGTCGTTGTATCGAGTTGAGCCGTGATTGCGGAAACTCGAGCTTTATTTGAATTTGCTTACAGGGCGGTTGAGTTGAGAGTCATGGAAATCTCGGAATTTATGAATAATTCAGAGAATTTGATCATGATGCAAAAGTCACGAAACCATAAGGGACCTTTAATAAGGAAAGAAATAGTATTTCCTTAAAATTCTACCTTCAACAAACAAAATTTCTTGTCTTTTTCTAGCATAATACTTTCCTCTTTCATTTTCTCCACGCACGTGACTATATTTCAAAAGGAATTGTTTTAGTTAAGGGATTTTGCACGATCGATGTTCCATTCTCTACGAATATTTATACGGTCGTTTAAACTTCTCCTCACGATCGTAACTTGGCGACGAACCTTGGATACACTTAAGAGTGACGCTTTTTGTTTCCCTTCTTCAATCAAAAATATCCCCATGATAATTTACCATCGTGAAGTGGTCGCTCTAACTATAAAATATTTCAATTTTCTTTAATTGAATAGCCATTGACATTCCGAGTTCGGATTGGCACCATCCCCCTTACCTGAATTTTTAAGTACTTTGCAATTTGGTTATCAAACGTCGAAAGTTGATCAACAAACATCATCAAATGCCAAACGGTTCCATACGAGTTCTCCGATCCCAATTATTTATTGTAGTTCCGAATCCTTGAAAGACAATTTATTGATTGAACTTACCTGAAACAGAGAAAATTTTTAGTTAAAATAAATAATAAAAGTTAAAAAATATATTATAAATGATAAAGGATAGCTAGCAAATATCAGAAAATAGGATTGGATAGCTCTCCCTTCCACTTTCCATTCAGCTAATCCAATTTCTTGATATTGGCTATACTTATGGAATATTCCGTATAAGTAGTAGTTCAAGTTGCACCATTTTCTTTACCTTGAATTCGATCTCTTTTAATCCAATTCTCGTTCTAATCCAATTAGTTTATCACAAAAATGCATTTATCACTTCACTTTGATCATTTCTCTCGACTTCACTTCACTTCACTTCACTTCAGTTACTTTCACTCCACTTCACTTCACTAAATCGCGATCGCGTAGCATTTTTATTTTGGATTTGACATTGATTTTTCAGACCTCTCCGATCGAGAGGGAAAACCGAATTAGACTAATAGGTAAAGGCTGCAAACTTATAGCAATTTGCTTCTAGCTTGTCCCCCACTATGGGTTAAACTGGTTCCACGAATTTCACTGGCTAGAGAAAAGGACTGATTAGATAGACATCAATAATAGGGACTGCACGGAACAATGACCTCAAGGACAAACCAAGAATTACAAATCGTCCGGGAAATAGTAAACAAATAAAATTTAGGAAATGCATTTAAGAGTAGAGTTAATTAAATTGGAATATCTTTATCAAAATATAAACAAGATTTGAGCCTGAATAATACTACATGTAGTAATTTCAATATGAAAATTAAGGGAGCATTGAATTAGTCAATGTGCTCATTTACTGAGCACATTGCTCATTTATTTCTTACTTTCAGCTCATGAAATTATCACTTTTAGATATAGAAGTTGAAATAATGAATCTAAACATGTATTTTTCCCTCAAGTTATTTACTCGTGTAAAATGCTCATCGATTTGGGGAAAAACAGAGATTCAGATCGCTTTGTGCGAAGGACCTTTCCATTTCATTTATGCATAACTTCATTTCCGGTATTTGTACCCCCATTTCATCTTTTTCTCAGATTGGCTCGACTGCAGATGCGAGAATACTTTTTCCATTTTGTTTCACTTCACTTGTCACGTAAATGGAAGAGAAAGAGACGCAGATTGAAAGGAGAAGATTAAAAAAAGAGCAGCTTGAATATGACAAAGTAAAAAGAGCTTACAGATGGGAAAGAGGCATAAAAAGTTTGCAGAATATGGAATGAAAGGATGCTCAAAGGAAAGGATCAATCGCGTTGGTTTTGCATGTTTAATTATGCAAACCACACTCATTATTAAGTCTCCCAACTTCGAGGAAGTTGGGTGGTAACATTGATTTCAAAGCGAGCAAGTTTCACATAATCTCAATGTCTTTGAGGTCCTCGATAGACAAGACTACTGCTCCATTATATTGTATAATTAAATCTGACAACTTATACTGACAATGACACTTTAGTAAAAATTGCTTTTCAACAAAGTACTTAAAAAAAAGTTAGTACTCAAGCAGCAGACCGGAATTGATTGTTTAATTACGAATTCGTTAAGCCTGCTGGCTTCAATCAATAGTTTAATCAACTAACGATGTTGGGCTGTTTTCAGTCCACATCCATAAAGTTTCGAGTGTATTTTCAAATCAGTGTGTGTTCAATATCCTAAAATGCATCACGTTCACCAAATACCATTTTCGACAGACCTCTTGTTTGTCCTTGTGCAGTCGAGTCCTCTATTATCTTATCTGACGTTATATCGTCACTCTCTATATTGATTATCAGATTTCCCGTTGAATTTATTAAAAGCAGATTTTATGTACACAAGTTCTTGCAATTTTGAACAAACTTTCATTTTAAATACCACCTGGCTTTAGTATCATTTACGTAAAAAGTTGGAGGTTTGTTTGAAAAGTTTGCAAATTACGCTCGCAAAGGTGTGTAGGAGTTCAAGTGCAAAATCTCGTAGAGAAAATTACGAGTGCACCATGATGCCTAAAGGGAAGAACATGTTTCGGGAGAGAATTCTAAACTATATCGAAATAAACCGCCAAATTTAGTTTATCCGTCTCGTTTTGCGGTGAATTCAGCGTTTTTCCTGGGTCAATCTCTGATTGCCAATCGATATATCCCGTTAGAGTTACATCGTCAGATTTTTTTTTAACTTCAGCAACGAATACGTCCTAAACGAGCAGTCGCATTCGACAGCAATGTATCGAATCGAATATGTACTCCTCTGTATTCAGTTCGGATACGGGCAAAAAGAAAACGAGACACCGATTCCTGCGCAAATTTTTTTGTCAGTGCACGCTTACCAAAAGGAAAAGGAGTTTAATACAATTTCCTGTGGAAATGGAACTTCCTGCTGTACAAATTTGAAAACAGTCGTGATTAAATAACTTTCAATTCAAATGTCCTTCAGATATCATTACTTCAGTGCGGTAATGAGTTTCAGGGAATATTCGCGATAGATTTGGACGAATTTAAATGACACCATCTTTGGAAGTTCAGCGTCCCTTCAACAGTTGGTGATGTCGAGAACAATGGGTCTACTTTCACTGTTTCCTGAGAAAACTGGTCCGAAACGCCTGACCCATCACACAACCGGAAAGATCCCTATTTTCATTCCACATTCGAAACGGGCCGTTTACTTAGCAAAATCAGCAAATCAAATAACATTTCGAAGAACAAAGAGTCATTAGTGCTTAATTTCGAGTTCGATTTAAGCAGCAAAATTTTGACAATGGATACTTTTAATACCAAAATCCATTTATTATCAATTCAAATTATTTTAAGTGGGATTTCAAAGCGAAATTTGATTGCCTGATTAAGCTACTTGCCACAGTAAATCCCAGTTCACTAATTTAATCTCGAAATTGGATCAGAATGAGGTGCAATGCTTTGATATCTATTTCAGTTTTTTTTTTCGATCAGACAATTTGGATTAAAATGATCCGATTTTGGAGATTAATTACCTAATTAATTTTATACTGCAAAAGTGGATCATTCTGATCTCAATTTGATAATGAAAGTAATTAGCAACGATTTAATACCCTGGGTTTTACTGTTTTATCTTTTTTTCAAGATTTTGACAAGGATATTTTTCTAAATTCAATACTTTTCGTGCAAAATGAAGATAAACAGTTTTTTATTTCCTACTTCAGCTCTCGATACTGAATCTGAAACTGAATCCTAGTGCTCTTTCTTACTCGAATATATAATTTTAAACCTTCATAATATTGAAACGTGCTGAAGATTTAATTTCCGTTTCGAATATTGTTTCTATAGGAAAATCTTCGACAAATAAAAAGGGACATATAATTTTGAAAATAAGAATCGTGATTTAAAAAATCATCTAAAAAATATCGGCATTAAGAACTGCATGCTCAAATGTATTTCCGTTATAAAAAATGGTGCATGTTGGAAATCTCATCGCCATTGTGGAAGAATATGACTTCGACAAGGACACGATGGAAACAGATTCTCTGGAGATTGAGGTAATACAACAGAAAATGTATTCATTTTCAAGATACTTTTATTCACATTTTATACTCATTTGTGATTCTTTACGTGAAATGAGATCCTCTTATTTGAAAAATACTTAAAGGTGAAATATATAATTACTCTCAGAATTTATTGAACACATTCCTTGAGCCTTTTATGAACGTTTGTAATCTCTTTATTTGTTCCTGTCAAAACTTCAGCATTGCAATTTAAACTATCACCAAGTATCTTCGGTTTTATGGTGCTCCCTTCAATCTTGTAAGTAACCAGTTGCTGCAGTAAATCCTTCAATGAACTTTCAAGTTTCTCCAGTTTTAGTGAGATACATTCATCCTCTGGTTTATCTCTCTTTGAGGAACAAAATTTTTTAACTGATTGCAATTCACTCAAAATTAGCATGCTTGCCTGTGAAATAATTCATATTAGAATTCAAATAATAAATAAAACAGAAATTTAATTAAAATACCCTGTGTGCATTTTGGATCTTCTTTCGAATTGGAACTGTGAATTCCAAAGAGTGTCTACCGCATATAAAAAGAGAGGAAGCTACACCTAAAATGATATCAGTCAATTTTGATCGTTCAGAGGCAATGCAATCCTTTTGCTCCTTTGTTACTGCTGATTTATTTACATTCTATAAAAAATACAACGAATAATGAGTAATTTCTTTTATATACAATTCATCGAATATTACATAAATAAATAAATAAATACATACATCAAAGTCAAGATGTGTCAAATTCCACGTGTCAAATAAGGAAAATGCAGAGAGATCTTTCATATTATTTAACATTGTTATTACTGAATTAAAAAATTCTTGATCATAATACAAAGTTTTGTGAGCCACACCATTCGCTAGTTTTTTAAGGTCTGTGATCGAATCGCCTTTCACCTGCAAATTTTATACGATTAGTAAATCGACGACCTCATCCTTTAGCTTGAAAATAGGAATAAATATTTTCACGCAACATATTCAATTTTAAGTATTGAATATATACTTATACTAAAATAAGTTTTATACTAAGTAGGTTTAATACTAAATAAGTTTTATATTAAATATGTTAAAAAAAAAAACTTACTCGAAGAACGTAAAGAGCAGCTAAAATACACAGCAGTGCGAACTTCATGTTGGTATGACACGAACTATAAACCCAATCTAAGCAACTTCCACTTTTTATATGATAATCGTGGGGCATTCCATAAAGTTATAAAGAGGAGGAAAAGTTTTCTAAGTTTGCCCTCATTTTTTATATATGAATACAAACATTACTTTCTTACATAAATATTAAAATACTCATCCTTATTTCACTGCAGAAATAAATATTTTAGTATCTAGATACTAAAATATGAAATATAATGTGACCCTGACCACATAGGATTTAAAAATGACAAATTTATTAAACAAATAGTTTTTTTTTATTAATGTCTACTATTTTACAATGAAGCTCGTTAATTCTAAAATAAATTTTCCCTAATCAGAGTTACAGAAGAACTAGAGAAACTGGCCAGGATCCTATTAGAGCCACTTCAAGATTTCTTCAATTTCTAATTTCTTTTAGCAATTAAAATTAATTTATCAAGGTTTAGCAATTCTCGACCTTTTTACCAATGATCTGTTTTGTGCAAGTCGTTTGTTGAATTTTTCTATTTTTAAATTATTAAATTACACATTTCATGGACTCATTTTGAATAGTTGTCACTGACTCGTGTACTTTTTCCAAAATTTGGTCATTACAGTGCATCGCGTCACTCAATATTATAGGTTTTATGGTACCCGTTTCAATATTTAACAATGGCAATAATTCTTGCGCTTTTCCTAGAGAGACATTAAATTCTTTTATTTTAAGAGCAATGCATTCTTCTTCTGGTTTATCAGTGTTTGACCCACAAGTTTTCTTCACCTCGTCCAAATCACTCTGCATTTTTCTACAGATCTATCAAACAATAACAAAATGATCACAAAAATGAAGTATTAATATTCATGTTTTAAGTATTAATTAATGAAAATCAATAAAAATCAGAATAATTTATTGTTAATGAAAACCTCGTGCATTTCTTGAATCCTTTTTCGTAGTGGTTCAGCCATTTTCGAGGAATTTTGGAAACATTCATGAAGTTTGAAACTAGTCCCCTCGACTATTTTTTTCAATTTATTATTTTCAGATTCGAGGCAATCTTTTTCTACTTTTGTCTTTAATTTTGTTTCGATGATCTAAAAATATAAATGTAAAATTAAGTTAAATAGTTAAAAATTAAAAGACTTGTTAAGAAGACTCACATCTGAAAGATTAAATGTAGCCATCCAAGATTCAGCTAAAGCGGCAGTGGATGTATCTTTTAAATCACTTAATGTTAATACAATCCAATTGTGAAGATTTTGATCACAATCAACTAAATTTTGAGCTGTCTCATCCAACACTGCCTTAAATTCAGAAATGGAGTCGCTTTTCACCTGTTTTACATACAAAATTAAAGCAATGTATAATACAATATAATAAACAAATCTAAACAATATTTCAGTCTTTTATCAGAATTTCCTCATGCGTTTCTTGAACTAAGATAAACTATGCTTGAATCATTTACACAAATATCGTAATATTTCCACTAGAACGATCTCATAAATTTGATTATAAATTTCTAAATATAACTTAGCACCCGCTTTGTATCAAACATTAGCAATTAAATTTAATTTATCAAGGTTTAACAATTCTCGACCTATTTACCAATGATCTCTGTTTTGTGCAAGTCGTTTGAAGAATTTTTCTATTTTTAAATTACTCCACTCGAAAAACTTACATGAAAAACGCAGAAAGTAGAGAGAATAATAAAAATGGCGAACTTCATGATTCTAGTTATTATTCAGCCGGTGGTTTGCCACGAACTGAAATCCAATGTAAACAACTACGGCTTTTATTAGGAACGTACGATCTTCGTGGGATTTTCCTTAAAGTTGGATTCTGAAAATTATCATCGTTTATTTTCTTTGATCTCACTTTAATCCTACCATCCTTGTTGGTTCAATTAAAAACTGCTTATTTTAGCTTAAACTTGATCTTTTAGAAAATGCAAATGCCGTAAAAATGTTTCGAAAGACCCTTAAAAGTGTCTGTAAATTAAAATCATAAAAAAGAGAATTCCCAGATCGGTCGTTTCATAAATTATGAAATGATGCGGGAAGCCTGATATTTTTCAAGCATGTATTTGTTTTTTTTTTTTTTTTTATTAATATGCGGGAGTCGCGTGAGGTCTTTGCTTCAATTATCAAATATTCGAGATTATGAATATGTAACTTTTTATTGTCTAATAAACTTAGCAGGTAATTGCAACAGTCCACTGTTACCAAGAAGGGAAAATGTTACAATACTTCTATTTCTGTGTAGTTGATAAAATAAATGTTTATAGAGGAAAACTATAAAGCTCAATGCATTAATTATTTCAGTGTAGATTTTCCGTCACTATAATTTTAGTCTCCAATATATAATTATATATACTGATTTATGGAGCTAATCAGGATTATGCAAACCGGTTGAATCAAGGATTACAAGGCGATTAAAGCATCATATCGTTATCAGCGAGACAATCGCTTACTTAACCATGAAAATTTTCTAAAAAGAAGTATCAATAAGTCTTGCTATTTTTCTGATTTCAGGCCTCCCAGTTATCACCATGTCCCAAAAGACTGGATATGAGCAAAGGCGGCCTTTCCAGAATTCCAGACAGTACTGTGGCTTTTCCCGCCATTGAGGAGCTCATGTTAGGGCAAAACCAACTCTCAAACTCTAATAGCAATTTATCTCTGCTTCAAAGGTTTGTATAATAAAATCGGCTGAAAAATTACTAAATAAAAATAAATTAAAAAATAAACAGGAAATTTGAACATTCTGCCCTTAAGGTTTCCAAAACTTCGAGCAGTTCATCTGGAAAGCAATAATCTGCAGAAAATTCCATGGGAGTTAATTGAGCTTCAAAATTTGCGCACTCTCAATCTTTCGGACAATCAAATCGAGGAAATACCGCCAGAAGTTTGTGAACTCGTCAAGTAAGTACATTTCGAAATTTAAATGTTTAAAATGGAAGAATTTGGAAAATAGATTGGGGCAATTTTAAAATCGAGGTTCTTTTTGTCACTTTTGTGGGTTTATCATTGTGGGCGGGGAATAACAATGTATGGCTCAAAAACCCATTTCTTTATATCATGACCGACTTTTTAAAAGATAGGTAAGTTATGAGCATTGAAGGTGCAATCTAACTTGTAAAAAATTGAAACATTTGCCCTCCAATTCAAGTCAATAAAATTTAAATTGGGAATTCTAAAGAATTTAAAAGAATTGAAAGGAAGTCAAAAGAAGCTAAAAGAATTTGATTTCAAAAGATTCAAAAGATTTAAAAATATTCCATGAAATTTTAACTGATTTTAAAACATGTCAAGGTATTTCAAAAGATTTCAAGGAATTGAAAGGAATTATAAGAGATTTTAAAAGAATTCAAAAGAGTGTCAGGATTCTCATAAGGTTGCGAGACATTTTTAAAGAATTTGAGGAGATTTAGAAGAGCCTTTTTAAAGGATTGCAAGAGATTTAAAGACCTTACATGATTTTAAAGAATTCTCTCGTTACATTCTTTAAAAAAATGCTTCATATCTAGTTTATAATTGAATATTTCTTTTCGGGAATGAATTACAATTATTGCCACGTCTATCTGAACATCGATAGTATCGAGTAAGTACGCGAGAAGTCGTGTAATTACAGCGCTGATTACAAGAGTTTCGAAAACTACTTTCCAGCTGGAAACGACGATCCTGACAAGTCTCAAAGGAGGAACTACGGTGTGAACACCGACATAGCTATATATATGCTTTTTTTCCTATCTTACCTCGTTCTTGCCAATCCCCACACGCGAGAGTCTTAAATATACGGGGTCTTAAAAAAATTCAGGTGAAATTCTTAGTTTTATATATAAATAACTTGAAGCTTTCTTCCTATTATCATTTTACTCTTATTAAAATATATTTTAGTATATTTCTGTTAAAAACATTTCGTGTAATTCGAAATGGCATATGAATATGCATATATATTTTAATATACCTATACTTAGTATATCAATTGAAATTAAATTACGCGAATACTAAATATTCTCTTTAAAATACATATACATTTGCATGTTAAAAGCATAAATTAAATTAACGAAGATTTTTAATAGGATAGTAATTGATCAATTGATCAGAAATTAACCCACAAATTTAATGCTTCATAATTATCATTGCATTTTTACAAAAAGAAAATTAACCGATTTACAACGAAATATCCTTTTATTTTGTGATCAGGAAGTCATGAAGTATATTTTTAGAAACTATATGACGTAGGCTGGCATCGATATAATCTTGATTATTCAAATCGCGCCAGAGAACATGCTATTACAATATTATTTTTAAATATCTTCATGAGAATAATTTAATATTTGATATCTTATAAAAGATTCTAGTATACTCTAGTCTAAATACTATAGCTTTATTTTCCATAATTTTCCATAATTAATTAATTCGTGATAATCCCTATCAGTTTATTTAATTTTTTATCCTATAAATCATTTTCGTTCCCCAAAACCGAAATACTTGATTAAATTGACTTTATATCTAGTTTGCTGTTTGACGGCCGAAATTTGAATTAAAGATAATGTTAGATTCCTAGCGATTTTAACGGTTGAAGAGAAGAACGTAGGTAATCAGCTAAGTGCATTGAAGTCGAAGGCCCTGTCGTAGAAAAGCCGATTAACTCGTGAGGAAAGGAACACTTCCTCTGTGCCGATAGAAAATCACGGATGCGCAATCGGATAGGATCGGAACGGAGAATCGGCACTTTCCTTCTTAATTAACAGCACGCGTTCTCAACTCTCGACAAAAGTGAAGCGCATGTAATTCAGTAATTCCAGTCACTTGTTCGAGGGCGTAATTTAATGGCAAAAGTGAAAAGAAAACGTAATGTGTTCTTGTTCGGTATTCACTGTTCACATAATCACGAAAAGAAAAAAAATATTACTGTTCCTAACTGAATTCATACGGATTTTATCAAGAATTTCGTTTTTATTTCAGTAATCATATTGATATTGGTCGCATTTTTTCATGCCTCCTGTTCCACCCCCTCCCCCCTCACCAGCCGCCCTACAGCATCTTCTATTAATCTACTTCCCATTTTATTTGCATTATAGGCTCTCCCCCTACCTATCCAACTCCTTTTCACCATCCCCTTCTCTTATCCCAAAAACCCTTCTTATTTTTACAGTCCCCACTCCCCCTCGACCATCCCCATACTCATTTACAAAAAAGTATAACAGGGAAAAAATTATAGTCATTCCTGACATTTTTTCACGAAAACGATAGAGAAATGACAAAAAATTCAGCTGATGTCATTTTTAATCCTGTCATTCTTCCTATCGTTTTCTCTCCACAAAAAATATCAAGAAAAGTATCACACGATTTCTTATACTTTTTTTTCTGTCATATTTTTTCGTAAGGAGAGAAATAGAAGACTATAAAAAAAAGATGGATGGCAGTGGGTGAAATGAAGTGAAGAAATTACAGAAATTCGATTCGAAAAATGTTAAACGAGAGAGACGATACGTTTTCAATTTTTCAAAATTGAATATTAGCGATCTGCACGACTTAATCTTATGATATTGGGCATTTGGGTCACTTTTCGAACTTTACTCTGAATACATAATTCAAGGACTGGGTGAACCGACTAACGGGAAACGAATGATCATTAAATTAAGTGAAATCAGTGAGCTTCCGTATGAGAGAGGCTAGATTGCAGGCGGACGGAATCGCAGTTTAGATACTTTACTTTACTTATAGGTGATTTATTAATCCGCTTTAAACTTGAGGAATATATAAGTTTGCAAGCGTTGGAGCGTTACTTGGTGTTACTGGGGGCATTACCACCCGTAAACCACCGATGGTATAGACCCGTACTGGTAACCTGGGCTGGTCGTGTAGCCGACACGGCGCATTATGCGGTCTCGCTTTATACTTCTAGCAGAAGGTAATTTCGTTTTGTTACATCAGAGTGGTCGGCCAACCCATCCTTGGTCGTATACCTCCCGCTCTCTTTTTCCAAGCAATACCAACAAGTGGACTTAGCCTCTTTGTATTCAGTATTCAGTCCAAGAAAGAACACTTCGTTGAATGCACCTCTTTTAAACACCAGACTAATGACGAATAAATCGCTTCCTGTGGTCCGCATTCAAAGAAATAAATAAATTGCTGATCTTTCACCCAAGATCTTACTCACTTACGTGAAAGAGTTGATCGTTTCAAGAAAATGAGTGCAAACGATGAGCTCTGATCGTGAAATTGATCGCTCGTCGAGTGGCATTTGTGTGAGTTTAATAGTCAAATATTTAATGATAAAGTTTATGATTTGCAGTGATGTGTTTGTCATGATTTGACAGTGAAAAATACACTCGTGTGAAAATTAATGTTAAATGAGTGATGAAGAAGATATTCTCAAGGAAAAGTTTTAATGACAGTTCGTGAGATAGAGGAAGAAATTTTAAATAAATGTGATCGGTCGTTAAATGCTGGATCCAAAGAGCAGAAGTTTAAAGGATTTCATCAATTTTCTAACAGGATATTTCATTTTCACGGAAGGAGGAAATTGCACTATTTCCTTCAAGTATATGAATTACGCTGCAAATAACTAGGATTTACAAATTCTTGGAGCCAATGTAATTCTAAGAGAAAATAGTAAATAAAAGTATCATGGAATAATATCAATAAATTGGTCAACATTGATTTTTAAATAAGGGTGGTAGAGTGAAAGAATATGGGTAATGTAGTGTTTGATATTTCATAAATGGGTTTTTGATTTTCAAATAAAAAAACCTACAAGAAGAGACATCTGTTGAAGCGGCAAGGCAACTTGTAGATTTATTTATAAGTCGTAACACTTTGAAATGCAACAGGTAGACGAAAGATAAATTTAATAAAACCTTAATTAACTCTTGCTACATTGCTATCAAATTAATTTGATTTATAAATTGTGAAGAAGTAATTTTGTAGTATTGGAACAAAGGAATCACATACCCTACTTAATTTTCTTTATCTACATCCCTGAATCGAATAAACGTAACGCACTATGCATTTGAGTTCTTCAACCCGTTAACCCAGATTGTCGGCAAAGGCTTGAAAACGAAAATTTCCAACCGAATCGCTCAAATTAACATAACGGATTCTGCATACAGCCAAATATATATTAAATGACCTAAAATCGATAGCTAATGGTTAAGAACGAAAATTAAAAATTATTTGGATAAGTATAAACGGGACAAAATAAATTGTCAGAGCAAAAACGGAACATATTCCTTTTTATCGCTAAGAAATCATTTTGTTCCATTTTAACTCTGAAAACTTTGCATCTCACTTTTAAAAACGAAATACTCTTATTATGAAATAGATTCAGAAAGTTAAGAATTCTAGTAATATTCATCTGTTTTTAGAAATCGAAAGCCTAATTGATTATCGAATACTGAAGACAGTAAAAGTTAGCAATCAATCATGGTTGGTAACACGTCGGATTTCACTGTAATTCAAACCTTCCTCGCCCAAGTGAACATCCTGTGGGTGGTTCACAAGTTTAGCTCCAGTGATTTGATTTCTTTAAATTTTCTGCCAACGTTATTCTTTCATATTTAATAATGTATGGAATCTCACTTTTATTAAAATTATATATTAAGTTAATGCAAGTCTCTGCTTTCACTTTTGATTGAAAAGAAAAAACAGTAGAACTGTTTTTCAACATCAAAGTTCATTAGAAAACGTTAAACTTGATCTTAAATTTAAACCCCGAGCTATAGATTAGTTACATAATCCAACAAAAAGAAGTGTATACCAAAAAAGTTTATAAGTATTTTCTGATAAAATATGATATGCTTTCAGCTTGCAGGACTTGAATCTTGACCGCAATGGGATCAAAGAACTACCGGAGGAAGTGGGGGAACTGCGACACTTGAAAAGTATATCACTGGCAGGAAATTCTATCAGCCACCTTCCAACTTTTATGAAAATGCGAGCTCTGACAATTACGGTATGCTGAATTCAATTTTCTTAATATTTTATAAAATGATAATATAAACGGATAATAACATAACAATAAAACAGAGTTGAAGTTACAGTATCAAACTTCAATAGATAGTAACAAGTCAATGATTGGTTGAATTGTATTGACACATATTTAAGGACTGATAATGATAAACTTAAATCAAAGCAGAATATATCAATTTTATTATTACTAAATAAAAATTTGTATTAATTTTAATGAACGATTATTAATATAGTAAATTATTTATAAGTATTATATTAAAAGTCATTCATATATCAAATTAAACTTTAGAAAGCAATAAAAAAAGCATCAATCTATCAAAATCAATTAATCGTTATAGTACACAATTTAATTTTAAACGTATTTACGAATTCAATTATTCAAATGATTTATTTCCAATGAAAATTAAAAAACTTAATTTACATTGGAAATTCCCTAATTTGTCCTGCAGATTATGTTTTAAATTAGTTAATGACCCAGCTTTCGCCGGGTACACAAAAAATTAGTCTATAGACTCATCAGTTGTTCCCCTCCACGGAAATCTTTAGTAAAAGGCGAAAGATTTATACGTGATTTGAAGGGAAACCAGAGTGACGAGCCTATCTGCTGCACCTCAGATATACTATTTAGAAAAGAAGGTCTCCTGCGAGAAAGTATAATGATTCGGTGCCTAGCGGAGAAAAAATGGAACTAACAAGCGCGCCTTATAGTGCGCATGTGCAAATTCAAGGGGAATCTCCTAGGTCACTCCTCCCCTCTCATGCCACCCAGAACCGCTCGATGATGTATCAAATCATCAATGTATTATTTGTAATTTTGTACGCCAATGCTACAAGCGGCAAACAACGCAAAATGATTTTAAAAATATGCACATAGATTTTATTTTTTGACTACAATTTAAAAAATTTTATGATCTTGGATTTAAAAAAAAAAACATTAGAATCAGATCAAAAATTGTGGTCAGAAAATGAACTTTATTTTTTCACCCTACTGTGGCGACCTTCAGAATGCTTTTTATTATTTTATACCTCACGTGCTAGAGAGTCATTCAATTTTCAAGATTTCCATTAAACTTCGCCGGGTTTTAGATATATTCTGCAGGTTAAAAAACAAATCGATTTATTTTGAAATTAATGCTATGAGAGAACGAAATTTTTATAAAACGATTCTTTTCACTTTATTTTTTAATCTATCAGTGTGGTAACGCAATTTTAAATTATGACTTTTTTTAGGATGTCCTCTCCAAAGGAGATCATACCAAACCACACAAAGATGAAAAAAATAATCAAAATAATTTGCAAAAAATCAACCTGCGTAACAACCAGTTGAAAGGGAGCATCATACTTGGAAATTATGGGGTATGTTTTTCCAAAAATTTACAATACAATTATATAGGGGATATAAAATATTTGATAACACTAATCTGTAATAAAATCTTTTTAGAATTTGACACACTTGGACGTCAGTGAAAACAGCATCGAAAAACTGGACATCAGTGCATTGCAAGAACTGCGAAGTGTCCGATGTGCTCGAAATTCTCTAACAGAATTGACAGTCTGTGGAAGAAATCTGGTTTCACTTATAGCTGGAAACAATAGTAAGAAAATTTGATCATTTTTTCGTTCTTCTTGAAATTTTCCAATAAAATACAATTCTCTAATATACACAATGCAGTTTTCTAGTAAAAATAATGTCTTTTTTAGGTCTGAAGAAGTTGACAATTGATCCAGTGCCAACGAATCTTGAGCACTTGGACGTTTCTTAGTAAGCATATCAATTTATAAATCTAATGCCTAACGTTTTAATAAAACGGTATCATAAGATGTGATTTCTCTTTCTGTTTTATTACCAGCAATTCACTTGATTCTCTGCCTGAATGGACACCAGAAGTGCCAGTATTACGAGCTTTGTTTGCTTCTCATAATGCTTTGACAGCTCTCCCAGACAGATTGCTGTCTCAGCCTTCGAGACTCGAAGTACTCCACTTACCTCACAATAGGTTACAAGCTCTTCCACCACCGAGAAGGCCTTTGAACATTGTTCACTTAACTCTTCAGGGCAATGCTCTAACAGCTTTACCAACTAGCTTTTTTGCAAATACAGAAAAGTAAGCTTATTGGATGACTAAAGTTTTAAAAATCAGATTCTTTCATAATCAGGGTGGCGATTCAACGGAAGATTTCAAATTCCTGGTCATTTCCCGGTCAAGTTTTACAAAATCTCATAAAATACCGGGCAGACCCGGGTAAATTTCTGCTAGTAAATAAATAGTATAGATAATTATAAAAGAATGTAAACTTGAGTTTTAGTGCGATCGGAAGTAAAGTCCCGGTCTTTTAATTAAATTCCCAGTTTTTTCCGGGTCAATAAAATTTCTGGTCGTTCCCCATTTTCCGGTCAAGACGCCACTGTAATAATATAAAAAAGTTTGACTTCAGTAAAACTATACATAACAATGTTATTGCATTTCCAGATTGAAGGTTTTGAATCTTTCAAATAATCGATTGTCAGAGTTGCCTTTCTCCGATCAAGGATGCAAGAATCGTCAAATCTGCCACACATTGGAAAAGCTTTATTTGACAGGAAATTGTTTAACTGACACAGCCCTGGATGCTCTCTCGAAACTGACATCCTTAAGAGTTTTACACATAGCTTACAATGTTCTGGATACTCTTCCAGAAAGGTGGGATTGTAGTTTAATTAAAAAACTATCTTTATTCATTAAATGTAATATTTAATTATCGATTGTCATACTTCAAGTCAGAATAATAATACTTCAAGTCATCTTGGTCATTTAATGTCATTAAACACTGATAAATCACGAGTACAAACTTTATTAACTTGAAAAAAGTTAACTGAACTTTGCCTGATATTCCAAAAATTGATTTTCAATCAAAAAAGTTAATTTTCAATAGAATAATGGATTCCTTAAAAAAAGAGAAAAAACAGAGGAATAAAGGAATGACTGTGAATTCTGAAATTCTAATTATTCTGATAAATGGAATCTAATTTGAATTTCTAGTTGCATCGCATCGTGGGCTGAGCTTGAGGAATTAGTGTTATCAGGAAATCGTTTGCAATATCTTCCAGACAATGTCGCAAACTTGCAGCATTTGCGAGTTCTTCGAGTGCATTCCAATCGACTTTTGACCTGCCCTACATTTAACAAGACTACGTCTTTGAAGGTATAAATAAATACATAAATTACAAATAATATATAAGACTTTGAAGTGAAGGCAATCATTAAATTTATTGACTGCCTTCTGACGAAAGAATGACGTCGTCAAATTCATTGAAGAGAGTTAGAGAAAAGACAAATTCATTCTCATAAAACAATAGATAACTTCTAAAAATAACTTGATCTTGATCTTCTGAAAATAAAACTAAAATAAAGCTAAACTGTTTAATCAAATTAATATTTTAACAGGTATTGGACTTGGCCCATAATCAACTGGACAGGGTGAATTTGGCAACCTTGGTACCTCCCCAGTTACAGTTTCTTGACATTTCTTGCAATACTCGTCTCCATGTGGACCCACGTCAATTTCAGGTTTACAGATCTCAGAGACCAGTTTCTCTTGTTGATGTTTCTGGTCAAAACAGACCAAGTTTGCCATCTCATCCTCAAGAGCAAGAAACTGTAGCAGTGGAGAGAGGGTTGGCACAACCTTGGAGATTAGGATTTTCTGAGACAGCAGGAACCAGAGAAAAGTAAGTTGCTTAGTTTTGCAGGGTGTCTACTAAATTTTGCCCACGAAATTCTCGGAAAATATATTAAAATATAAAAATATATTTAAAAATATTGACATTATTGTTATTCCAGACTCTACGTTTCACAAATAAGAATGCCATCCTTTTGCAACGTGGAAGGTCTCTTTGGGATTTTCGATGGTGGTTCAAATCAGGAAGCTCCAAGTGCTCTCCAGGAAATGATACCTCGTCTTCTCCTGGAAGAAAGAACCATTAGAGAGACTTCGAACGAATATCTAAAGTACACTTTGCTCTCAGCCCACCGAGAACTGAAAGAAAAAGGTCAAAAGTATGGAATAGATGCAACTTTATGCCACATAACAAGATTACCCAACACCCAAGGCTATCCACGAACCACAAGAAAATACTCCCTAAAGGTAGCATCTTCTGGAGATGCAAAAGCTGTTCTTTGTCGAGCAGCTGGACCTCTGACTTTAGCTACTGCTAAAAAAACTCCAGTGAAGAATCAACTGGGCAATGCAGCCATGTTTCCTCTCGTTGTTCCCGATCCAACAACTGAAGAAGTTTTACTCGAAGATGATGATGAGTTCGTCATCATTGCTAATAGAAGACTCTGGGAAGTTCTCAGTGTTCAAGAAGCTGTTAGAGAAGCTAGAGCTGAAGCAAGTTCAGTTCTAGCCGCAAAGAGATTGCAAGACTTAGCCCAAGCTTATGGAGCTGAAGATAATGTTAGCATCATTGTAGTCAGATTAACAGGTCCTGGACAGGGGGATATGGATCAGTTGATGAGGGAACTGAGGCAAGCTGTTAGCAAAAATCGAAATCAAAATGAGGGAGGATGTTCTTGTCCTTGTTGTCTTCCACCAACACCTTATAAGCCTCCAGGTCCTTGTTGCTGTCACGTGAACAACGAGGGTTATTATCTCAATGGAGTCTTGAAGAACATCGTCAAACGGTACGACTTAAAGAACTGCTTTTGATTAGTCAGGGAATTAGTTATAGAATTAATTAGAGTATAAGATTTGAACCTTTCTTAATAAATTTCCTTTGCCTTGCAGGCCAGCAAAGTCCCACAATGGATCAGGACGTTTCTTCAAAAACTCGAGAGCACCAGAACGACCAGAAAATGAGAGTCCGCCTTTTGGAGACGACCGGAGTTCACCAAGCGGCCAATCGGATCAAACAAGCGACAGTACTTTTAAGTCTCGAAGACCTTCTGGCCGCACCTGGACAGGAAGTACGGCCTCCAGAGTTGCAAACAAGGTTCGACAAAACGCAACTCTGCAAGAAAGCGTCATTAGAAAGTCACCAGTCTGCGTTCCAGTGCAAGATGATGTCGTCTCGGAAAGGTCAGGAGCACTCAGTGATGAACAGTTTCGTTGCTGGGAGTACATGTTAGAGCAGAATACACAGCTTCTTTTTGATAAGGAACTGGATACTTTGACGCGATCACCTTTGAGAAGAGGTCAGTCAAGATCGACGCCACAGCTAGCTGGTAACTTGCCTTTTTTGTCAAAACGATTCGGCAGTGCTAGATCCTTCAATCCTGTATTACCTAGATCATCTATGGTCAGGTTTGGCAGTGGAAGGAGACTTTTGAATGGTGGTCCGAATGCCGCTTATTTTGGTAGTTTGCAGAGACTGATGCCGTATAATTTGGAGTATGATTTTGCAGTTATTCAAGAAAGAAGTGGATTGGACTCCCTGGAACAAGATGCTTCGAGGATGCAGCAATATTGGGGGGTGGCCACGACTGAACTCTGATAAAGTCACATTCACTCTGGAACATTGAAAGTTGTCAATATTTTTATATTCGAAATGGACGAAAGACTGATGAAAATTAATGGAAGAAGAATCAAAATCTAAGCTAGACTGTAAATTGTATAGTTAACTTCACCAAAGGACTCCAAACTTTAGCAAACATAGTGTTTTATTCTTTTAAGCTCTTCGGAAAATCAAATTTTTATGATGAATTTGATCTTGGAAAACAGTGTTAAATATTCTGCAAATGTTTTTTTTTAATAATATTAACCGAGTAAGGTAGCAGACGTGTTTCTATTTCTTTTCTTTTGGTAATATTTTAGTTCGATAACTTCTAAAATATGTAAAATTGATTCAAGAATCTAGATGGAAAAATTATGTATCATTAAGATGACATGAGTGTTTGAACAATATTGTTATTATTGAGGCATCGATATTATATTAATAGATGCAAGATAAGAGGAAACGAGACCCCACGTAACGATTAATGTTCAAAAAATTAAGAGTCGAGGAAGAAAACATTGGAAAGACTCGTTTAATTAACTTTATCAATAATGATTTTTCTTCTTTATTCCTTTCTTTTGTTTAAAAAAATTGATTTAAAAATGAGTATTCAATATTTTCCTTCCGATATCCTAATTATCATATGCGATACGACCTAGTTAACGGAAAAATAATACTGCGAATGTTGACATCAAAAACTAAATTTTTCAGTTTATTTTCTTTGTCATGTCATTTAAATTTAAAATATGGAATAATTGACAAATATGGGAAAAAGCATTCGGGACTTTCAACAATTTTTTTTAAATGTTCGATATGGTTCATGTTTGTAAATGAGTTATATATACTTTATCGTACGTCATTTAAATTCGCAAATGTATTTATCGGTAGATTATTTTGTACATATACTATACTTATATACGTTTAAGACTTTTTTATATGACACGTGTGTTCGCCTTCTTATCTACCGGTATTTGCTCAAGGACAATTAAAATTTTTTTAAATAGTTTCAAACAGTTCTTAAGAAATAAAGTTACATTAAGCAAAACTATCATTTTACAAATAAAACAAATTTATCATAGTTTTACTATTAAATTTGGAATATTCTAAGTGTATAGTTTAACAGTATTATTAGTTAAGTTAAGAAAACAATTCTGTCAAATACAACCATTTTCTCTGCACTAGAAAAATATATTATTTTATATTTTTGAATAGTTTGTCTTATTGTAAAAATGCTTGCATTCTCTGAATTATTTTTCTGCGTCTTATCTCAACTTTATTTGTACTTTTTGCATTCTGTAATTTGAGACACAGAATTATTATGAACGCAAAAATAGAATTAGACTAAATACTATTTCTCAGAAGTCCTTGAATGATTAAATCTCTTTTTGTTTTGTTTAAAATTATTTCCTGGAGATGGAAAATTTGTTAAAATAATAATCTCTGTTGAATTTTAAATTGATAGTCTTTTTTACTAGTAGAACCATAAAATATACAAATTGTATTTATTCAAATTACTGTTCAGATTGGATGAAGTGCAACTTGAGTCACTCCTTTCTAAAATTATCCTTTAAAATTTTAGTACCGTTTCTTACTGAATATTGCTTAGTCATTTGTAAAGATATATGAGGTTTGCATTTAAGAAAGAATTTCTAGGAAAGGGCAGAGCGAGGGTCAGAGCCAATATCCTTTCAAATACTTTCGCAGATATAGAAACTACGAATACATAAAGAATGAAGAGAAAGGTAACAGAGCTTTAAAATCTGGCGTCCCTGGTTAATTTGAGACAAAAATATACATGGTAGAGTTTATTGAATTTTAACAGACTGAAATATTTTATACGATTTCGGGACATTTAGAATGATTTTAAAGGATATCAAGCTATTTTAAGTGATTTAAAGAAATTTCAACAGCTTTTAAGAGATTGAAAGAGATTTTAAGGAATTTTAAAGAATTTCAAAAATGTTATGAGTTTTTAAGGGTTCTTATTTGATTTAAATATAAATCAAATAAATACAAATAAAGGAAATAAATATAAATCAAAGCTTAAAAGATATTAACCAGAATTCGTGGTTAACATAACTAGAAGTTTCTTAATAAGAGATATCTAGTAACTTTAACCACACCTTTTTTTTAAGTGTACACATAACTTAAAAAAAAATAGTAATCATGAATTTTAGAAATGGTTTCCAACAGGTAATGTCATTAGTGTCAATTTTCAGGCATGTAATCAGATGTTTTAAAGGACATTGAACATTGAACACACTTTACAAGTGCTAAGTAAACTCTAATTCTCAAAGTGATGATTCTAATGAGATTTCATGTATATAAACATGTACACACACAATTGGCAGCAACTTTACCCAAAAATATTCTGACTTGCGTCATTTGCTTGACGACTTCCCCAGCGAGTCATGATGTCGCCAGATCCAAGTAACTTTTCGAAGTAGCAATAAGAATTTCTACTGTATTACTATACATTTGTCATTTTGTACTTTGATCAGACGACACGTGCATGCATATAAGTAGGTATACATATATATATTTGCAGATGCAGCAAATGTACGAAGAGGGGGTGTCTATACAGTTAAAAGACTTTCAGTTATGTGCAGCGAACGGCTTGTCGGTCAGTCGACAGTTAACGGTCTTAGTTGTAACTTGGATCAAAACTATTGTGTTCGCTTTTTTGATCGACTATCTTTTTTTTCAAAACAGTGTCGACATACTCTCAAAATAATGTTCTTTGTGTAAATTTAGTTCAAGTTCGTAGAATGTGTCAATTATTGGCACTCACACCTGTACAAATACTGATGGAGCGATAAAAAGGTGAGTGCTCTATTCACTACCAAAAGTGCATATAAAATTGGACATAAGTCACCTGAGGTCCAAAAAATTTAGTTTTGAAAAATACTTAACTACATTTCTTACTGAACATATTCTTCTATGAATTATCCGTTCAGAAGTTATGCATGTTATAATTTCATTGTAAACTAGCGATCGATGTTGATTACTTTTTTATAAATGTATATACATTTTTAGAAGTTTGAAAGAAGTTCATAATAATTTGCCTCTATGTTAAAGGCAATTTCCTGATAATTTCCTGCAATTGATTTTCTTTATGTTATCAACCAAGACTGATTTTCAAGAATTTATGTACGTACTTCATGCAGATGGAAACTCATATCTCTTTCGATAGAAATTTTTATTTACAAATTCGTGCCGAGCCTTCTGGACTATGAACTCCTTTTGTGAGAGATATTCACTTATTTTATCTATTTTTTTAATGACTTGTTGCTTCACGTATGAAATCATGTACACATCAATTAAATGTAGTTCTTTTTGCAAAAACTTCTTCTCTCGCTCGCATTTTAGAAAGTAGCAGTATTGGCTAATTTTGAAAAATAGGAAGATAAAAAGTTTTCAAATAAAAATGGCACGCATTCTTTCGTTCGAGGTCAACGAAGTAAAAAGATCGCTGAAAGGTACCAGTGGGGTGGAATTATGTACAGTCATGTAAAAAAAAAATTTCTTTGGTGTTCAGTTAGTTTACTACTATCACAGAGAAGTTTCACATTTTTTGTTCTGAGAAGTTAAATTGTATTATGTTGAAGAATTCGAATGTAAATTAAAAAACATCAGACTTCAAAGATTATAAAATCAATAATAATCTTATTGAATCGCGCAAATCATATTCTTTTCCACCTGTTATATCTGTTTCATTTATCAATCAACAAACCAATAACGAAACATCTTGAAACTGACTTAAATTAAGTGCTTGAAACTCGCACACAAAGAATATTTTGAATCCGGTCCAAAGGACACAAAGATTTACGTCAACTTTTGCGTATTTTCACAATTATTTTTACACCCTGAAGAAAATATTTCTCGGAAACAGCGAAATTTTTTCTTCGATGTCAGTTACATCATTTTGAAAGAATAAGATTAGGTTTAATTAAGTTGAAATATCGATTTACTGATGTATGATTTAATTGGTTTATCTTTGGACTTGAACACTCTTTGTTTTTCTTTTTTTATTTCTGATCCATTTAGTATTAGTTCAACAAGTAAATTATTATCATTTTTATGATTTTATTGTATGAATACGATTAACAAAAGATTTCACTCAAATGGATTCATGCCTAATTAAAAGTGAGCAAGAGCCAAAAACTCGACCTTTATCAATATTTATTTTTAAATTACAGGACCCGCGTGTTATATTTATAATTCAACGAACTACTTTTTTCCAAAATCATCAATTGTAGTTACAAAATCATTCTTATTTTTCTCATTAATTTATTAATAATTTTTTCATCATTTTAATTTCAGTATATTTTTGATTAATGGATTGAGACCGACATATGTTTAAAAGTATTTTTTTGAAGTTACGTTATCAGTACCGAAGCGATAGATTTTTTAGAGGAAAACGAGTTTAATAATTCTTATCAGAAGAACAAATACACTTATCATTTTGAGAGCATATATTCGAAACAGATACTGTAAATTTTCACTCGGTGCCGCGACACTAATTCTTAAATTTCATTTCAGAATTTTAATTCAATAGTCACAATTCGCAATATGAAATTGTAAAAATCGATTGTTAATATTGTTGTGTTATTGAAATATTCAAATAAGCTAAATTCACGTCAGTTGGTTGCTTGACATGAATATTTGTCGAAATTTGAAAACAAAGATATTTTTATCAAAACGAAAAAGATTGTTTACTTCTTGTGCATATATCAAATTCTTCATCGCGTGTGGGATTCATACGTACAAATATACATAGGAAAATAATTCTTAAATGACAAATGGGAAATATTGTTATCTACCAATTATGATTTTTATATGAATTTTCTTTTACATAAATGCTTAAAAGTTACTTTATCCAAAGAGGATGCATCTCTCGTATTTAGAAGACAAAAGCTGTGTAATTTAAACGCATTTATTTTTAGATACAGTGAAATTTGCGAGGTTTGCATTTCGCGGGAAATATGCCGAGTCACACTCTATAAAAACAGTCTATTGACGGTCAAACGATTCCTTTTACCGTGAAAGGATTTTTTATTCAAAATTGGTATGAGAGGAAATCCTTTATCAGTTAAAGGATTTTCCTTTCAAATGCTATCCTTTTACTGTCAAAATATTTCCTTTGATGGGGAAACTAAAACTAAAACAATGTACAATCACTCATGCATAGACGCACTTCACCCAGTAGCCTACAAATGCAATCCTTTAATAGTTAAAGGATTTCTTTTCATAGTCAAAAGAAATCATTTATCGGTAAAACTATTTTCGTTTTGCACTTAACAGATGATTTTTTTAACATTGAAACAATTTCTTTAACAGATAAAAGAAATCTGCTTAATTTCAAAGGATGCATTTTGAAAGGAACGTAATTTCACTGTTAATAGATTTTTTTTCAGAGTGCAGATAAATTAATGATATGAGAGCAAATACCTCTATGTATTTCAAAAATAGTTCCATAAAAATCGAAATAGTCAATTTGTTTTTAATATTCAATTTTTTTTAGAGATTAAGGATTATTTGAAGATTTCAAAGATTATTCAAATTATGAATTATCAATATAATAATATAACATCTAACTACGTAAGACGGAATGAAGTGGATTCTCTTTACAAATGCGTCACAGCTTTTATTATGATTCCCCCCCTCCCCATATGTAAACACTTTTTTTTAACGACTATTTTCCTGTTTACCATATATATAGGAAATTATCTTTTATTTCTTTCACCAACTTTTTTGGCTGGCACATTAAAATTGGATTAGAGTTAAGTGAAAAGAAACAAGATAATTTAATAATTTAGTTTATATGAAATTGATAAACAAGTGGAAAAGGACAATTAATAGAAATAAATTGTTATCTTCAAAAATATTTAAGACATGTCTACTTTATGAAAAACAATCTCCTCTTGTAATCTTGTTATCACTCTTGATTTTCGACCACTTGAGTGACATATTCATAATAGAGAGCATCCATCGGAATTGGTATTGCTGAATCAATTATTACTTCCGTAAATAACATTCCTCTTGAACTTCAGTGTAATTGATTACGCAACAAATACTTGTCTTAAATATTTGTTATGATTTCGATTGAATGGACATTACACTGTATAGACGTAGAAAAAAAAAAAAACATAAAATATCGATTAAGTAAATGTACCATTTTTGATATTATGATTATTGGGAGAAGATTGTCCTAAATGTTAAAAAAAAAGCGAAATACAACAAATATAACAAATTAAAATGGAATCACTGCTAAAGGAATAGCTGAAAATGTCAATATTTCATTGCATAATAAAAATTAAATTTTAAATATTGAGCTTTCTGATCTGTTTCCGCGCTTTAGCCATGCAATTGTGCGCACGCATGTCATGTTTTCAGTTGTCACACGAAATCATTACCAGCATTGTTGACTGTTAGGAATAGCATTGACATTGGGCAACATCTGATCATACCACTTTTTAAAAACCGATTGGCCCGATAAACACGTCTTGCATGCAACTCACTGTAAAAGTACAAAATACAGACACGCATGTCATGCTCGAACGTATATAACTTCTGTATCCGCATCAGCTCTAGTTGGGCGGAAGTACCTTCAAGAGAACGAAAATGCAGGGCTATTTACTTTGACCCGCATTTATTTAAGAAAATTAGAGAAGTATACTTGCTTACAGTGATCAAAAATAAATTATGAAAGTAGATTTACACCGTTTCTACCCATTTTGAGAAACTCAAATCCGGAGCGCAGTACAATATTTTCTACTTTATGAAATATCGACCGTAGCGCCAATGCTTTCAAGCGACGTTGCCAAATCGAATCTCCCTCCTTTCGGTGTCTTTCACCGAAACATACCAGTCCAGTGGCGTAGAATCGTGTTAAAATTCATTTCAGTTCATTTCGTGCCGCACTTACTATTGGTTGTGCTAGTGATTGCTCGTGCTTTCGGAGTAATTTTTTCAAGAGCTGCCGAAAAAGCTATCAATAGTAGCATTTAACGTCCGAAAATGTTATATTTCGCGAATCATGTGCCGGGAAATTTATACTGGGCTTTTATTAAATAACACGGACTTTACATTACGCAAGGAGAAAGATCTCTTGGCCTGAAAATTGATCAGTGACGCCGTTTTTCATGTAAGTTTCTCTACATCGTTTCATCCTCTTGATAATTCGTATTTGTTTCAATACCTCGGTTTACTCTCTCTCTCTTCTACTGTATGTTTTCATTTATTGAAATTATTTGTTCATACAAAATTTATATATCAGATTTATGAGCATGGCAGTCGTTAATATTGCCATCGAAGTAAAATATGATGTTGAACTTCTGGCTGTGACATATTTGATTCTCTATCAGTTTTTTTTGGAGTAATGCGAGGCTTATTTGTACATTATTTGTATCTTTTATGATATTGATCTGTTTTTTACTTCCTTGTTGCGAATTTTCTCAAATTTGCGTACAAAACTCTTCTATGTATCAGCAAGTTTACTAACAACTGGCGCTTACGCCATTTAAGGTGTACAACTCGGTACTGAAATGCACATTGAATTACACTGAAACATTGTAATTACAGTAACACTGAATTACAGAGAAAGTTTTAAGAGGAAATGCTTGATAATATTAAAGACGAGGGATTATTTCACTCTGCATTTGAGAAATTTTCTCGAGATTAGTTTTCACGCATGCATTTATCGTGAAAAGAAAGCAGCCACGTAACATGTAATGCTAGATAGCATAACACGTGCGTTTCTCAGTGAGGTGCATCCAGGGATCCAGGCTCAGATTAGTAATGTGGGAAATCTGGGGAAATCCCGGAAAATTTGGAAGTAATTTAAAAATTTTAATCTGAACATACAAAAAAGATTAATAATCAATGTTTTTGTTTTTATACCTCTGCCAAAATATGTTTAAGGACCAGTTTCCAATTTATACATTGTTTATAACAATATTATAAAAACAAATATACGAAACACATTTTCAAAAATGATTAATGAATTCAATAAATCAGTGGATTCAATAGATCCTGATAGATTCTTGATTCCTAAAGTGATGCAATTAAAATTGCTGACGTTCTGCATTTCCTATGTTATACATGCGTCAATCTACAGTTGAATCTGGATATTCGCTAGTGATAAGACTTTCCGCAGTTTTGAAATCCGTGGTTTACAATTTTAAAGAAAGTATGACCTTTGCACATTTGTTGAGTATATTAGAAATTTAATGATAAATAATCCTTCAAATATCCGATATAGTATGGTTTAAAATAGTTTTTACATTATTTACTTCTTTAAAGCGGCATAAAAACATAAACATTAATGACCCTCATGAATTCTACAGCATCCATATTGTATCGGGTGCCAAGATATTTTTTTTGAAGATCATCATCACGTGTTGTTGCCGTCTACTTGCGTCAATAAGTCACTAATCTTCATAACTCCTATCATCCTTCCGTTGCGCGATTAAAAAGGAACTTTTCTTTCCATAGTTGAATTTCAAAATAAAGTAACATAATTGTTGAGATATTTTTCCAACGATTTTAAAATATTTACAGAAGATTAAGATTAAGATTAGGATTAAATTCTTTGGAAATTCCTTGAAGTTCCTTAAAATGAAATGAAATTTTCTAATCCTAAAATCACTTAAAGCCTCCAAGAAATCCCTTGAAATTCTCTAAACTTGAAATTTCTTAAAATCCTGAGCAACGTCCGATAAATTTCAGCTAGTAAATAAATAAAATTAAACCGGTTTTGAGAACTTTTTTTGATATTCTTATAAATATCAATTTATCGGAAAAACCCGGGAAATGGCCGAGAATTTGAAATCGTCCGCCGAAAAAAATAGTATCACCCTGATGCTATTTTTAGAAAATACATATTAGAGTAATAAGAAATACAAATGTTGAAGTTTCAGAATTTTAAAAATAATCTCGTATTTTCGGTGGTTATTAATAGCAATATATGAAATCGCTTTTCCGAAAACTCATTTAGGTTGAAATTCACTAAAAAATAAATTATACATTCGTTTGTTTCTATGAAAAATTTACCGACCGAGAATACATTGTATCAATGACATATTTTTTCCTGAGTCCATTATGTAGAACTACATAAATAAAAATTAAAAGTAGAAATTAAAATTAAAGATTCCCAAAAATTTAAAAGTGACCCAGTAATCAAAGAATTATTGAAGAAGTTATAAAAAAAAATTAATATGCAACGAATGTGGTTTGTAGAAAAGAATCAACTGTGCATCAGGCAACAGCTGCAGGAAGAACAGGAGAAGAAAATCTCCACCGAAACTGTGCCTGAAAATACCTACATCATGAGGGCTTCAAAAAGAGATTGGATGTTCAGGGTCCAGGTAATAAATCTTTCTTCTCATTATAATTGTATTCTGCCTATTCAGATTAAACAATATCTTTAGAGCTATAAAGATTTTAAACAATTTTAAATATTTCAAGGCGGTGGGTCTCGCGAAGAATGAAAATGTATACGTGGTGGGCAACATCCCAGAGTTGGGCGCTTGGAATCATACCCAAGCTGTTCAACTGCCCCAAGAAAATAGCCATTCAAGCTCACCTATTCTCTTCGAGAGCAACAACAGTGGAGAATTAGGAGACGTTTATGAAGATCAAAATGCTTCAGGAGAGAGTTTATTTCACGAAGAAGAGAAGTAATTATGAACTTTATAAATTTGACAATGAACTCAATCAAATGTCAACGTCTTCAATCTCTTCAAATATAAAATCTAATCATTTCAGAGAACGAATCTTCTCGCAACAAATAGCATTACCATCCGACACGAACATCGAGTTTCGCTATTTCGTAGCCGTTGTTTGCCAAAACAATATCACGAAGCATTCATCCAGAACACTCATCATTCGAAAGTGGGAGACTCACATGACTCCACGACTTATCCGGAAAGACAGTGAGCATTACTTAAAATTATTAAAATGAAAGATTTCGTCAATTCGCTGTAGATAAAAATAATGCATTATGATTATGTTTATATATATTTACTTAGACTTATGTTATTGCTTTCAATTAATCACAGCTCGTAGCAACCTAGCTGAAAACACCTTGCCAGATCCAGACATCTTTGGGTACCACAATGGATACCACAAAGTTGAAAGGGGTTGGCTAACTGAGGAGACTGTGATTCAATTCAAGATATTTAACAATCCCATTAAGCTCTGGAAAAACCGGCTGCAAAACAAAAAAGTTCATATTAAAGTATGTACGATCAAGTGATTGAAAATCATTCCCGATGATTCGGGCAGGGAGAGGCAATAATTTCATGTCTCCGTACAGATGACTCCTGTTAATTTGGTGAGGCACAATTCCTTGGAAGTGCAGCAATTTGCCGGGGATTGCGTGGACGACAGCCTTTCCATGGACACTCAAGACGTCGTGGATCAACCTGCCTTCAATATTACAGAAATTGCTGTAAGTTATTATTAATGATCCAAAAATTATTTTTAAATTGAGGGGATATTTTAAACTCTCGAATGATCCTTGATTAACCAATCAACTCCCCCAAGTCCAGGGCATTTACGTCTATGAGTAGCTTTAATATTTTTTAAACTTGATAAATTGTTCAAAGAGGAAGTTTATCCTATCAATTCTAAATGTCCCCGAATTTGATACGACTATATTGCATTTAAAGAAAATTAAATTGGTTTAAAGTTTCAGATGTCTTGTTCTTTTCATTTATTTACTAGCAGAAATTTACTCGGCGTTGCCCGGGATTTTAAGGGATTTCCTAAGATTTATAAAAGGATTTCAAGTGATTTATAAAATCCCTTGACATAGATAAAAATAAAATAGTTTTGAGAACTTTGTTAAATATTCTTAATCCAACAAATGTAAAAATAAAGAAAAAATAAAAACAGTCTGAAACTTCAATCCAATAAAAATTAAAGTTGTGATGAATTGTCCTTGATTATGGTATATTCTACAAGAATGAGTTTATTTTGTCTCTAGGTGATGAATGACGAAGAAGCTCGCTTTAAATACCAGGAGCAGTTCGGTCGGGTCTACAACGAGGACGATTTTATAATTTTCAATGTTGCAGTCCGTTATCCCGAAACTATTGTAAGTACTGATAGGTCAATGTCACAGTAATGTAGATACACAGCTCGTTGAATTGCCATTAATTGGTATTTATTGCTTGCTTTATTGATTGACTTGTACTGTGTATCGAAATTATTGTGTGGATGAGAAATTGGATATTCTAAATTGAAAATTGTCAAGAGTCAGTAATCTTTACTCGTCCACGTTACTTTCATGTCCTTTAGATATTCAGGCACTGACTAAAGTGTTGTAGCACAAGGAGTATACAGGTTTCCATTTATCTGTTGAAAAACTGCAAGATACAGTTTTTCTTTTAAAAGTAGTAGATCGTTGGTGTGGCAGAGCAATAAATAACAATTGAGTGGTTATTCCGCAGATTAAAAAAACACTTAAACAATACGCATTGACCAAACCCTGTGAGTTTTCAGTAGACCACGAGTAGGCTGGCGACGTCTTCTCTCACGTTGTGTCTCAATTATTTTGTAAAAGATTATTAAACTTGTTCAGCAGTTATTGCCTCCTTGGAAGCCAGAGATGTCTCCTGTGATCTGGACCGGATGATGGAAACCGTTGGCTTATACAAAGCAAGACTGGTGCAAATCATGATGCTAACATGCAATCTGATGATTCGATGCGCTAAGCATCGTCTACTACTTTACATCTGTGTCACATGACATCACACAGAGATATGATGGTTTTGATTGTCGTTTACCGTCTCTTCCCATCCTTGGGCCAAACTCTCATCAATCATCGCGCAATATTTTTTTCTATTCTAACAATTTTTCGCAATCTGTATTATTGTTTGTTATCGAATTCTTTTTGTAAACTTTGCGGAGAATATGATAAGAGAGATTTTTGAGAGATGCCCTTCCAAAGGCCATTCCTGAGAATTAGCGATATCAACACTGTCACATCTCGTATCCATCTGTGTGCGTCGAAAATGGTGAGATTCACATCAGTCCTACTTAGTGTACCGCTATTATTTTCTAGCTCTAACCAACCTTCCCGAATCGTATGTGACACCGCTGCGCGGCCAATGCCAGACTAAGCTGTCGAACTTCTGAATCTCAATTTGAACATTGTGGAATTTAATCGGAATTTAATGATGAATGATTGGCAGGTGTTGCGGGCAACGCGTCACCGAGCAGTGAACAGCATTTGGCAATAATTGGTCTGGTTCATTGCTTGAGTTTGTAGGAAATAAATTATTTTCGTACAGATTTTTGCCGCTCTTTTAGTAAGTCTTTTGTTGCTCTTGCCTTGCCAACGTCCTACAAGTAGCAAAAATTTATGGTGGACCGACAAAAATTCATGAGCGATATAGTTTACTTCCTACCATTGTACTCAGAACGTTATGATCAAAGATTAATGCTCCGGATACATGATACATGACCTGCACGAATTTGAAAACACGAGAGAATTCCAGAAACCTTATACTGCTTATTATTATTTATTCTAACGTGTACAAAATGCAGGTCACGTATCATGTATCCGGAGCATTAATCTTTGATCACTGAGTTTGGTTAATGTTGTAAAACTGAAAAACGGATGAGCTAAGAATGCAATTGTATTCAAATTATAAATGTCGTGACTCCTTGTTCTCTTTCTCTTTATTTTTTTAACCACATTATTTTTTCAGGCCTATTTAGTGGACTACTACGTTTACAGTTCAAGATGCTTCCCTGGAGAACCACCGAATCATATAGGCTTCAGCTACATTTTACCAAGTACATTGCAAGGCAGCGTAGGTCTTCTCACTGTACCCATCACAAGCACAAAGCACAGACCTATAGGTCAGTATTTCATTATATCATCCATTATCAATTATAACAACTGTTGTTTATTTATATGAATGTTATTTTTAGGACAACTGACGGTTGAATATGTTGCTATAAAACCAATTGCTGATCAATCATGGAACATGAGTATTTCTTATGCGAAGCATTGGGAAGAGAGGTGGTCCGGTTTGGATGTTGGCCACAGAGGACTTGGAACATCATTTAAACATGAAATGAAAAAGTAATGTACTATTAATTCTTATAGTCATCACAAGTCGTGTTACCTATTCACCTTTCCTCCCTTACTTTGAATTTGTTCACCTAGTTCACCTAGTTCACCTAAATTTCGAATTTACGAGCGCCTTCTTAAAACCGGAATTATTTTCTGCAGCTGCGCTAACGTACGCGAGAACACGATCGCTTCTTTAAAGACTGCTGCATACCACGGTGCCGATATGGTCGAATTTGACGTTCAATTATCAAAGGATTTTATTCCTGTCATCTATCATGACTTTCACGTTTCTATTTCGTTGAAGCGGAAAAAACAAATTGAGGCTATGGATATGCTGGATATACCCGTGAAGGATCTCACTTTGGAACAACTCCATCTTCTTAAGGTGAGTCTACTTTACAATTAAACAAAAACATTCTTACAAAACATATAGAGGAGATTCGGGTAGTACTGGTCACTTAAGCTTTTTTATCAATAACTCGACTGGTAGTGAGCAAAATATTATTATAACACGTTAGATATAATGGCAAGGCTTCTGCTAACAACCTGCAAATAGAAATATAAAAAAATAAACAATTTGTAGAAGAAAAAGCGATTGAAATTAGGTCTGGAACAGACTATTGAATGTTACATTAATATTATTATTAATATTATACAATATTTATTATAAATGACAAAGTTTGCAAAAATTATTAAAAATTATTAAACAAAATTTACACGTTACATAGTTGATCCATATTTCACAAAATGCTTTTGTTTTCTAGAGACGAAATAATTAAACCTGATTATTTTCTTTTAAACTGACTAGAGATATGAATTCATATCTTCAAAACTACGCTATGGGTCAAATATAAAAGATAAAAATGTTGATTTATCATCTCAGAGAGAATAGTTTATTCAAAATTACAAGTGGCCAGGGCTACCTGATTCTCCCCTAATAAATATTTTAAACTATCTTATCTGTAGAATTTAGAATCTTATATTTTTCCTTCTTGGCTATATTGTATATGTATATATATACATTGCACATCTAATAGTGAATATTTGTTGTTGAATTAAAGTAACTAGAACAAAAGTAGATTTATCGCCACGTGCCTATAAAATTAAAACGTGACATGCCCTATTCAACAGGATTTTTATCACCCAGGCGACTCGCTGGGTAAGGTGCTGTATTTCTTTGATAAAGATGAGCAGGGGGTTAACCAATCGGTGAGCTGTCAATAACGCTTGTGCAGCCTAACACATCATACCATGTGTTATTGTCAATTAAATTTCAGCTAAACTTATGCATGCCAAGTCTTTTAAATTTCCATTCTATGTATCAATGAAAGTTGATCATCAGACAATGCTTGACTCTATGAGGTCATGTCATACTAATCTAACGGCTTCCAAGAAAAAGAACTTCTTTTATTCTAAGAATCAAGTCTACTATCATTTTTCTGCAAAGCAAGGCTCTACAAAAACAGCTTCTCCAAATTGTTGAGATATCTCAATCGTGATTTCAGTCATCACAGTATCTATTTAATTAATTTTAAGGATTTGGAAGAAATTTCACAGGATTTCAAAGATTTTAAGTGATTTTAAATGATTTTAAGAAATTAGTAAGGTAAACCGGCAACGGCTCGAAATCATGCTATAATATCAATATCAATCATTCTTCAGATGATTTAAATTTATCAATTGAAAAAAGATGATAAATTCGAAATAGGTAAAAAAAAGTAAATAGGTGAAAATCTGTGATGACTGTAATTTGAAGTAATTCTTAAAGTCATGGCATGAAGAAAAACGAAAACAGCAAGGGCATGTTACAATCCGCTTTGATAAGAAGTTTCATTTTTAAAATCGTGTATAAATCGCTCGAACTACACGATCTACAAAGCATCAAGAGGACTTCAGCATTTATAGTATTTTAATTTAAAAAGTCACTCATTAACAATCATCTCTATAATTCCAGGTATATCATTTGGCTGAAGGTCGAGAGAAAACCCCCAAGTTTTTCGATGAGGATCTCGAAGATCATCAACCATTCCCAACACTTCAAACTGTTCTTCAGGAACTGGAGCAACATGTTGGTTGCAATGTTGAAATAAAGTGGAATATGCAGTTGAAGGTACGAGTAGACAAATAAAAATTAAACAATATTATTGTCAATATACCAATAACAATTGCTGTTTTCTCATTTATTAATCACCACCTTCTTTCTTTCAGGATGGGACTTTCGAACTTAATCATCCCTTCGATCTGAATGTGTATTTGGACATTATACTTAAAGTAGTCTTGGAATACGGTTGCGACAGAAAAATAGTTTTCTCGTCTTTCAATCCCGATATCTGCGCTATGATCAGACTGAAGCAAAATAAATATCCAGTAGTTTTTTTAACGCAAGGAGTAACTATTAAGTATCCGACCTACCACGATCCAAGATGCCAGACGATACCAATGGCTATGAGACACGCTTTAGCAGCTGATATTTTAGGAATTAATGTCCACACTGAAGATATTCTACGGGACCCAAGTCAAGTGAAGTTGGTTAAAGATGCTGGACTCATCATGTTTTGCTGGGGAGATGATAACAACGACAAAGATACTATACAGCACTTGAAGAAACTGGGTTTGCATGCTGTTATTTACGACAAGTAAGTTGCTTAATTTATCAAATGGGGAGTCAGGGTGGCCACAAGATTCAATTTTTAAATTTCCCTGACATCTCCCTGACTTTCAGACCAATATTGACCACCCTGAAGATCCAGATCAGTTCAGATCTAGAAGTAATATAAAATCAACGATGAAAAATGTTTTTTTCCAGAATCGATGAATATAACCCGAAGGAAGTTAAAGAGAGTATATTTTTGGTGGATGCCAGAGAAAGTCAAAAGGCGTTGATAGCCTTGGCGCATTGTAACCAAACCTGTAGTTCGCAGCAACCTACAATGCCTGGACCGATTAATGCAGAGCAGGTACTTACAAAAGAATATTAATTCGTTTTCCTTATGATTTACTTTTCTCCCCACTTTATAAATTGCAATTTTTAAGTAGACAACAAATATTTTCGTGACAGGATTACTATCTGGAGTTGGAGAAGACTCAAAACCTTGTGACATCAGCTTCAACAGCGACATCCCTGGAGTCTCTTGCTAAAAATATTGACGGTAGTGATAGCATACATTCTCTACCAATTATACAAATCGCTAATGAAAGTAACTCTCAACAAGATAAAGAAATGGGCGATCTGACAAAGACCTTTAGTGTTTGTGCAAATTCGTTCGGCCACTCAGCTAAGCCAAAAAATGCTGTGGAAATAGGTGGAAACCAAACAGCGATAACTGAAATTTTTGCAGAAGATGATTCGGCGAAAGATAGCCTTTGATGTATGTCTTCGAAAAGAAAGGTCGTAAATCGGTCTTTTAGTAAAAGGCATTCACTACCGTTGAGTAATTTATTGATAAATTAATTAAATGATGAATCAGCTGCTAGATTCTAAGCTTTCTAAATAGATCGTTGAAAAGTTTTGAACGTTCAAATGAACGACTTTTTGTATTTTAAACAAGAAATAGTTGACAAATATTGATTCATTTATATTGAAAATAATTCTGTATGAAAGAAACTTGTAATGTCTATTGTGAATTTTAGTTGGAACAATATTTCTGGATAAAATAGAATTGGGAACAAATATTTCGTTTATTTGAACGTTCAAAACTTCTGGTACATCTAAATAGCACGTCTATTCAGGTTTCCCAACAATGAGCGACTTGATTTTTCTCTTCAAAGTGTAATTTATATTCACAAACTTAAAGTAACAGAAAATGTCAGTACAAATTTCTTCAGGTGTACTTTTATTTAAACCGAGGTAGTTTGTCAATATTCTGTTCATAAAAATGGAAAAGAATATTTCACTTAATGAGGGATCGATGAAGAAGCTGTTCTTGAATGTGTTTGAGAAATGAAGACATTAACAGTAACAAACAATGATAATGAATAGTATATTTTTAAAGACTAGTTTTGATGCAAGATAATTTGTTTTCTGATACTTTAATTAAATTATCACAGAGTACTGGTGTATAACCCTGGGTCTAACCAAATGTTTAAAATTTCATTTTGTGCACTTCTGATGCTGAAGAAATATTATTCACTTTCGCGTGTCTTATTCGCAAGAAAATCAATGTCTGACAACAGAAACAGGAGGAAATATATAGTATATATTCAATTTTGATACATGTTATGCATCGGTACCTTCTGTTTGAGGGAGGCTACAAAATAATACTAAGTACACTTTCATTCTATTTATTCCACAAAGATCTAGTGCATGGTTCTAAAAATATTAAGATCTAAAATAAATGCTTTTACTTCAAGCTGGTTGAAAAATGATTATTGAGTAAACAATAGAAGAAAAAAAAACACTGCTTTTAAGTTAGGTGCACTATAATGTAATACAATTTAGATTCGTTTCAAGTTTTATAATTAAATATCATTATATAAATGAAAAAAAGCTCCCCCTTCAAGGTAGAACTATTATATTAACCATGCACGATCTGTACTTTATTTTAGAAAAAACGATTGTATCAATCGTTAATAAGGCGTCTTCTTGTATTTTTCGCAGTACACTATCGCCTTTTATAAAATATTGTTGTATACTACAGCATTCGATGTGCGTAAATTACGGGGGTTACATTTGCTTTAAAAAGTCTGCACTTATATCGATTTATTAATAGGACTTTTTGTTGATATATGATTCTGTCTAACTTGTTTTTCATAGTTATACGTTTTATCAATTTCTAATTCCAGTATGCTCATTAATACAAAAATCTTAGACGTAAGTCATTAAACGGATGCTAAAATTAATAAACTTACTGTTTGTAATTATAGTATTATTCACTATTTTTCCCAATCTCTTGAGGCTAATGAAAAAAATGTTTTTTTTATTTATTTTTTTTTCCCATGGAATTGTGGTGACCTAAAAACACATTATTATAGTATTGTTTGATAAAAATAAATAATACTATTAGAATTCATAATAAGTAAGAGAAAAAAGCACTCTCTATTGAATCTGCATTTAGAGTTCAATTCATTTGAAGTTGAACGCAAATTTCCTCAAATAACTTAGCGTAAAAAGAAATAAAGATATTTTTAACTTTTGTTAGTGGAGGAAAAAATAGATTAATCAAATTATAAGGGAATTTCTTGAAATATCAATAAACAAAACTATATTAAGGCAACCGCAATTCCTAAAAAAGACCAATAAATACTGAAGCTGAGTAATCAAAATTATTCTGTTGAAAATAGCAAATGTCGCTATACGAAAGGAAATATAAAAAAGGGATAAAATATTTACCCATAGAAATAAATTCATTTTTATGGTTTCTTTCTTCTCAAAATATTCAAAACAGTATTCTAGTATCTCAAAAAATGAAAATTTCCTTTATTTACAGATGAAATTTCATTTTATAGAAAATGCTATTATGATTTATGACAGAAAGAATATCAAAAAATGTGACCGTGCCATTGGAAAGTTATATTCTTCTGAAGAAAAGAACATGGTTCTTCCCTAGAAAAAAGTTAGTTTCCAACCTTTCACTACCCTCATTTTCAGAGATACGGCCGAGATAGAAAAATATGGAGAATATTCAAGAAAATTCGTTTTCTCGAATAAAAAAATAAGGTATAAAAACAAACCGATCTATATTTAAGATTTTTCAGTGAAATATAATATAATATGATTTTGGCATTGATTAAAGATTAGATAATCAAATTTGAGCTCTTCATCAAAACCAAAATTGTTAATTTCAACGAAAAATGTCAGATTTTGACTATTACAGGAATCGCGGCCAAGACTAGTGATTTAATTGATCGAGAATAAAGAATAAACTTGAAATTCTGTCAACCTCTTTAATATAATTCATCTTTCGTAATTTAAAACTAATTAAACTGCAAATTTAAAATGTGTCTCTGGCATAAGAAAAGAATAATTAAAATCTATTGAGGCGGAACTTTGTTCATTTAAATCTATATTGAGTTTGTCTAATTAAAAAAGGTTCTATTTACAATTTACTTCAAGGATATTCGTTAAGTCATGGCTGCAATTATATCACAAGTCATAAAATATATGTTTTTTTTTTCACAAAAAAAAAAAAAACATATTCAGAGTTGTCCGGGATTTTAAGATATTTGAAGAGATTTTAAGTGAGTTTAGAGAACGTCAAAAGATTTTTAAAAGAGTTTTAAAAAGTTGAAGGATTTTCAAAAGATTTCACGAGATTTCAAGAACCGTTGGTCAAAAATGAGTGGGTAAGGGAAATGATTTTTTGTAAAGTCTTGAAACGTTGACATTTTATGAAATAAACGAAATTCATTTTTCACATAAAATTTAATTTAAAATGAGAATGTAAAAATTCTCTTCACTCTTGGCTTATGGAAATATGTACCAACCATTTTTGTTCAATATTGAAGAAAAATATACGTTCAGATAAAGAAAACTTCCTGCGAGTTTTACGTGGGCTAAAAAATTTTTAGCGTCAGACAATTATTTTTCATAAAATCGAATTTTTTAAATTTTTTGCTAAAACAATTTAAGTTATAAAAATAATGCCAAGTGTCATTATTTTGCTAAAAATTATTTAGCCCACGTAAAACTCACAGGAAGTTTTCCTTATATTCTCGGAACTGGCGCAAGATATAAATGAGTAAAAGAAATTTTTGTAGAACTTTCTTAACTGTGCAAAATATTTTCTTAACGTTTTTTCGCATCTATTGTTGTTTGCAAGAAAAATGCGAGAATTCGATTTTATGAAAAAAAAATTATCCTCTCCACTAAAGTTATATAGCCCGCATAAAACTCGCAAGGTATTTTCCTCATCATTGTTATCATTGTTATCATTATTATCACCATTAGCCAAAAATTCATTAGCCAATAATCATTAATGCACTTAAATGTATAACAAAATCATCATTATAATGAAAATGATCATTATAATTATTGATAGTTATCAATTATCATAACTCAGTAAAAACATTTTTTTTCACAAATTGCAAAAATACGTGTCGCCTAACTTCCACTAAAAAACAACATATTTCGTCCCCCGAGAGATTCTGTAACTACAAATGTAGAACCTGCATAATTTGCGAAATGTATTTGGTCAGGACAAATTTACAACGCCCTGCAAAATTTAACGATAGCCTCAAGGGAATTCGGAAAATACACACACAGAATTTCAGTTTTATATATGTACAATAGATACATGTAGGAATTTATAGGGAGCTTTAATTTTTTTTTAATTCAACTTTTTTACATCTTTAACACCGTCAAATAATGAAATATTATTTTTAAACGCATGCCAGGTGATTTAGGAAAGTAGTGCTTGAATTTAAATCTTCAAAGGCCATATACGCATTATAATATTCAGGGGTGGGTAGAATTTCGATAAAGCGTGATAGAGGAGATTATATTATCGAAAGACAAGTGTGGAAGAACATAAAAAAATCTGGGGAGATACTTCACAGATTACGTTCTAGTATTGCTATGAATGATCGAGGAGCAAAAGAGGAAAAAACTTTCAATTCCTCAAATGGAAGTTGAAATTGACTTTCACTTTATGAAATTGTGTATTTTTAACAAACGATGAGCGAAGACTCGTAAAATATTTATTTTCGAAATCTCTCTGTTGACAATTTAATGTATGTAATTTTTTCTTTGTGATATGAGGTATATATATGGTATAAAAAATGTCAAGATATTGAAAAATCGAAGACTAATGAAAATTATCTACCCTTTTAGTAATTTAATTCGATTTCACGAATATACTTTTGAATGAAAATATTTACATGTTTTATTTATCAAATATTTTATAAACTGAGTAGTGAGTATAGATAATATTATGTCGTGGGCGATAAGTGGTGTTATAGCATGAAATGTTTGCAGTAGACAGCAGACGCTATAATGTGATTGATTTGCACAGGTTGATTGAACAAATATTGGAAAAACGAAGTTTGGAAATTTAGTAAACAATAGAAAAAGTTTAATACAATTATACTATATCGACTTTATGAAATAGTTCTCGTAAAAAAATATGATACAGCATAATTTGAAATGAAATATTTAGATGCTACTTAAGGAATTGGATAATAATTAATCTTCGTGCCTTTTCCTCTTTCAAATAATTAATAGGATCTACTTATTCATGTCCTGACTTCCTGAGGTTAGTTTGGACTATAGGAATTGTTTCAACTCCAACAAGTTTCTCCACAAATGCAACTAATGCAAGTGTAATCTAATTCTCACTATTGGAATATAAACTACAGAGATTTGCTTGATGCACTGAAATATACTTAGAGTATTATCTTCATTTAATTCAAAATTAAGACATATTTCATACTTATACAACACTTACAAAAATAAATGGGTACCAACTCTTCCTCAGCTTTTTCACAACTTTCGCGACGGAAACTCGTGAAATAATTGATTAATTAGAAGCTCCAACTTTTCAATTAAACAAAGCCTGCCCTGTGATATAAATTAATAAACTTTTTTTTTTATAATTAGATTCTTGAAAGCTTCTTAACTTTTTTCAATAAATATAAAGGCTTATGAAAAAATAAAGAATAATCTTTCCAAGATTGATACTAAAAAAAAATCTAGCGTGCTTTTTAGAAAATTATCTTCAAATATACTGAACCATATATGTGTGTGATCTTTTTAATAAAAGGCTCTTTCTTCTCTGCCATCCTCTTTTTACAGAAAATATAATACCCAATCCTAAAGAAGTTGATAAGTAACTTCTATAAGAGAGAATAAAATGTGTAATATAAATTTTGCTATTTTCTTCCCTCAGCGTTTTCCTCAACCTTCTACTCGCATATAATGCAAAAGCATAATTTTGCGAGGAATAAAAAGATTTTTACAATTTTTATTACAGAATTTTTTATTTAAGAAAAGATACGACTCTGTATATTACTTGATAACTTATAATACTAAAAAGAAGTATTTCTTACAAAATTCTAAAACAGAATGTTACAATCTACTTTCACAAGAGCTAGTTCAATATAAAACCTATTCATATAGTATAAAAACTTTAGTACTTCAAACTCTGGTTTTTTTTCTGTAATGTAAGTCTTTTTAAAATAGATACTTTTACAATTGAAGCTTTCAAGTCCACTTATATTTTCTTATTGAATAATGTATTAAATTTTATGGAAACTATCACTTTGAATATCCTCTATATCCTGATGGAGTACCAACATAATTTCCGTAATAGCTCCCGCGGTTGCCGTAAAGTCCACCATATCCTCCAAGGCCGTAACTACCATATCCTCCGTATCTATTTCCATACCCTCGATTACTGTAACCATAGTCATCAAATCCACCGTAGCCTCCGTATCCATTTCCATAGCCTCCATACCCGCTTCCGTACCCTCCGTAATTGCTTCCGTATCCGGTTCCATACCCTCCATATCCGGTTCCATACCCTCCGTATCCAGTTCCGTATCCTCCGATACCTCCGTAACCGCTTCCGTAACCTCCGTATCCTCCGTATCCACCGTAGGTGTTTCCATATCCACTTCCGTATCCGCCTATACCGGTTCCGTATCCACTTCCGTATCCGCCAATACCGGTTGTTCCGTATCCACCGTAACCGCCATAGCCTCCAGTACCATAGTAGCCATAACTACAGTATCGAAAAATTAAATTAAATTATAATGAAACTTTTCCACTTTCAATTCCTTTTTCTCTACCTCAACTCAATTCTTTTCTATCCGAAAATAAATAATTTTTAAACTTTAAGAATAGAGACATATAAATTTTTTTGGGAAGTGTTAAAAAATTTCTATGCCTTTCTATCCTTAAATTTATATCTTTTTATATCTCTTTACTTCCAGTAGGGACACCTGGGAGTTTAGAAGGCATTTCTATATTTTACAATTTCTTCTATCAGTCTCATTATATTCATATTCAGAGATGTTCTCAGAAAAGTATTTAGTTTAAAGTATTATAAACAGAAAACAAATTTTTTGCACAATTCCCCCCCCCCACGTAAATCCTGCTACCGTAACTCCACACCTGAGAAAAATTTGTTCCACCGACCTTGCACAAAACAGAGTGAGATGTTTATTCAAAACAATTTCTTACATTAAAATGAATGTGTTTTCCAAGAGCAAGAATAAAAACAAAGTCATTGCTACACTAAAAGTCAATTGAAATTGAATGATGCAGTTAGTTTCGTTCAAGAGAATACAATTTTATTGAACAGGTTCTTTATTGAAAATAATATTTTTCCTGGAATGAAACATATGAATTAGAAAAAAAGTAGTAAAGTTTAAAGTATAAACGAAAATAATTCACATTTTTACATTTTTGGCATCGTTTGGATCATTTGCATGAACCATAGTAATTTAAGGAAATTATATTGAATGCGGGGTTTGCATGTTCTCTGTAATATAAAGGTCTATTAATATGCAGAAGTCTGATTATAAGTGATTGTTGCTGACTCGTTAATGAAGTTTATATTTACCCAGTGTTTCCGCCTCCAATTACACCAGGGTAATTGTAGCCTCCATATCCAGGACTCCAACCACCCCTATAGGTGGTACTAATACCATAAGGCATTCCTGGTGCGTATCCTCCATAGCCTCCATATATACCTTGACCATAATCCTTACTGATGAGGAATGCTGTAATCAGAGAATCTTTTAGGCAAACTATTGATTGTGTTCTACGAGAAAAACTTTTCGAGGGTTTACCGATTCATCTAAAACACTCTATAGGGGGTGTTTAACCGCAGAACAAATTTCGACGAGAATTCCCCAGATTTCTCTAAAATCAATCGAGCATTCAAGTAATTGAACCATGTTTTGCTAAGAAAACTTAAATTTAGAAATTATTCAATCACAATATTAGAACCTGTGATGATTGTTAAAAGTTTTTAATTGTAAAATTGTTCGTTTCTTCTTCATTCTCAACTTTCATTTGTCTTCAAATTACGAAATAAAATAAACGTCCAAGAGTATTTAAAATTCCCACAAAGTATGCAATTTGCATAGGATATATTATACGCCAACTGAAAATTTACATTCTTTATTTTTATATTTTATTGTTTGTTGTATAATTTCTCAGCAGCATTAACTAATTTTAATTATTTTAATAACCGGTCGTAAATTTGCGTATTTATCATGCACTACTTTTTGTTCGTGAATATTTTCGAAGATGAATTCACAAGGAAACGGATATTATGTAAATACTATGAATCACATGACAAACTCTCATTATATTTAAAAATAAAACTTTTTAAACCGACCTAAACTGCAGAATTATAATTCTCGGTTTTGTTGATTTGAATGAAAATAAATAATAGGATTTTCAAACAATACACTTCAATTAATCTAATGTGGCGTTGATAACTATAAATGCGCGAGCAATTATATTTAATTGACATAACGTGATTCTGTTTCCGTTTAATTTAAATGATTTAATAGCAGAGAAATTTCGTTATTACTCTCTCTCTCTCTCCCTTACATGTAGATGTGCGAAATGCAGTAAAAGCCACTAATTATCATCATATTTACTGATATCCTGTCATATATGAGCATTTATGAAAATATATATGAAAACCACTAATTAATCCTAATATGAAGTGAAAAAGGCCTGCATTTCGAAAAATATTATGAAACAATCTCACTTGTTGCAATATGTATTCAGAAATGACTTTTTCTAACTGAAAAATTAGTATTCTTGGGAAGCTAAAAGAGCAATAAACAAAGAAGACTTGACACTTTTGACAAATGACAAGCAAAGAAGGGATCAACGACATGATGCATCTAGAACACTTGGTCAGTGCACGTACATCATAATATTCAAGGGCGATTTACGTAAACTGTGCGAGTTCGTATCAACGTTATGAAAAGAAGGAATATAATTATCGAAAGACAACCAATTGTTATACAACTTCTTCACACTGCATATCAGCTGAAGTGTGTCACTTATATTCTCACGCTCTGCACCGTTTTAACTACAAGGATGACATTCAACACAATATGCTAATACATACACTGTAAAGTCCCTCGAGGACATTACTGTCGTTCAAGTTAAAAAGGCACTTATGTCGATCTGTTCAGCTTCGAATATAGAATAGAAAATCAACAAAAACAATTTGGTATCGAAAAAGTATTACATAATTCATTTTTTATAAAGGTTTCAACGTCATTCATATAAATTGATGAATATCCTTCCCACTTACAGCTTTTTTGACCTGTAAATAGACCCGAATTTCAAATATTTTACAGAGGTATACTCGATCAGTTTTCTTTTGCGAATCGATTGATGTGACATAAGAATCTTTTTAACTTGTTCATCATACTAGGTTCTGCAATAATCCTCGCACTCTAAACTACCCTATTTGATTGTCATGAACAAGTGATAACTGCATCCTTGTATGTATTGTAATTTCCCCCACGTTTGGAATATATATCTGCCCATTAAATGCGGATATTGTTTTCGCGTTTCACGCGACGCCAGTTATAGTATCTGTGCACGTATAAACAATAAACATGTATAAATTTGCATAAATCTGTGTATATGAAGCAAACTTGGATGATCAATCATCACTCAATCAAGATTTAACCACATTGCAAGAATTATCGACCCCGTTGGATATTAATTTCCCAGAAATAACTTTAGTCCAGGCGTCCGGTCGTAAAAAAACATGATTTTTCCGAATAATTTGGCGAAGCTATTTAAAAAACAATAAGTTCTTGACAGGATCCAAAATAATTGTAAAAAAAATCATCAGACAAGACGTCTGAAAGTTGTACTGAAACCAATGTTCTGAAAGGTATTGATGTACCATATCCATTTCTGCAATAGAAAGAAATTTGTTTTAAATCTTAGTAATCTTACTTCTGTCGCTTGCCGCAGCTTCCAAATCCCCAGAGTCGCTGGATCTTTTGATAGCAGCAGGGGATATTTGCTTGGAGTTCTGAGGTGCAGATACTGTCTGTATTGCACTGCTGCATAGTGCAATAAGTGCAGCAAATATGAGAATCTATAACAAAATTATACAATGTAGAAAATATAATAAATTAATAATTATTATGATTGAATAGTTAATAAAAAATGTATTGAGAAGAAGAAAAACTGAGTGAAAGATTAGGTAATTGTGTGCATTGTCAAGCGTCATCAATGTCAACGAAGGATGTGTATCAACATACAATCCATTAAAGAAGAGACAGTTCACTACAGTAAATCAGTTGTGCAACTACCGGCACGCAACGGAAATCGCACTTCGATATTTTCTCGAGACCGCACGCGACGACAGGTGACGAAGGCTGTCTCTTATTTAACCATTGGGTGTGTCCGTTTCAATTTCATTGTTCACAACAACATATTATTTCTGCAGGTTTACTTCTCAGCACACATGACGACTATTTAGGAAAATGAAATCATTTACATAATATTGCACTAAATATAGTGGTATTCTTAAATTAATAAAAAATTGTTCAAAATGCATTCCATGTATAAAAAGTATGGGTCAATAATTACTTTAGTTGGAATCAAATTCAGGAAAAAAGTCTAGTGAGTAAATCCAGTTGGAAATTGTTTACGAGTCTTTTGGCATCGTTTTAAAAGAATAATTTGGTGTTGTTCGAAAAGCTCTGTTTTGCAAGTTTCCATCTGGCAAATATCCTTTCCGCAATATAACGCCTACAGCCTTATTGTAACTAAATTTATGTTATTCTGGAGTCTAAGCTTCAACTTTCAAACTTTTTATGACCAAAACGTTAAAAGAATATGAAATGACTATAAGGGTTAATATTCCGACCATAAACCCTATAATAATTCTGGTAATCGTTTTGTTGCAATATTTAATGGGTTTATAAGTCTCATATTATGGATGTTATAAACCCAGTAATATTCAAAATATAAATTCAATATTTCCATAAATTAGATGTGTGAGCATTGCAGTATTATACGGCAACGTTTCACTGAAAAAAATGGTTTAGCTGTCCCAGCTAGACGTATCGCTGGATTTCGTAACTCCTAGAAATGTAGCTGTGTGAGCTACATTTCTAGCTGTGTTGCCTAAATGTCTAGCTTTTTTAGTTAAATTTACCATCTAGAAATTATCTAGGTAAATTAACTAGATAATTTCTAGATGGCAAATTTAACTAAAACAGCTAGACATTTAGGCAACACAGCTAGAAATGTAGCTCACACAGCTACATTTCTAGGAGTTACGAAATCCAGCGATACGTCTAGCTGGAACAGCTAAACCATTTTTTTCAGTGTTTACACTTTTGGTTACGCTTAAGAGGACAATTAGCCTTTAATAGTCAATTGAGTGCAATATTCTTCAGAAGGACATAATCTCTTTTGAATTTCAAGGGATTCAAAGATACTTTAAAGGATTTCAAGATATTTTAAGAGATTTGAAGAAATTTCAGAGTTTTTAGGAGATTTATAGAAGATTTAAAGGATTCTAAAGAATTTCAAGGGATTTAAAGGGAATTTATTAGATTTCAAGAAATTTTTATAAATTTCAACAGTGTTTTAGGATTTTAAAGAGATTTCAAGATATTTCAAACTTTTTTAAACAATTTCAAGACATTCGGAGATTCACGAAAAAATTCCATAAGAAAGAGTTTATTTATTTCAGACTTAGACATATCTATTTCTTATGGATCCTTTTTTAAGTTTAAGTCAATAATTTGCAGAAGGTCCTTCACTAAATTGAGAAAGGGGCGGTAGTACTTACATAAAAGTGTATTCTCATATCTACAATTATTGATTTAAGCTTTCGATGAAAGTTCGATTAATTAAATATTTATAAAAATGTCAGACACTAAAAACACGTGTTCACTTCTGAGTTAGGTGATATTACAGACAACTTATTCGTAGTTTTCCCCATATATATGTTTCGAGTCCCCTCCTTCGATATCCACTGTTTGAGCTTAGTCTCTTTTATAGCGTTGACAAGGTCACTCAAGAGAATCAGTCAACTTTCTGCACTTCAGTGACGCTGTACTTTTGCAAATGCTTTCTTCAGTTAAACATTATTTCTACTTTTATTTAGAAGCTGTCCACAATGAACCGCCGCATCGTAGAAGGGGAATTACAAAATTTCTTGGTCAGAGTGTAAAATGTAAAAATTACAAATTTAGAAATATTTTTGGATATTATGCAAGCTCAGAAATTATTTGAAATAAATTTGCAAAACTAAAAGTACAAAAAAAATATCAAAAGGGGTGAGAAGCCATTGCACTGAGTCTAAGAAATTTTATATCAGCAAACTTGATTGGTGAACTAAATATCTTATCTTTGAAAGGATAATTCATAATATAATAATCTTGGTTTTTTAAAGCTCTTTACAATTTAATATTTTCAGATGTAATCGTTCTTTACCTCTCCACAGAAAAAGCTGGGATTGTGGGCAGAAAACATGAGCAGAGGAAAAAAAAGGAAGTAGCAAGAAGTCTCTACTGTCATCAGTCATCACTAAATGACAAATTAAAATTTCTTTATAGTGATCCTGCCTTCAAGGCTTTCACACATTAATCATCTTTTTTTCTTTCCTGTGTTTTTCATTCTGTTCTGGGACTGCGCAAAATATGCTCATTTGTTTACGTAAAAAGTTGAAAAAAAGGGGTTGAAAAATTAGATGACAAATCCGCATGAATCTTTTTAAAAATAGTTCCTAAATGGAAACCTAAGTCTTTCATTGTGAATGAAGGAAAAAGTATTATGCATGCAGTATAATAATATATACTTCTTCTTATATTTATCGAAGAATGTCTTCACATGTGTACCGATGTTATTTACTCGAGGGAAATTGCATTATCGACTCAAGAGGCTGAGCTTCCTTCCTCAAGTACAATACATGCGACACGCATTGTCCTTCAATTTTGACTGTTTCGCCAAGCGCACAAGGACACCAAATTTCAATTGACTCAGGACCTTCAATCAATTTTGCCAAATTTCGTTAAACAATTTTTTTAAACAAAAATTGTTGTCTCAAAATAATCCAATTTTCATTAACACGAAAAAAAAGCAATTTATGGATAAATTGAATTTAAGTTAAATCAAAAATTAGGAGACATTATTTACTCTTGTGTTTAAAACTTTTCATATTCAAAACATAAAGACATGCATACATTTAAAAATATGAATGAATTGTAAGATTTGAAATTCCGCGAAGAACAATATTTCAATGAAAAAATGTATAAATAAGGCAGAAAAGTGCACTAAACGTATTTTTGAATTGTTACGTATATGAAAAGAGTGCAATTAAGTAATTTAAATTCGATACACAAGATTATACATAAGATCATATTAGTTTTCTGTGAACAGATGAATAATTGAATATCACACAAATGCATCTATGATAGAATAAAAGTGTAACAGAATAATATAATGACAAATGAAACTTTTTATAACGGCGTTGAGTATCTGATTCCACCCAAGTTGGAATGATTCACGAATTCAGGAAAATGGCAAGGCCGAAAAAAATATTATCTGTAAATAGTTCAAAGCAATAAGTAATTGTAATAAGTAGTGATATCCGTATTAGATCAGAATATAATAACAGTCAGTTACGTCATATACGCATACAACTTCTTTCCGATTGTTCCATAGAGCGAAAAACAGTTTACGCGCATATTAAATTCACTACTTGACCCCATTGTTTCACGAATAAGAAGGCTGGAGAATATATAATAATTATGTACGTATAGAATATAAAGATGACGATTTGAAAATTCACATTAAATCTCAACGTATCAAATTTTTTATCGAAAAGTGGATCAAAACGATTGGGATGAAGTTTCAAACGTCTGTTCTGAAGATTTTTTTATTTTAAAACATTTATCGGAATAAAAAGAATTTTTCAATGTTCTCAAAACTTGTATTAGTTTACTAGAGAAAATTTACCTGACGTTGCCCGAAATTTTAAAAGATTTCATAGAATTCCGAAGATTTCAAGATCGCAAAAATTATAAAAGGACGGTTCAGGTATCTTACAAAATTCGGATACATTCAAATCAATTTTCACTAATTTGAAAGAAATTTTAAATCATTTGAAATGATTTAAAGTGATCGTAAGGAATTTCACAAGATTTCAAGATATTTTAACTGATTTCAACGAATTTGCAGAAATTGGAATTGAAAGATATTTCAAGATATTTCAAGAGATTTAAATTAATTTTAACTACGCGATTTTTTAATTTCGTCCACATTAGAATTAATTTCTTGAATTTTCTTGAAAATCCCTAAAATCGATCTCTTAAATTCTTCTGAATTCCATTGAAATTCCTCACAATTACTTCCCACTACTTGAAATCTCTTAAAATCCAGGACAACGCTGGGTAAATTTCTGCTAGTAAATAAATAAAAATAAAATGGTTTTGGTAACTTCTTTGATATTCAAAAAAGAATAAAAAAAAAACTTTCGACTATAGATGTCTGAAACTTCAAACCAATATCAAAGTTTGCACGATGAAAAAAAATTATTGTTACCTATTTTCGGAAGTAAGTAACATTTATTTAACACATACTGATATATAATACTCTACGGTACGACGGCACCCATCCGAATACAACCGAGGGCTGCTTAACTTCGGTGATCGAGTAACCTTAAACATTTCCATGTATCCAAACGGACAACTGAATCTATCAACTTTAATAAAATGGTTAGAGCAACCTACATTTTTTATAAATGTTAACGGAGTGGAACGTCCTCTAAATATAATAGTACCTAATGAGGGTTATTGACATAAGACTAAGACTAAGACTACTTTTAAGTACCAACGTTTGCTTCACATCCTGTATGACAATCAACAATTCGTACATAAGAAACTTTCTTCTTCAAGGATTACCCATATCACTTCTGTGTGTTGATAAAGATTACTTAAATAAATGTGAATCATTACATTATCATTTTGTAAACTATCATAAAGTACACTATGATGTTCTAAGTAAAATCTTAGAACAATATTTACCAATTTTTTTAAGTAAGCTTCAAACTGATGTGAAAATGCAATTTTCGTCAATTCCTGAACAGCCTGAATAGCTATGAACGCTCAAATGAATGAATTTTTGTATTGATGGTGTTTTAAACTAGAAACAGTTTTAAAATATTGATTTATTTGTATTGAAAATAATTTTGTATGAAAAAAACTTGGTGCCTATTTTTATTTTTAGTTAGAACAATATTTCTGGATGAAATAGAATAGGAAAAAAGTATTTCATTCATTTGAAAGTTTAAAACTTCTGATAAATAAATAATGAAGCTTTTTATTGTAATATTCTCTAGTTGGATTGTATTAAATGTTTCCTACAATAAAGTGTACTTTTCAGGAGGAATGTGTTTCAATCAATGATTACAGACACAAAGTTTATTCAGCAAAGTGCTGGATTCGACAAACTGAATGTTAGTGACTTTGAAAGCTCTCCATCATCATGATTTAACAACTTCGTCTATATTACTGAACATACTACACGTGTGCTGAAATATTTTGTAATTATCTAAATTGCAAAATCCTTTTAAACCCTCTGCTCACAAATGAAACTTAATTTATTAGTAGCAATCAAATTTAATTAACTAAATTAGTGATTATAACATTAATTCCCTTTTTTCTTCTTTTTCATAAATCTTCAGTGTTTGTAGTATTATTTTTTTATTACCTTGCAACAAAAGAGGAGCATTTCTCTTACACCAATGTACATAATTCTTTACCTACATTAGAATTACTTCAATGAATGTTTAGTTGCATACAAAATGAGATTTTATCGTTTTTAATAAAATTTGAAGCAGCCCTCCTCGCTCAATTATTCTATTTTTCCGCCTCAAGTATTTTTCTCATTACACGCATATTACAAATAAATTCAACTCTCTTAATTTTAATCAGATTTTTTCCTACAAAATTTGATTTAATATTTAGTGGTTTACATTTTATTCAAGATATTAATTTCAAATCTTCTTGGAAAACTATTTTCAGATTATTTTCATTGTCAAAACGATTGCTGTCAAGAAGATTCTACAAAGTCAGAGAATATCAATGTTACGAAATTTATTGTTATTTGGAAATATTCAGGAATTTTAGAAGTGAAATTGTAAAAAAATATTAAGGAATTTTGTAAAATTTATTGTGATTCAAAAGATCGCAAGAAATTTAACAAAAGTTGCAAGTGTTAAATAAAAATATTTAGATTGATTATCAGAAAAGCATCAAAAATAAAGTCAAGAACAGTTCTCGGATTTTGTTTAATTTTTCCAATTTTACCAAAAAGGGATTCAATAAATACACTTTATCTGAGAGTTTTCCCAACTCAATATTTCCACTGGACAAAGTAGTAAAATCGATGAGGAAACTTGGCCTTACACAAAGTTGTGTTTGAGTGCCTATAACTTTCGGGCAAAGGTGTGCTTTGAAAGTCAGCAAACGGTCTTATTTGGTTGATGTAGTACTCTGTGCTAAAGCAAGGGTTATAGCGAGATCCGTTTCATCATCTCATCACCTCGAACACACGGTAAACTAACGAGATTATGTCGGGTCGTAATGCAATATTTGAGTTGAGTTCCACGGAATTAATGCCAAGCTCTAGTGGTGATGAGTGGCTAGTTGATTCCACAAAATTCCAGGGTGTTGAATTGAAAACCTTGCCAAAAAAAAAATTGCAAGGCAAAGACACGCGACAAGTGGTTCTATTTTAATATCAATTTATATTTCCCTGACATTTCCCTGACTTCTTTAACATATATCTACCTTTGAGTTTTAATATAGAGAGAATCAGAATTTAATATAAATCCATTTCTTTTTATAATTTAATATAAATCCATTTTTTTTCCATTTCCATTTCAAAAATGGAATAACATAAATATGACAGAGTACAAATAGAATAAAATTATTTCTCAGAGCAAAAAATGAATAAAGAGAACCCATTCAACGATCGTGTTGTATTCCGTTTTTGCTCTGAAAATTAATCTTGTCCTATTTTTACTCTGAAGAAAACTTATCACACTTTTACACACGAAACATTTTTATTTTATTTTTTTAAATTCAGCTCTTTCCATCGTCCCTGAGATTTAATAATTATTTGCTTGAATTTCAGTCAAATTTTATCTAAAATGCTAGGAAATTAGGACGAGTCCAATTAAGGAATAAAGATAAAATCGAGAGGAGATTTCGCATTCTGTAATGAACGTCTCCAGGAAAGACAAATGAAGATTTATAGGGCTCGCTGATAAAATATGAGAATTAAAGATTTTCGATACTAGAAGATCGTTAGGAGTTTTGTGGTTTTATAAATATATATGTATTTAGGAGTCACATTACATCATCATGATTGCAACACAAGCTAAAGTATTTTTGGCATTTGAATCCTAAATAATTTATGTTCGAAAAAAATCCACAGAAGAAAACACGCGTGCTCGTGAAATTTAATTTCGTTCAGTAATAGCTTCGCATGCAGATATTTTCAATTTGTAAGCAGAAGAAACCAAGTGTAATATTTACCCCGAAGGGTAAATATTACCTACAGAAAAAATTACCCTGAAATGGGTAAATACTACCCTGAACATAAGGTACGGTTACCATGTCAACTTATTGTACCTTCTTTTATTTCGATGCGAAAAAATTAAAATTTACCCACTAGAAAATTAACCGCAACAAATTTTTCCTTCTATTTTTTCTGCGAGGGCGGTAATTCATATAAAATCCAACTAACTGTTTAAAAAAAATTTCGAGACCCTTAGTGTCGGTATTCCAATTTTTTCGAGATTATTTTTTAAATTGGCGCGTTATGGGAATAATGTTTTGAAAATATGAAAGAGGACGCTTTGAAGGTTCTTAGAAAATCAGGAAAATGCAAATTTTATTTACAAAAAAGTGAATTCTATCTGATTCTATATAATAATGTCACGTTCCATCATAAAATTTTGATCTCCAGGAGGAAATATTTCTAAAAGGGTGGAATAAGATCTGACAAAATATTTAAATTTACTTGAAAGGAGTATTACTTTTCCATAAAATGTCCTCTTTATAAATTTCTGATAAACATACTTTTCCCTGCTTATTTTATTTTGCTTTATGACGTCTATTGGAAAATATCAATTTCTTCAAGCATATAAAAAAGTTCCACCGCCCATTATAAATTAATATGAAAAAAACGCAATAGCTTCAGGTGAAAAACAGAAAAATAAAAAATCCACTTTTCTGAATTTATCGCACAAACTTCTATTTATCAAGAAAATAATGAAAAATCTGACATCTTTAAGAGAAATTTTTTAGTCGAGAGATTTTCTAAATAAGCTGTTTCCTACTAAAAAGTAGTCACTCGCTCGAGAAAATATATATCTAAAATCTAAAAAGAAAAAAGAAAAATGTCTGTAATATTTAATTTAATGGAGATAGATATAGGTAATTGTATTTTCTCCCCTGATGATTACATTTGTAGTAGATTTCGTTTCAACAATTCCATATCAGATATGATTGATCGTTCACTATAGAACTTTCATAAATAGGAAAACTTCTAAAATACGAAATCAAATATTATTTTCCAATATCCTGAGTAAAAATATCCCTTTTTATAAGATACTTTGTGAACCCGGAAGAGATCTCGTTTCAATAAAAACAGTTCGCTTTATTAGTTTTTTTTTTTTAACACGAATTACTGAATTAATTTCTTGGCCCACTTATTATACGTAAAACTGTTCGCGGGAATCAAACTATATATTCCAAAGTCAAACATTTGTCTGCGTAACTTTAATTCCAACTTCCATCATTTTTTTTTACCCTTCAAAACAAGCTAGGCTACCATAAAAGAATATATATATATATTCTTTCATGAATTAAAAAAAAAAAAATGATGAATTTATTCTTTCAATTTTCGGTTGGGTTATTAAAAATTTTTCAATTATTGGCTTGCTTGAGGCCATAAGTTTACTCTACTTATCTGCACTGAGCCTTTACGTTGCAGATTTGTTAGAGAGCAAACATTAAAAGTAAACTTTAAAAATTTTCGTGTCAGAAAATTTAGGAGATGCTAAACATTTAAAATTAACTTTAACAGCAGCTGTGATAATTTTGAGTGTTATTTTCTCTAATTATTTATCTTTGTATGCTGTAAAAATAAAAAAAATAAAAATAATGACATGCAACAATTAATACAATTGTGAATAAATTAAAAATGATTTCGATTCATTCCGTTCATTCAAAAATAGGAATCACTGTATTGTTGATTTTAAAAAAGATGCTATTACCGGATGATTGTGTTTACTTTCATCAGGCAATGCTAACCATTGGTTTCTATTTATCTTGTGCAAACGTTCGCAGTCGAAATGAATGTTAAATGCGAAATAAAAATGTCTTGGATTAGGAAGCTTGCAAATAACTTCAGACGTCACGTGAATAAGCAGCATTGAGAAATCAAAACATGAAATTTTTATCATCCCCAAAGCTTCAAAAAATCAATATAAGAAGAGTAAATAAAAATTCAGAAGCTAAATCCGAATCTAATTCAAGAAAATTATAATTATCAAAGTATCGAATTTTCCAAGTTTTTTCAATATTCAGTTTTTCGATTGGAGTTAAAATACATGAAATATATATAAATCACTTTTACGAAATGGCATCCTGTGAGCTCGAATCGACTTCGGAACGTGGAAGGCAAACAATTTTCTTTGATTATATCGCCTTACGAGGTTCGCAAGCTATTTTACGCTACATGAAATTTCAAATACTCTGACACATCTTTACTGTAAAAATTGTAGCCCCATATTCCAATTAATTTAGGATTAAATTCGAATAAAATTAAGTTATGATTTAACAAATTATTAATTAAGCCAAGCAATTAGTGCAGTAAGAGGTGCATACAATGTTTGGTAGCAAAGCACTTTAATAAAAAGTTACTACGTTATTTTTTTCACAATCGGGATTTTGGTTTTTCGACAAAAAAATGTCCCAATTATTTTTTGATTTTAAATAAAAAATAATTAAATTCTATACGAATTCATTTTCAAATCGTGATCTGAGTTAAATGAGTCTATTAAGTAAGAAACTAATGCATCTTGAGTTATTAGCTTATCTATTATCTATACTTATCAGCAATTGAAGAAAGTCAGGTTGGGCTGTAGTTTAATGTATTATACATTAGAAGAGAAGCTTAAATTGTATGTGAAGATATAGGATAAGAAACTTATCAACTACACGTGCTAAATGCAAATAAGGAACATAAACTGCAAACATTTACGAAGATTATTATCTGACTAACCCCTATTTGAATAATGTCTGAGTGAAAAGATTTAAACCCTTTCTGGAAAACTGAATTCAATTCCCACATTAAAATGAATTTTCTTTTTTAAATACGGTTTCCAGATATTAAGGAAGAATTTTTTTCATTCTTGGCTTGTTATTACCATGAGGTCAAGATCAGTCAAGATAAAACCTTCCCAGCGGAAAAATACTTTTTTTGCGATTGTCGTGATATGGGTGACTCAAATCAAAACCATAAAAGGTTGTATTTATTGGAATTGAAATACATTACTGCAAAATTGAAGAACGTTATCATCGAGTTAAAAAAATACTAAAAGAAAAACTTGTTCCCTACACTTCGATATGAGAAAGAAATCTTTTCGATAAATTCTCAATTTCTTTATAGAGTTGGGCATTATTTTTGATCTTTCATTCGTGAACAGCTTTATTCGCTGACATTCATTCTGTATTCGATTTTTTATTAAATAGCATTTGCGATTTTTAAACATTGACAAACTTTGACAATTGACAATATGTATTTTGACCAATTTTGACAGCTTGAGGTTTTTTTACAATACCAAAATCACTTGCTAAATATTTAGCACTCAAAAAAAACCAAGCATAGTCATTTTTTTTTTCATTCGTTATTCATAAATCATTAATCGTATATCAATACAGAAATAAGAAGTAAATAAATAAAATCGAATACACTGTCATTCGAATAGAGGTTATTTGTTTCTCTTTTGTTTTTATTCTTCAAGGTTAATCGAACTTGATTTTGTCCAACTTTGTTAATAATTTAATTTTTTTTATTTAACGAGTCTAAGTGGGAGCAAACCAAAAAAAGAGTTTCTCGAGTTTGGAGTTGACTAATCCCAAAAATAGGGATTTATTTGTAATTTCTTTGGCTGGAAAAGGCACCGTAAAACCGATTTTAGACCATTTTAGGGTTCAGGCTATTATACCGTAATACCCTTAATTAATTAATTTTATTTTTTAAGAGAATGATTGTAGATTTTCTTATATTGTATAACATTAACAGAAAAAAATTTGCCATGGGTTATTGGGTAAAATAAAATTTTTCATCGAACTAAAGATAAGTTGGGCGAGGCATTTATATACAATGCTCTAGAGTATTAGGATCAGATAGATAAACGAGATGGTGGGTGGCTTAATTGGCATTAATTGGAGCAAATTCGAGTATTTTGAGATAAAAGGCAAACAAAAGGAACAAGGGAAAAAAATATCTTCGTATTATTTTTAAACACAAATGTTTTATCTTTAGACGACCCCAATAAATAATAAAGGAAATTCGAAGAAAGCATATCTAGGAGACAAGAAATGAATTATAAGTATTTCGATAGGAATCATTGGCAAACAATAATTACTTAGAAGAATTTGCTTTTAGTTGAATTGGCAATATTTTTCGTCCCGTCAAATATAATTTATAATCCGTCCCTCCTAGTCTTTTTTTGCTTACGACTTTTCTGATCTTATCATTTCTATTATATTATTTGTTATAAAAAAACCGTCGAAAAAGTATTAAAAAATATAAAATGAGATTTTAAACGAATTTCTTTGTTGTATTTGTACTTGAGTATCTTATATTCGTTATGAACTTATGAATTAGTTAACTACTAATTCGTTTAGTAATAAAGCTTACTAATGAATTTAGTTACCCTTAATAAATGAATTAGTAGGTTTTAATAAATTGATAGTAAAAATACTCTTACTAAACTGAATTAGTAAACGAATCGGCACCATTTCATTCGTAACTTTTGACTAATTCAGATTCAGAGAATAAAGTTTAAAGTAACCTATTTAAGGACCGATATCTGTGCTGGAAATCGGATTTGAAAATTCAACACAGCAAGGAAAGTTCGAGGTTTCAACTATGACCTTTTAGAGTTTATGAGGAATTTATCCTGCACTTCACTGCATGGTTATGTGGTTTCGTGGATTCAAAGTTTACTATAACGAAGTCACCTCACAGTTAAACCACTGCAGAAATTCATAGCGACATTCTAACAAGGTATTATAAATATTAATAAAAATTAGCCATGCTCTTCTTAATCTTATAAATTATGATGCTTAAGAAAATAATGTAAACTATATTCAATCATTACAGGACCTATTATCATCAAAAGAGGTGAATAGATAAATTTTTTTTTTTGATAAAAATATGTGAAAAAAGGTGAAAAGATGAACATATTCAAAATAGATGTATTATTACATCGATAGTTGTAACTTATACACAGAAAACTAGTTTCATTGCTTGCATTTATGAAAATACATTTAAAAAATGAGCTTTTAAATAATTTCTGATCCTAACTAGTATAAATCTCCTTGAAAAATTGCTCAATTACGTGCTCTATAAGTACTTCATAAATTTCTCGTGCTCAAAGATAAAATCATTAAATTTTTCACATGCAAATATAATATTCTTCTTTTTCTCTGTAAATACATCTATCTCCCTTATAAACGTAAAACCCTTCTTCTCTTTTTTGTATTTAATTTACAGATATTCCAACATTAGTCGAAAATTTATCATTCATATTAAAAACCTAAGTACCTACTTTGTTATAAAAAGTCGGGTGTGATAATATTAATATTATCATAATTCTCTCTCTTTCTCTCTTTTTCTACACAATTTTTCGGGATCATTCATTTGATATGATAAGTCGAGGCAATGTATACAAATGCTGAAGTATCTGACAAAAGAAATAAAAGAAAAGCATACGCTGCAATTCATGAAAAAGGGGCGAATAGGGAAAATGAAAGAAAAAAATCCGTTGATCAGAGAGAGAAGCAAGTAACGTAGTAAAGCGCAGGTTCAACTGAGCCACAGTTGGAAAACACGCTTTTGGCTACGAAATCGGCCGCACTTCGTCGCCGTAAGTTGACATGTGAGCTAGTGAACTCGTACAGATTCGTCTATGATTTATATGAGAAAAATTTATACATAAGAGTTAAAAATGCAACCTCATTATTTCTTATTAATTAAACACATGAATGACCAAAGTTCACGAAAAGCGTTAAACATAAAATAACTCTTCAAGAAATACGTAAATTTGCTAAAAGAAATCCAAGTATATTTATCTAAAAACTACCAGACTTGAAATAAGAATTTTCTGAAATTTTTCAAAAGTAAATACTAAAAGAACTTTCTTAAGAAAATTAAATGTTCAAGAAAGCTAATTGAAATATCGCGGGACAACTAATGTGAAGTGTGAATCGAAAAAAGTAACAAGTATGCTTGACGATTCAAAATTTAGTGAGCAGTGAACTGTCAATTTGCATTTGAATAGAGAATTGGAGATCAACAACAGTTCCTTGAGCACAACAAAAAGATATCTATGAATACTCAATATGAAAAAATAGAATGATTAGTTTTCGAGAAGGCACTTTACTCAATGGAAACTAAGTGAACCAATTTTACCCGAAGAATGTGTGAAAGTCGAGAAAATAAAAGAAGTAAGCGTGTAGTTGAAAGTAGTTGAAGGTAGTTGAGGAAATGTTTTACTTGGAAAATTCTCGCTTTTTATCGGAAAAAAGTCCTTTTCAGAAAGAAAAATATGAAACTGTGGTAAAAGCTCAAGAAAAAGAAATGATTACTTAGGAACTGGACAAAAAACTAGTTAATTTCACTTCTGGTGGAGTTTATTAAAATGGGATAATATTTTTTTAAAAAGTCTACGTATAGAGGAAAACTGTTTATAAAATACGAAGGCTTCTGATCAAGGAATAAAACAGGTTTCATTTAAAAAAAAAACCTATTCTCCTGAAGACCTTTTTGTTTTGTGTTTACTTAATGTAAATTACTCTTTAAGTGCAATCGTCTAAAACAAACATTTGTGATGGAAATTGCAACAGTGAAGTGATTTTCGATGCGTGGCTGTAATAACAGTCATTGAACATTACATTTTTTGAAAGTTTCTTGATGATTAATTGAAGCTAGGAAGACTAATTAATAGAAGTAATTAAATGGAGCAAAGTTATTAAAACTTCGCTCATTAATCGATAAAAACATTAACAGCATTTTCCGGACGTAGTGAGCGATAAAATGGTGATTAGAATGGTGTCTGTGGAAAGGAGAATCTGCATACGGAAGGAAGTTTAGTCCTTGCCGAACGAATTTCTGCGACGTTATTCACTTTAATTTATAAAGACTGGTAAGTATAAATGGCCCTTTAATGTCATTTATTTAATAAAATGTATACAATTAATTCATATTAATTCATATGAAGTCGTGCAAATGACAACTCGGTAAAGACCATTTAGTTGACCTACATATCCGATTAATGTGTTTATTATAATAATTATGGTCCAAATCAAATGAAAAAGTAGTCTTTATCGAGTTGTCATTCTCAAATCTTCATTGAGAAATCAATTGTAAAATTTAATTATTTAATGCTTTAATCAGAAGAGAAACAATTGATAATAATTTACCAGAGATAACATTTCATGATTTTAAACTTGTTTATTTTTAAGGTGTTCTTTTTAAATTATAAATTATTATTTTATTAACGAGTTTAAAATAGTAAATTTTTTATGTATAAAGATTGCTTCTGTTTACAATTCATTATGCCGAAACACGTGTGATTGGAAAAATGTATTAGGTTATACATTTTTTTTAACAATAACTAGACGTATACTTTAGAAATCCGATAATAGCTTTTTGGCTTTCAGTATATAAAATTCCGTTTGAATGGCGTTTAACACAAACAAAAGCTTTCATCGATTAGTTTGCGATACTGATCAAATTTCAAAAGCTGGCGGAAGGATACATTCCCACAAAGGAAATTGGAAAAAAAAAATATTTACTTTGGGTTTTTTTAAAACCTAGTTTTATTTTATTTCCAGCAAGATGTTAACATCTTGAAATTCTTTAAACTTTCAGGACAACCTTTAACCCTTACTTGCTACACCTTTGCGGAGTAAAACGCTTGCCAAACTGGAGTGTCGGCCATCCCATTCATAAAAACTGTAATTAAAAATTAACTACTATTGGATATTTTTCTTTGACAATTGGTTTGTCTCGAATTATTGACAAATATTGATTTAAAGTAATTTCCTTCACGTTTCGATACTTTAAATTAAGAGAAAAAAAAGCCTGGGGTGTAATCCACCACAGTGTCGCAAACAAGGGTTAAAATCCCTTAATATCCCTTAATATCTTTAAATATTTTCTTCATGACTAACTTTAAAATCTCTTAAAATCACTTAAAATTCCTGCAAACAATAAATTTCAAACAGGCTTAATTATCAATAAACAGTCACATTGAAAAAAATTTTTCCCTGATTTCTCTGAAAATTTTCTTTCCCTGATATTTCCCTTACTTCCCTGATATGTGTCCACCCTGCAATAAAATATGATAATGATATTTTTGTTCGTATATTGAATATTGAACCAAAATATTCGGGATATTTTTAGAAATAGGGTCACGTTCCGTCACTTCTTTTTAAACTCTAAAAAAAAACGATAAAAAAATAAAATAAAAAGATTTCGGGAAGGAGGGGGATCCTATTCTAAAAAGGTAAACGAACCGAAACTCAAAATTTATCGAAAATCATAACGCCGTTTCCTGATTGGCTTCTAATTATGGTTTTAAAAGAGACACAGTAGCGGTTATTAAAAGAAGAAACTGTATTTATTAGTAAAAAATTGTCGATTAGCCAAGGCATTTGTTAAATTAAAACATAATAATTTAATCGGTGTATGTAACTTATGTTTTGTCCTTTTCATTCTTATATTTCCAGATAAAGATGTCATACCAGGAAAGAAGAGGACAAAATATAAATTACGGAAAACTTTAAAACACAATGCACAATCCTAAAATTCCTTAAAACAACTTGAAATCTTCGGAAATTTCTTTAAATAATTAATTCAGATTATTTCTTTAATCTTGATGGGGTATTGACCAGATTTCCCTACTTGAGGTATTTACTATTAAGAAAGTGACACACCTTATGGGGTCCTGGTCAGTTTTCCAAATTAGGGCTAGACTAGAACTAGAGCAAACTGACCAGGGCCCTACCAGAACCCCATTAAAATTTCTGCCCGGGTATATCATAAAATATAAAATTAAAAAAGGATAAAGGCGCACGCGTTCGGTTTCGTATTTGAAATGCTAGAATGCAAAAAGTGAAATCGTTAATGACGAGGAAAGTACCTAAACCTTTTTTACTTTTGTTAGGCAATAGGTCACCATGACACTTAATTTTTACTCCAATATTAAATATTTCGCCTTTTTTTTATCATGTATTATATAAAAATAGATATTTTATGAATTTTATTATCATTATTTCATCATTATAATTAAAGTGTAAGGGAAGTATGTCCATCAGTCTGTGAGTCTGTCTGTTCGTCTGATCATCAGTCTACCTGTCTGACTGCCTGTCCATCCACCTGTCAGTATATTTTTCAAATATATAGACTGTTAATGTGGTTCTAGAAATTTATAAGAAGCGATTTGTGAAATGAATAGTAGACAATTGGATGATAGCCTACAAAACCTTTGAAGGAGCTTGCCAACCTCTCCTCTAACCGATTTTTAAAATAGTATTGTTTATTTCTTTAAAATGATATCGAATATCTCTGTAATAAAATCGTAATGATTTTCTTGCATGATAATAAGAGCAAGTCATCTGACATAATATTTAACGAAGTATTGAATAAGTAATATTGCGTGATTAACGTTAAACTTTGACAAGCTTCTGTAAATATAAATTAAATAAGGATATTGTTTACAGTCTGATAAGCAAAATCAAACGTGTTCAAATTCACCTGGAAAAAATTCCCACACGAAAAAGATTCTTTTATTGTTCATGTCCACAAAAAAAAGGTACCGTGATTAATGATTCTGAGTTTGCCAAATAAATCAAATGTGCTTGTTTTTCTCAATTCTTTCAAATGTTGTTAGAGAATAATAAATTAAAATTGTTTTTTTAATATTGAATATTTCCGAAATAGTCTATTTTATTTTGTTTTTATTTTTGATTTTATTAAAATATCTTGTCAATCTTTTATTAGTCGCTGTTATTAGTTGATTAGTTCGTCTTTTATCAGATGACGAATTTTAAATTACTTTTATAATTAAGTCTATCAGTCGCTATTAAACAGTCTACATTGAAGTGCATCAAATATTCATGTCAGTATGTCTAGAGAATGACATTGTATAAATTTACTACCCCCGAAGATGAATTTTCATAGAGCATGTCTTTCCGACATCACGTAAAGTGACTTAACAATTTTATAGCCTTCGAAATAACAACATATTGACAGTATCAAGTGTTTTATGCAAAAGTTGGCTTTATCCGAAGAAACGAGTGTGTTAGAAATAATATGCATTTCAGTGTCAAGAAACGAAAGCGGAATTTCATAACAGAACGTCATGAAAATGTTTACTCATGTAAAAAAAAAATATTCACCTTCCTGATTTTATTTTAACTATATGACATTAATCATTAAAAAATTAACTGACAATTTCACAGGGTTAGAAATTTTCAGTAATTTTCTGAAAAGTTAGAAATTTATATAATATGAAATAAATTGCACATTTTGAGAAAAATTGATATTGTAGATATAATTAGATTAAAGCATGCAGCTTAAAATAATTCCCTCGCATATTTGAAGCCCGCTAGGTGTCTATTTCTATTACTCTGCTTATTTTTTGTGTTCCGTTCCCCCAACTACCTTTTTGAAAAAATAAATCGAGAAGAGATAAATAAATAGGTAAATTCCGAATTTCTTTGACATTTTCTCGATGGCAAAATACAAAGTCGATGTGGGATTCAATTATATTGCTCTCTTTCGAATTCTAAAGAGCAGCAGGATAGAACTGAGAGTGAATACAGGATGTGAATTCTGGAAACAATAGAAACTACTCTAGTTGCTTTTACGATTTAAAATTAGGGTATATTGCATAGTTCGGTGTCACTAGTACTTAGAGGGAAAATTTCTGTGTCGAATTGTTAAATGAAGCAGTAGAGATATATACATATGTCTGGCGGGAAGCTGATTCATTCTTCAAGCATACTCATGCAACGCTATTAGATATACAAATTTCGCGAAACACAAATTCAAGCTAAAATAAAACCGAATATGTACAAGAGATTAACATATCAAGATTGATGCTTCATACTCTGTACAAAATACGTATCATTTTTGAAGGACTGTATATTTAGAATTGTATATAAAATATGTGCATAACAACCGTTCCCTGCTTTACTGGGTCGATATCCTGCTGATAACTCAAAATTTAAAGAAATTATAAGAAATTACAAAATATTTCTAGAAATTAATAAAAATTCCATAAACTCTACAGAAAACACAGAAAAAAGAAGTTTGAGAAAGAATATCTTTTAAGCTGAAGGTTTAATTTTTCTTAAAAATTTCAAAAAGTTAAAAATTAAAACACACTGATAAACAAATTATTTCGATTAACGAAGTTCAGCAACGCTGGACGCGATTATTAATTTATTGAAAAACCCACGCCGAAGACTTCGTCAAAAACGAAGTAAAAATCAACGGTCAGAATTATTTCAAAAATTGGTATAATTTTTGAAGTCATTATTCGTTTTTTAACGTCTTTTTTGACGTCATTTTTGGCGTCAAAAACGATATTAAGTGTTTCAATAGGGTAGAAACCGTAAGATAGTATTGCTGATTAATTTCAGTGAATTGAACAATATGTCACTGAAAGTGAATAGAAATTCTCGTTCTAGCCATTTCTACCCACATTTTTACCCTTTTGAAAAACTTGATGTCGTTTTCGACGTCAAAAACTACGTCGTAAAAAATGACGTCAAAGGCGACGTAAAAACGGACTTTAAAATACGACGACAAAAATTACAACATTGAAACATTACAAAAATTGAAACTTCGGAAAATAGAATTTTATTGTTGAGCATGAAGCAGTTTGTTGAGCTTAAAGTATAATTTAATACGGTGGCCCCCATCCGAGCATAACCACACCTAGCGTTGCTTAACTTCGGTAATCGAACGAGAGACCTTAAACAATTTATCCGTTTAAGCGGATAGATAGTTTAGTATAATTAGTCTATCAGTATGTTTTTTTATTGTTAACTTTTTATAGTTTTTAAGACAAATTAAGATTTCAGCTTAATTAAAAAATATTCTTTCAAGATATATTATTTCTCAAAAAGAACTTTTTCTCCTGTGTAACTTTTCTGGAGAGTTTACGGAATTTTTATTAATTTCTATAAACATTGTGTAATTTCTTATAATTTCTTTTAGTAATGCCAAGTCATTAATTATAAGAAAATAATAAAATCAATTTTAATTATACAATGGCTAATGTTATATTCAATTTGACTATTATATTAACATAAGTATGATTTCCTTCTCAATCTTGTGCTTGGATTCTTCCCTTTCAGCAGATGAAATTGTCTTGGAACATTTTGCAGGATTCCAATAACCGATTCACTCTCGGCCTGCCTTTCAAATACGTAAGCAAAATTTCTGCTTGATTCGAACATTTCATTTGTAGGGAATACATAATGTATTTTTCTGACAATTTCATGTGCATCCTATCACATCTGATATGTATATAATATGTATCGTATTATGATATGAGCTTTTGTAGCAAATATAATAGGTATATTAATTATCAAAAAAAAAAAGAAGAAATTATGCGACCTAGAAAGCTTCTGGGATTAATTGTTAAAACGGAAATTGAAAAAGATTAACATTCAATAATATATATTTACATAACAGTCTACTCCAAATTCCAATTTACGTTAGAAGTCAATTAAAATAATGACGTTCTAAATTAAGGGCAAATGGATAGCGTAACTTTATACATAATAAATAGGTGGAATATATATATGGCTAAACTGACTTCTTTCGCTTGCCTCTAAACCTTTTAATTACATAATTCGTAACAACTTAATGAAACCAGGCGAGCTGCTTTATTTTAATGAGATTTCATGTCAATAGAATGTTAAATAATAATCAATCCTATAAAGAGCTTTCAAATAAAATTTTAAAGTAAAGCTCTTGTCAGCACTTTTTAAAAATAAATTGGATAATAAATTTATCATAAAAGAGTAGGTAATTTTGAATTCAAGAGTTTGATACAGTGTTTTTACAATATTCGAAAAAACTAATTTTAATCTTGTTATCTTGAAAGCTAATAAAGTTAAGGGTGTGTGGCGGAAGTGATTTTAGCTATACATATAATTCCACCTATTTACTCCTAAAATAATAATTTAAAAAAATTTTCCTTACTAGGAATTTCCTTACGTCTATCTGATATGGCGTTTTAAAAAATATTATTTTACAATAGTAAATATGTAAGTGGAATATATGTAACTAAAATCAAGATTTGATGTAGCTCCTTGGTTATAAAATGGGTTTTATTAAATGAAAAAAGTTTCAAGAAAATAATAAAGTTTATCGTACGTTAAAATAAAATGAGACCAGAGTTGCTTTCTGGGAATGGTTTCTATAGAAAAGACTCTTCCGACTTTTGTAATAAAGACAACATAATGTAGCTTGCATTCTTCAGACAATAATGGACTTCGTTTTACGCGCACTTCAAAGAATAAGTATGTAGGTGTTCGTGACTGTTGAGGAAATAAATCAAATGCCACTTCGGGTGTCAGGTGATATTTAAACTAGAAGTTTTCCTCCTACCATTTACTATACTTAAAATGTAAATTTTATATATAATGAAGTAAAAACATTCATGGTTATTTAAAATTACTTACAACACTCAGTTTTTCTTGATCCCTTTTTACATTCTTCGAAATGAACAATTTAATTAGAAATTTTGTTATTTCTCTTAAAAATATAGTATTTTTAAATTCTGAATAAAGGATAAATAAAAAATTTATTCTTTTTAGAGCGGAAACTTCTACGTACCTATATGGATACTTTCTTCCCAAATCCACTTTAGAAGTTTAGTAAACTGGTAAAACTAGCTTAAGTTTTTCGACAGCTATTTTCTCTGAAAAATGCTCCGCGGGAAAATTGCTTCAAACCTGAAACAAATGTCAAATAAATAGAAATTTATATCTTTATTTTCTTATTTGTTGAAATATAAATTTTCAATCTTAGTCTTTCCTGGTTAATTAAAATCGTCTACTTCAGTCCACTTTTTTAATTAAAACAGAATTATGAACTAAATGAAACCAAATACCAGAATTATTATTTAATTATTATTTTAAATGCCAATTTCAATTATTTTAAGATTAAGTTGGAATTCTAATTTAAATAATTAACTGGTAATTTTTCTTGTTCACAAGTTAGTTACAGATAACACAAATGCCTCTTTCTTTTTATAAAAATCGAAATATTTTTAATAAAACGGTACATGTTAACATAAATAGAAATGCAAACCTGAACTTGACTTGACATTTATTACACATTTTATAAATATATATGTATTACATATTTTTTGCTCGACTCGGGTTTGTAGATATGTTATTGCGTACCTAATCGATAATGTGCATAAGTTATTACATAAAAGTAACTCAGCTTTTACAAGCACTTGTGAATAAAGAACCATTGACAGTGTTATACACTTTTTATACAATTGAAATATTTTTGTAAATATTTTTTCATATAAAGTCGATTATATGAAAAACAAGAATATTTGAGAAGCAATAACAAATATGAATTACACAATTGTAAGTAAATATTTTTATATATTTTTCTATTCACACTATATTCTGTTTTATCTATCAAATTTATACTATTGAATATGGTAATGTTATTATTATCCGTCATCTGACTGAATGGGACTTAAACAATCTCTGATTTAATTACAATGCGGAAACTAATTAAATTTGGAATTCTAGAAAAGCATAATGTATTAAGTACAGATATTCTGCTTTGAGATTGGCAAATAGAAAAGCAGTCTCTGCATGATACTAAAGTCAAATTTTGAAAACTTCCTGTTATTAATTTAGAAGTACAGAAGATTTTATAACGGAAATAAAAGTTGAAATAGTTTAAAATATTCTTTAGAATATTACGCGTATGAATATAAAAAAAGCCAATTCGTTTACTTATTACTTTCTATTATCGCATTAATTTCAGTAAATAACGTTTATTATGGGTAGGTTAGCTTAAAAGCCTGTCAATTTCAATCCGATATTTCATACTGAATAAATGTTCTTTGACATTATTCATGCAATCGCGACATAATAATTATTAACAAAAATTATTTTCAAATAATAAATTGCAATCTTTTGTTATCTCAGTATTTAACCACAGTCATCACAGTACCGGTTATTATAAAAAAGGTGATTTTTTAAATATAAATATGTGAGAAATAGGGGACAAAAAATTGAAACAAAATTAAATCAACAGAACATAAAAAATAAAAAAAAACATAAACATACAAATGATGATAAAATTCCCAGAATAGATGAAAAATAGGTGACGACCTGTGATGACTGCAACTGATGAAGCTTATTGACCTCTATAAATAGATTTAATTTCGACATTCTTTTTAAATAATATCTCTCGATACATTTGATCTTTATGAGAAAACATGTTTTCTCATTCGTTTAAAAAAGTAATTATATAGCAATAAAAGCCGTAAATTGAAACATGGCTGCACAAAGTTGTGTAATAGTCCTGTTATATGAATTGAGATAGAGCTTGCGAGCTCTATATTTCATTTAAATCGTCTTCTAAAAAAATGCTTTTTATCTCTGTGAAAATAAACAGCTTTATGAATATTTCAAAGCAAGGAGTCTACTTTTATTATTAATAATAAATTAAAAGGGACTGAAGTAATGAGGTAAGCCATTTAATCAAATTTATGAGTTGTCAGTGCACTTTATTTCCCTTTAAAGTAAAAAGAAACTTCAACTATGCACTTTTAAACCTAAAAGAAAAGTTCGAACATATGCAAAGGAAGTATCATTTATATTCAGTGAAAGATCTCTCGTTCGCAGATAAAGTTAATTATGTTGAACGCGAGGTATGAATTTATCATTTTCCTATTACGCAAAGGAAATTTGCAAGTTTTAATTCAACTTCAGTTTCTTTTCCAATATTAAACATAACATCTAATTTCAATCTTTTTATTACGTTAATTAATTTTCTCCAATACATTTAATTTGAAATCAATTTAAAGCAAGGTTTCCAATTTTCCAAGACAAATTATAATTTAACATGGTAAAATTGACTAAACTCTAGGAAAAATGAATTCAGTGAATTTTACCTTTTTTTTTAAAAAAAAATGGTTTTAGCCATTCTCTTTTATAGTAAAGGTTTTTCTTCCCATTTTTTATGATTATTATTTTTAAGTTGTTTTGTAAAAGTAATATAAAGCGAGGGTACAAATGGCATACTGTCCTTATATTATCCCTAACAACCTACGCATATGTACATGCGAACTACATAATGAGATGAGATTCCACACCAGCGTTATGTTTCAATTTAACGATCAGTAACATTTGCTCCATATGCGCACATATGTACTCGATATATGTAATAAAATTATAATGGACTCAAATCCAATATTCAGTGTGAATCAATTTACGGTGACAGAGTCTCCTTGATTAGCAATTGAATTTTCTCCCTAAAAACAAATACTCCATAAAAAAATTTCCACAAAAAGTTAATTCTAGCAAAGGAAACAATATATGGCTGCACGAGTGGGCCATTTGTCTTCGGGCGCAACTCTTTTTACGTCAGGTTAGCGGAAATTAGTTTTGTTCGCGGAAAACTCCACATAGAATCAGAAATAATAAAAGGTTCATGAATACAAATTACTCTTGCAGACATTAACCAAAAATGGACAAAAAACAATATAACAGCACTTTGTAACGATACAGAACGAAATAATCACTTTTAATTAATTTTTTTAATTAATTAAATTTTAATTAATTTCCAAAAACATAATTTTGTGATAAACACGCAAACTAACAATTGTCTTTTTACAATAAAAAGTACCCCATGTGGCCAAAAGTCTCGCTTTAAGATATCAGAACGAAATATAAATACTATACAACCTTTTCGTCCTTATTTCACTTCGTCTTTTACTTTTGCCTAAAATTTTTTCCAAAAATTTAGAATATTTTGAAAAATTAAGACCGAACATAATTATATATTTAGAATATAGGAACAAAGTTTGACATGTGTGTCTTATATGATTGATTTTTGAAATTTGTTTTTTTTGTTTTTTTTTTTTTTCTAGAAAATGTCACTTTTCGTGGATATGTCCATATATATTCCAAAACGATCAGAGTTCCGATATATTGTAAAAGAAGTAAACTTCGATCAGAGAGTGCTCAAAGATTCGCAACAAAGAAATTTCGCGCAAGATCAGTGGCTTAGTTCTATTCACGAGGGGTGAATTTTGCTGGATCTTTCACATGCTTGAGCAATGAGTAGCATCTAAAGCACTAAAAGAGTCGTGAGAAAGCGAAATTCCACGAAATTTCTATTACACCCTCATATTAGGGGGTTACCCGCAATGAGGCTTGTTGCCAAGAGCGAATTTTTTAAAAATAATTTTGCCAAAGGCTTCCTCAAAATTAAGAATCTTTTGAATTATTCTTAAAGAATATTGATAATCGAAAATGTCAAATTGATAATCGGCAGAAATGTCAAATTGACGTAAATACATACTAATAAACATCAGTCACTCTGACAAAAAAATTACAAGACAAAGACAATTTCTATTTTCCACGACAGCTTTCGCATTTCTCTAATTTCTCTGAAAAATTTTATCCCCTGACACTTCTCTTCAAATCATGTTATATTCAATTAAAAATTTAATAGAATATTTCCAACATTAAATTCCTTGCCTTTGTGTGAAATAATAAGCCTGGAAAATAAGCAGGAATTTACATGAACTTTCAACTATGAAACTTTAGTACATAATGTTACAAATATTCTGCTTTGTGTTTCAGGTTTCTAGTCTCAGCATGAATAGTTCGTGGACAGCTGAAGAAGGAGGTCCTGATGTATGGTGGACACCTGTGTTAAATTCGACCTACTCGTTAACGGACAACTATTCATATTACGATGAATATGGTAAAAATACCAATTTCAAATTTTTACTATATTTTCAAAATATCGAAATTGGAAAGCTTCTTGATTGAAGTATACGTATTATAAAAATTATTTTCTTACAAAGCGATTGTTTCCAAACATAATTCTAAGTCGTGGGTGTTCTTAGAAGGCTTTATATTTCAAGAAGATTTTATATCTTGTTGATTCACCTGTCACTCACCGTGAAAAGGAATCCATATTCTTTAGCATTGTAAGGGAAAATACATTACGTAGCTAGAATTTCTAAAATGAAAATTCCCATGTCAAAGAGAACGAACCTCAAATGGAATTTGAAAGAAGCAAAATATGATGAAAATTCGAGCTTACGAAATACCACACATTTTTAATTCTTATCTTGAAACAAGCTATATTCGTTTTATTGTGACATGAATTCCAGAACGATAAAACTGGAAAGAAATTGTGCAGTGGAATACATTTACTCTAATCGGAGAGTAGGTGGTATATAATACCATCAGAACGAGAGAAAATCGATTCTACTTTTCAAGAATGCGTGTCATAGCATGAAATGTATTCTTTTCACAAAATCACGGTTCAACGCTTGATGAAGTTTTAGTAAACGAATGAAACTTTATTTTATTTTATTTTTTTTTTTTGAGGTCAAGGAGGTTTGAAATATGTAGATCTTATGAAAAACTAATCCTGGAAAATCCACCATAAATTCTGTTTGTTAAGCATGTACTGAGAATACTCAGTAGTGTAAGCAAAGGGAGAAATAAAAATGAAAGGATTTGCAAATAAAACGCCAGAAAGACATAAAAAAATTAAACAAATTCTTCTTTAACACAGAATTCAAAGGAATGTAAAATATTTCAAAAGAGTTCGAGATAAAAATGATTTTAAAGAATGTCAAGCGATTTAGTTTTGCTAAAAAAATTTCAAAGGATTAGAACAGACTTCAAAATATTTCAAAGGGTTTTAAGAGATTAAAAAAAATGAAGAGATTTCAAGAAACTTTAAGTTCAAAGGGGATTTTAAAGGATTTAAAAAATTTTAACATCCTTTACTTGATTTTAACGAATTTCAAGGAATTTCAATTTGAAAAGATTTCAAGTAAGTAATTTCAAGTTTAGAAATTACTAGAGATTTCATGGGACTACATTTTTTAAAGATTTAAAAAGAATTCGAAAGATTTGGATTGCAATTCAATAAAAAATTGCGAACGTGAAAAATATCCAAAATAGATGAAAAAAGGTGAAGAGGTGACGACCCGTGGTGACTAATGAATAAAGAAAATCAAATAATAGGAATAAATAACGACGAAATTTGTAATCGTTTTTTTTTTCTTGTAGATGATCTTTATGAAGTTCCTGCTGGTATAATAGCACTCCTTAGTGTGTTCTATGGAAGCATATCCGTATTAGCTGTGGTTGGAAATTCTCTCGTGATGTGGATTGTAGCCACTTCAAGGCGAATGCAAAGTGTCACAAACTGCTTCATTGCCAACCTCGCTCTTGCTGACATTGTCATCGGATTGTTCGCAATTCCCTTTCAAGTGTGTTATTTATTATCTCTTATTCCTTACGCTCTCTTTTAACTACCGCATCGCACCCCTGACATTTCCCTCGCTTTACCATCCTCCCTATTATTATCCTCAATCGTTTCTCATTTATTTATTCCACCCTCGGAAAAAAAAATTACAATACACATCAATTGATATGTTTTATTTTAGTTCCAGGCAGCTTTACTTCAACGATGGATCCTGCCGTACTTCATGTGTGGTTTTTGCCCTTTTGTGCAAGCTTTGTGTGTCAACGTTTCCGTATTTACCCTCACAGCAATTGCAGTAGATAGACATCGTGCCATTCTTAGGCCTTTAAGGTTTGTAACATTATTTGTACTTTATATTAGGGTGGGTTAAAACTAAATACTTCTGGAATTCAAAATCGTTACAATACAAAAAAGTAACGTATTGGAATCGTAAAAAAGTATAATGCTTGGTGAAAAAATAGTCCTCTCAATTTTTTGAGGATTTCAATCAATCATTAAATAATAAAATTAAAAAAACTGGAAAGCTTCAAGTACCCAAAAAAATGTTCATATTTACAAACGTGTTAAAACATTTTTCCGAACTTTTTATTTTCGATCCACCATATTATATGTATTTGTTAATTATCCCTTCATGCATTAATAAATTATGTAAAACATAATTATATATCTCAAAACTATTTAAGAGAGAAATAAATCTGGCTTATTATCGTAAAAAGTTTTCTTTCCGGAAACTGTGCACTTGATTTATGACAGGGGTTAAGATTTTACCTTCCTCGCGAGTTTTAAATAGATCTGATCTCTGAGCCGGCGTTGACATGAAACAAACCAGAGCATGGTAAACAAATTACGTACACCCTATAAAGGAAGAAAATATCATTATCTATTTTGCATAGTATGAGTCTAATATATCTGGATAGATATAGAAATAGGAAAATCTATCTCGTATATTCTAAATACTTCAAGGTTTAGCCTAATATCGTTAACTTTCTTTTAATAAAATTCCTCAAATTATTTGAAAGCCTTTAAATTCCACGACAAACTATAAAATCCCTTAAAATTCTTGAAGATTTCCAGTGTGAACAGAATGAGTGAATGAATATATCATACTTTATTATTATATAAATTTCTATTTTCTCTGACAGCTATCTCGTATTTCCCTGATAAATTTTATTCTCCTGATATTTCCTTGACATCTGGCCACCCTGTCAATTTTAAGTTAGCTTTTATCCTATAAATTTCAAAAGAGATTTTTTACGAGTTTATAAAACTTGAAGGGATATTCGAAAATTTTTTAGTGTGAATTAATGAAAAAGATTTGACAAGGGACTTTAGGGGAGTTTTCAAGTTTAGGAATATTTGAGCGGCTGAAAGTAAAATGTGGATAAAAGCTTTTATGTCCCAGTGTTATAGGTTCCAAATACCTTGTTATGTCTATATATTTTCTATATATACCTATATGTAACTTGACATAACTTTAAGCGTCCTTGTCTCTCATAAAAGATCTTCGAATTCATCTCGACAATTTCAAAACAGTCTATATTTAAATATATTTCACAGATACGTATATATATCAAAGAAAACTTTTTTTTAGATATATCAAGGTCTTCAACTCTATCTTCTTAGAATTAATTAACGAAATTAAAACTTTCGAAATACAATATGTAAAAACACCAAATCCACTGAATTTCAAGCTAATTAAATTCTAAAGCTTTCAAACTTGGAAGACTTTTTATTCTAAAGTCTACATTCTGCAAATGACTTTTGAAATTGATTTATAGGATTAACCTTTCGACTCCCGTTTCAAATACCTCGATATTCCCATTGTCTTTAGCTTTGTTATCACCCTCTCCATCGAGTCTCAAATCAATTCGAACACATTATAGCTCTCCATTGTCTCCAATACATTCCTCGACTTAAATAAAATTCTATAAATTATAAAGATCTTTTACAAAAAATACTTTTCATTATTTGAAGAATTACGATAGGCGATTCGGCGGACAATTTCAAATTCCCGGCTCCTCCCGATCAAGTTTTTCAATTTTCCCGGTATGTATTTTAATTAAATTCCCGGTAATTTCCCGGATTCTAAGTCCCCACCTAGTATAATCAACCATCTAAATTAAAGTGCCGAATAAAATAAAACATTACCCGGTAATATAGAAAGAGTGTAGTGCCTTGATTCAGATAGTAGATAAGAAAGATAGTATCAGTAATACACCATATTCTAGATTAAAAAATAATGGTTTATTCCTTTTGGTCTGCAAATGCTCAACTCTAACTTAAATCAAAGATCTATTAAGCATATAAAAATGACATTAAAATACTCTTTTGAATCATATCTAATCCTCTAGATTAATAAATGAAAGTGAACATTTTTTTCAGTGCTAGGCCAAGCAAACTTAAAGCCAAACTCATCATTGCTGGAATTTGGTTAGTCAGTGGAGCCTTAGCGGTACCAATGGCAGTAGCCTTGAGAGTGGTTATGGTTCCAGAAATCAATAGTGGTAAGTTAAAAAACAAATGATTTTTTTTTAAAGTTTCTTAGTTTTTTATACTTCTGTTTTATACATTTTTTACTGCCAAAAGAAACAAAAATTACACTCGGACTTCACGTTCATTGCGCCTCTAAGTTCTCCTTCGAATATCGATTAACACTAACTTTGTTGTATAAATACCAATAAAATTATTTTATTGTCCAAACCAAACCTTTTTCTCAGTGTAAGAAATACGGATACAGATTGCAGTAAAGTTTATATAGTCAATCTACCATTTATTCTTCTCACAAGAGATTTTAAAAATAGAGAAGAAAAAGCGATAACTCTTCGAAAGAAAAAGTTTAGAACAAACTATCCGACATCTTAGTTATTTCTTTTTCTATGTGTAATACATTGCATAAGTTTTAAAAAAATCTGTCGGATGAATCTTTCTTTTATGAGTTCGAAATAGAATTTCTCAATTAGAGATCTTGATTAGTATTTCTTTCTGTGAGAAAAGGGAAGCAAAAACTGTTAAAAGAAGCTATTTTTAAATTTTGAATTGGTCGCCATTTATCGCCTCGGAGATAAAATGATTCGAATAAAAATCATAAAATAATGCAGATTTTTCGATTTTGCATTATTTCTGCCCGTAAATCTCATGGGAAATATCAAAGTTCATGTTTAGTGGGTAAAGATTAATAACATATTTCGCTAAAATTTGGTATATTGCTTTTTTTTTGATATATAAACGACTCCAACGAGTAGCGAAATTAAAGGAAAAAATAAGAAATAAGAACCACCCTATTGTACGTGGACGGAATAACAAAGATAGTTATTTGAGGATTATGCTGATGTAACGATGTCATTGTATTATTTGGATAACTTATGTGACACCTAATTCGAACAGATGCTGGTACACGATTGAAAATCAATAGTAAATTAGCAAATAAACCAAATAAATTAGGCACTGAAAGTCGAATCGGGGAAGTGGAACAAACTGCTTCCTACCCATTAAATTTCAAACACTATAATTGATTTTTTTAACTTATTTCAGCCTCTAGTATTTTTCTAACTCTGCAAAAATTTCTCACTTAACTTTAACAAAAACTATTCAATCTTTCAGATCAGAATTAACGTGGCCGTGGAATTTGTACGCAATAGGCAGGTTTCCTGTTTTCTTTTTCTTAAGGTTGACTCTGGCAGTCCATTAATTCATGAATGTCAAACTCAATGCTTTTGCAATTTGTTTTGGAAATAAACCAATTTCCTATTCTTTATCTTCAGAAAGGAAGGCCAAAAACATTTAATTTGTTTCGAAATATGCGAAAGGAACAATATATAGACCTAATTCTATGAATTTTTTACATTCGTGATCTATTTGATCAAGTGTTAAACTGAAGATGGATGGAAGTAGTTTTGTTATCACGACGGTTTTAAGCGCGATAATAAATTTAGAGAGAAAAGTTGCTACACAGAAGTTTTATTACAAGTTTTTTTTCTCGAAAACTAATTAGTTAAAGTGGATTTGCATTTACAGACTGAATTTTTAAACGTCTTAATCTTTTTCCTGACTTATGTAAGTCGAGAAATTGTATTTAGAGCGTGTGTTTCTGTATCTGCACTGTAACATTCTAAACATGCAAGTTGAATAGACAATTACTAAGCTAACGCTCTGTATAGTAACAGAGGGATTTGCCTAATTTGCATGCAGTGTCTGTTGTTTGTGGAGTGGCAAGTACTTATTGCCCGTAAATGTGGTTACAGATTGATGAGAACGAAGTGAAAGCCAATTTGCTGGATTAATGCAATATGACACTCGCAGCACAGAGATTCTAGTAATTTATAGCAAAAGATTAAAGAGGTGTCATGTGTTTATTCAGACCTTCGTATTGACCGATATTTTTAAGATTATATATTTTTAACGTCTTTGTTATTTACTGATAAAAAATTTAAGTGGATACTCCCAGTGGGAAAGACTTCAACTTCATAAAAGACTTACAAGTTATACTAATATAAAGGGATAGCAAAAAAAGAGATGCGGAGGATAACTGAGACAAGTTATTATTTTTATATACAGAAGAGAGTTTGAGAATCGAAAAGTGCACGTATTTCTTCTAAATCAAACATATGAAAACAAACTTTCCCTTTTCCAGAGTTTTAAAGGTATGTTTTTTGCTTACAGAATATATAAAAGAGGGTCGAGATGGAAAACATTTTTAAAGACCGATTTATTCCACATCAAATAGTAGAGAAACTTTTCATTCCCAGCAAACAATTGAAAAAAAATCTTCAAGCTTCTGATTGAAATTACAGAAAATTAGCTCACTTTTGCATTCTCCTCAATAATTGGATAGTTGTCGCTTAGAGGAATTTTCCATACCTGAATAATAATATTACCGTATTGTATTTGAAATATGAATAGAAAGGAAATTGTTTGACGGCGCCTGAATGTTGTTAACGTTATTAACGCGGCACTTTGCGCTATTGTTCGAAAATTGAGATGAGTGCCTGCTAACGACAGTTAGGCAGCAAGGTCGTTTATCAGATTACCTATGAGAAATTGATTCATTAGCAAGCTCTAAAGCCACGTCAATATCAATGCCTTATTCTCCTGTCGAAATCGTCTATGAGCCTTTGACGCAAATTATCAAATTAACATTTCATTGTCTTTCGAAAGTTGATTTATTACACACTATCATTTAGGTACTGTTCTGACCAGACCTTTTCATTAATTGCCTTTGGTGTCCGATAATTATTAAAATTTCAAGACCCTATTATTAAAAAACAAGAGGAACAAGAGGGAACACAAAAGAGAATGTACAATAAAAAGAAAGGACAATAACCTCTAATTATACCGCTAATTTTACATTGCATTAACCTTTTTTTAGCTTATTACGTTTTTTAGCTTATTCCTTTTTTTTTCCTCGGCTTTTTTGGTTCAATGTGAACAATTCACTATTCAAACCCATTATAATTTAGCACAATGTTCATTTATTTTATTTCCAATTCAAATGATCTGTACTCCAATGTTCTGCTTGTTTAAAAGATTTAAACATTGACGATATTCATATATTCCAATTAAATCTTGTATGGTCAATGTAAAATGGATATAAAGGGATAAAAAATCAAAATACTGTGCCACAGTAGAATTTAGAATAGCTAATGTTTCGAAAACGACACTAGGTAGGAAGCTAGGTATCAGATAACTAATGCATTATCGAGAATGGGAAATGAAATATACGCAGTACATATATGAAAAAAATTTTCCGGGAATGAGGGTCCAAATGATATAAAGACCTCATAAAGGAAACTTAATGCCGACGAAAAAAGTAAGAATCTTTGCTGAAGTTATCATCAAATACCTAAATTTAATAAACATAGATTGGATTTTTTTTTAAATAATCCAACTTCTGATGATTATCCAAGAAGAAGTGTTTATTTTTATGGAATATATGTAAGATTAGCCCATATTGTTACAAATTGGATTCAGTTTGCTGATTGTGGCTATTCTTACGGAAAAGAATTTTGAACACAAGTTTTGAACCATTTTTTTAAATCAACCAGAAGAAATAGTAAGGGAATATTTAACCATAATTCTGATTAATTTGACCAGACGTTTTTTGAGTGTACTTTTTGTCATTTATCATGCCTTTTTGCAGACCACTATTGAAAAACTTGACGTCAAAACCCATGTCAAAAACAACATGAAAAGGTACGTCAAAAAGGAGATAAAAAGGACACAAAAAATTACTTAACAAAGAACGTCAAAAACGTCAAGAATTGAGACAATGTTTGCGGTGGTTTTTGAAATCATTTTTAAAATCATTTTCTCGTAATTTTTGTCGCGATTTCTGACATCATTTTTGACGTCTTTTTTCTCGTAATTTTTCACGTGTTGTCAAAAAGGTTATTTAAAATGTTTTCATCTTCTTGACTTCAAGTTTTTCAATATTTTTCAATAACTGTCAGTTATCCCCAACAAGACAGAATATTCGTTCTCTTTTTGATAGACGCGTCTATAATTGCTTTTGTTCTAATTATAGCAGGACGAATTCATCTGAAGCCTTTTTGTCGTAACGAGAATTTGACCGAAAGATCAATGTTGACATATAGAGCAGTTTTGGCCTTTCTACAATATCTGACTCCCTTGACTATCATCTCCTGTGTTTACGCACGAATGGCACTGAGATTATGGGGAAGTCGAGCCCCTGGAAACGCACAGGACTCCAGAGATGCCAATTTAATGAAGAATAAAAAGAAAGTAAGCCATTCACAACATTCGTCGTTTTACCCTACAAGTTCCGCTATAAAAATAAAATGATTTTACTTTATCTTACTGTTACAATAAGATGAATTATTTTTTTATATAAGGCTCATCCCTATAATGAACTTTCATTTGGTGATTTTAATCTTCAGTCAGAACCTTTAAAAAAACTAACTTGTAGAGTAAAACAAAAAATTGCAATGTTTCTTTTAATTTCAGACGTTAATTGACTTCGACATTTCACAATGGAGAAAGAAATTTAATCTGCTGAAATGATCTTTTTCACAATTGGAAAAAAAAACAGTGCAGGCAGGGAAAGAAAATTATATTTATCCATAGCAAGATCCATCAAATATTGATGGATTTTGCTTTCATACCAAGCATACCATACTTGATTTACATGTCATATATAAAAAAAAATTGGATATAAAAATTGATTGTTTTTGAGAAATATCTTTTCACCTTCACTGTTTATTTTACGCTTTATTTTTCTCGATTATTGGAAAATTCACTCATCCACTTTTTATCGTAGTTTCCGAAAAAATTATTGTGGGCTATCCTTTGTGCATACAGAGAGACAAATAAGCAGATGTCTCTCAATATATGCTCTAGGGAGAAAAGATGTTGGAAACTTAGAAATAATATTTGCATGGTTCGATGACCTTTTCATTGCTAAACATACAATATATAGCAGCATAATAATAATAATAATTATTATTATTACTATTATTATTATTATTACCCAGTAGCAACTAGAAAGCTTTTCTACATGAGTTCTCTTGTTTAAAACAACATTAAGGCTTAACTTAAGCTAATTTAACTTTCTGCATTTGAATTTCTAGGTGATCAAAATGCTAGTTATAGTTGTGGCCCTATTCGCAGTTTGTTGGCTCCCACTTCAAACGTATAATGTTCTTCAGTACACGTACCCAGAAATAAACGCGTAAGTACTAAATCCTCAAAGAAAATTTATATCAATTACAGTAATTTGATCTCTTATCTTATCGCAAATAAAACTATTTAAAAAAGTGCAAGATTGTTTTCAACACACTCTACACTATTAATTTATTATAAGTTTTAATTATCAATATTTCTTAATATATGATCATTTTTGAATGGCCAATTATTGTCAAAGGTAGCCAATCACTGTACCTAATACCCATTACTCTATATTTATTCCTTTAACACCACGGATATGCTAACATCCAACCTTTTTAATATTTTAATAATTTATGAACTTTCAAAGAAAACAATATGATATACAAACCCATCTACAATTATAAAACTTATACACTTGGAACTTTACGCAACATCCAACTAAGGAAACGACACTGTATTAAACACGATGTTATATGACGGCATAGTATATATAAAGCTATAAAGCGCCACATACTTAATATTATAGATATTTTATATGTACCATTGCTTTATTAATAGCAAATTAAAGTATATTTTAATTGGTTTTTAATAAAGTAATTAAATATAAAATAGCTAAAAATTAAAGTAAATTCTGTATACGAAAAAAGGTATTTTAATTATCTAACACACATTTATCTTTATCGGGAAAAAAATTCTACACAATATTTTAACTGAAAATTACCCGTCTGACCTAATTAATTAAATTTTTAATTGAATGGAAAAAAAAATTTCACAGCTTTATTTCCCTCACTTTTCGTTCGAAATCCGAAAACACTCACACAAATGCATTTAATTCCCTTGAAAAATTTCTTTCGCCTCGGTAACTAAATTCAATTTATGAAAAAAGGAAAATTAACGCATTTATCCCAAGAATTCTCGGGATTTATTTAATTGCGGCATTTTTTATCCAAATACGCGAGCAACGCAAAATTTTAAGAATGTAATAAGCTGAGGTTGATTATAATGAGGGATAAATGTATTATCAGGGTATTCCTAGTGATTAGGCAATTAGAGTTTTCTTTTTGTGACTTTTGAAAAAAAAAATATTAAAAAATTTGAAAAAGTAGAAATAGAATAAAAAGACGTTTTGAATGATTTTAAATAATTTTAAAGTGTTTCAAGAGATTTTAAGTGATTTTAAGGAATTTCACGAAACTTAAAGAAGCTTTCAATGATTTTAAAAAATGATTGGGAATTCGACGGGATTTCAAAAGATTTAGAAAGATTTTTAAGAGACTATATGATTTTAACCAATTTCAAGATTTTTCAAGAGATTTCAAATGATTATTAAGAATTTCCGGAAAATGACTGTAATAATTGTTAAAGCAAATTAGAAGGGGGTACTAACAATAGGTAAATATGCCAATAATTGTTGCTTTTACCCTATTTACTATAAGAACCATAATTTAGTTTCGCCAACTTTATGTTTGCAATAATAAATATTTTTTTATTAAAACTAGACCATTTATATGTTAAATATGTATAAAATTATGAAATAAAAAGAAGATATTCTATCAATTTTTGATAGTGGTTGAGAAAAGTAATATGAACACTAGGAAAATTCTTTAAGATCGCGTATAGAATTCAAGTCAGGTGCCACAAACGACTAAAAGAAATCACATTCAGAACTTCTTTCTTCTTATTCTCTCAACTTCAATTTTTTAAAATTGTCACGAATAGAATTTTAAAAAATCGAATACTTTCTCTCTGATAAGAATGTAAAAATCCCTAGAGAAAGGCTAGAAAACTACATGAAAAATTTACATATGTAACACTAATCAATTAATTTCAGGTATCGTTATATCAACATAATATGGTTTTGTTGTGATTGGTTGGCGATGTCCAACAGCTGCTACAATCCTTTCATCTATGGAATCTACAACGTAAGTGTAAAAAAGGTGACAAACCCAGAGAAAATAAAGTGTGAAAATTTCATTAAAAAGTGAATTCAGCGCCCACGGTGGTCTCTTATTCACAATATATCGGAGAAAAAAAAAACCAAGTGACACACTTACACACATGTGGAAATAACATTTCTCACGCTTGTTTAATGTTCATATACCTAACTGCCTATCAAAATCAATATTGAATTTAAATTACTTTTCAATATTTTATCGTAGCTTTCATGGTTTATCAATCTAATAACTACATAATTATTATTCATGAAATACCAAATTATAAAGCAACAAAGAAGCCCCGAATATGGAAACAAATTATTATTCCAGCTTGGACGATTTATTGCTGTGTTTTGTGCAGCTATTTTTGCATAAGGCCTTTTCAATTACAGTCATTTGCTTATCTAAGGGTATTAGAATTTTGCTTCTAAACTGGTGTTTAACTAAAAATGCGTGCGTAACGACCACGGTTTCATTTAAAGAAAATAAATTTAAAAAATTAGAGCTAAAACGAGTTCTACTACATATTAAAAAAAAAAACTAAGAACTGAGTGGTGATTCGGCGGACGATTTCAAATTACCGGTGAGAAATAAAAGGTAAAAAAGTAAAAAGGTGACAAATCTCTAAAAAAATGTTAAAACGTTTAACAAATTCAAAATAGAGGACAACCCGTGATGACTGAAATTAAATTCCCCGTAATTTCCCGATTTTTTCCCGGTTTCCCGCTCAAGTCGTCACTCTGAAAAATCAAATAATTTCAATCTTTTGATTTTCACCCATAAACAATTGTTTCTTCTCTAAATACTCTTACTCCCTTGATACCTAAAATTGAAAAATTCCGACTGTTTTTAAATTTCAGGAGAAATTCAAAAGGGAATTTCAATTAAGATGTTCGTGTCGATCTCGCAGGTGGTCTTCGAGTCCACCAACAGACAGTTTGGACATGGATAAAACGCAAAGTACCAGAGCGTCCATTAGGTACATTCTCAGGTGCTCTCTTCGTACAAAAATACATATGTATTTGCAAGCAATAACGGAAAACGAATGAAGGCTCAGTGCAAAGAAAAGGATTGGGGAACACTTAGTTGCTAACGACTGCTAAGGACATAAGAACACAGCGTTTCTTTGAAGAGCAAAGTGTATTTCAAGCTTCTCGATTCCATGTCCATCTTTGACGAGAATCAGCTTTTCAATGCATGAATTTCAGAAACTTATCCTACAATGAGAGTAATTATTCATTTTAAAAATTGAGCCTTTATTACGTCAGATGTAGTTTTTTTAATTTATCGCAGAAAAAGCGTTCAATATCAATTTCATGTGTTGAGATTCAACGATTATTCATTTTATTTCATTAGTGTATTCAGTTTTCAATGTTTATGACTTCATTATAAGTTTCTGTATTGCAGGAAAAATTAAGTAAACAGAAAACTACAAAAGTGTAACAAATACCATCAATTTTTAAAGCCACCAACTTAATTTTATTTCGAATTTGGATGTTTCAAATTATTTATTTATTATACTGCTTTCAAATTAGAATCGCATCCAATTTGGATACGATCCAAAAATATTTGACAAATTAAACTGGACAATTCGATTTCTATGTTGAAGTAGAGTGTATCATATTATTACATTTGGACTACTGCCAATTAAAGAAAAATTGCTGTTTGTGAATGAGAAAGTTTCAAATTTTCAATTTGAGATCTTCAAAAGTTACACTGCTTTCTAATTTGAAAGCATCTAATATTGAAGGATTTATATGCATAAATTAATTGTAAGACATACAATTTTTTTCAAATAAGCGAGCTTTTAAATTATAATTTCACGAGCCTAAAACTCTATATCGCTCCTAATTTGTCTGTTAACTCAATAGCATTCAAAATTAAATTCCTCGAAATAACAATAACTTGCACTCTTTACACAAAACAGAAAAGTCGGGATTTTAGCAGAGTCTACTTCAAAAAATGAAAGACAGATTAAAAAAGATGATAGACTCTTGTATTTGCTAAATGGAATAAGGAAGAAGAATATAGAAGAATCTCCAAATAAAGATTGACTTCCTATAACAGGGTGACTACAAGATTCAATTTTTCCATTTCTATTACATTTCCTTGACAGAAAAGCATTAAAAATCCCTTAAAATCACTTTTAAAAAAATCTGAATTGTTTTTAACTTTTACAAACTTTTTAAAAATCTTTTAGAATTCCACAAATAACTTTAAAATACCTTAAAATTCTTTGAATGCCCTAAACTTTTTTAAAAATCTCTTAAAATTTCATGAAATCCTTTAAAATTCTACAAAATCTTTGAAATAACATAAAAATCTTTTTCAATCCCTTAAGGTTATTGAAAATCTCTTGAAATCGTTAGAATCTCAAAGAATACCACGAAAAATATAATATAATTAGCATAAATGTCAATTTCTGTTTTCCCTGACAGCTACCCGCATTTCCCTGACATTTCCCTGACTTTCCTAGCATGTAGCCACCCTACTATAAGGAATTCAATATAGATAATAAGCTAAATCAAAAAGATCATATGCAAATCATGAAAACGTTTACTTTTTTTTTAATTCAGATATGACTGGCGAAGACCAGCATCTGGAGGTTTTCCAGCAGCAGCTTCATTCTACAGAAGCGCTTCAGTCAGAGAATCTTCGCGACTTATGGTAAACGGAAATGAAATTACGTCGCGTTCATTGAACTCAGCCGGATGTTGTACTCGAAATGGACATGATAACCAATCATCTATTCCCAAGACGCCAGAAAGAACGACGGAATTATACGTCTTCTCTTCCGGAAGACACAAACAAACACGTGATTTCGCTGACCAAGAACTTTGTTTATAATCTCAGCAAACAGTCTATTTGGACAAGTTTTTCACCAAGAGAAAACAGTTCGAACAGAACTAGACTATCAGACATAAAATGTACTTCTTTATGAGTTGAGCAAAAAAAAAATACATAGAAATATGGGGTACAGTTGTGTAGTCCCGAAAGTAACTTATTTCCGATTTCGTTGAGGCAACGAATATTTGCATAAGTTGACGTGCTGGTTACGAATATCATAGCAAAAATTGGCGCAATGACATTTTCAAGGTGAAAATACGAAAATTTTTTAACAAAACCAAGTTTCTTTGATATTATTTTGAAAAAAATTAGTTTAAGGTGTTATAAGACACCTTTACGCCAATTTTCATGATAGTTTTCTTAATGAGCAAGTTAAAATACGTAGCCTCAAAAAAATCTCGAGATATGTATCTCGCTTTCGGAACTTTGTCCTCTCATTTGAGTGATAAGGCGACGAAGATTGAGTTCTGTAATAGAAAATTTTATTTTAATCAAGAAAGAGAACTATTATAAATAATACTTGTATGTAAATTCATCTAGTCATGTTTCATATTTCCACAAGAAAAATGTGTCCGAGACTTATATTTATTCTTTATATCCAAAATAAGTTCAAATATTTCTCCCTTTTGTTTCAATCTTTCTAAATTGAATGTCTATTACTCTAAGCACGTATTATTGTTCCTAATTATTAATTTGTATAAATAGGAGTTAAGCTAATTTATTGTGAACCCAATGTACATATTCCAGGCTTCACAGCACAAAATGCTCTCAAAACAGGGGAAATAGAGTGACTTTTTCACAAAAATAGGGAAATATAGGAGAATAAATTCTTTTCAATAAAATTAAAACAGATACTATATTGAATTCAATTACGTTTATATACTTTAAAGTCAAAAAAGTTTCAAGCAAAAAAAAAATCAAGCAAAAAATTTGAATTTTCTTATGGGATTTTATTGATACAGCTCGTGTTTAACTGAAAAAAAAAAAGAGAAAAAAGTTTAATTTTCTGGAAAACAAAGGAAAAAAACAGGAATTCTTTTTTAAAAAAAGGGAGTAATGGAAACAGGGAAATAAAGTATTGACTGTGAAGCCTGGTGTTCTCGTGAGAGCTTTAAAAATATCTAATCAAGAATTTTAAGGACCTTGAACACCCAATTGCATTCCTTGTTAATTTCTCTTCGTAAAACAATATTATTTTGTAAAGAGTCCAATTTTAAATTTCCAAATATAAAAGTATTACTTTGTAAACAGCGCTTTTATCTTTAGTATATAAAAAAAGTCTAGCCACTTTTAATCATCATTTTGATGACTGATGCGTCTTAATTTATATTTTATATTTATTACTAATAATATACGAAACACAATCGAATTTCTCCGAACAATATCGGAATTTAATAACAAAGGATTAAGAAGTTTCTAGAGAAGATCTATTGCCAAATAGAGTTTACATCAGCTGTGCTAGCTACCAAATCATGTAGAGTATTAACATAGTAAATCCAGAATCCTATATTCAGTCAAAACTGCACCATAGGAACCTCTACCATTGAACATTTTTCCAAAAACAATTCTGCTATTTTATATTTAATTTAATTCCGCCTTTATCATCATTATTTCTTTTATGACTTTCGAGATAATGAAACGAATCCATAAAAATGGAATAAATTCAATGATTTTATTTCTAAAGTTTGTTCCCTAAATTCAGGAAATGTTTCCCCCTCCGTGAAAAATATTCCCTCAGTGAGCAAAATTGTAACGAATGCATAGAATTTAATCAATAGTGAATTATTCAAAAACTAGAGTACATAATTCCAAACTCATAAACCTACGTGATTACTTTCCGAAATAAAATGAGAGTGTGAAAGCAAAAAGGGGAATAAAAAGTATTCAGAGTAAAAATGGAATAAAATAAATTCTCAAAGCAAAAACGGAACGCCAATCCTTTTTCCCTCTGAGAAATTATTTTGTCCCATTTTTACTCTGAAGGATTTTTATCCCATTTTTAGAAACGAAATATTTTTATCCACTTTTTACTTTCAGCTGCTTAAATAAAAATAAAGAATTTTGCGCCCAGTAGTCGTTTGCTCAAATATACGGACTTGAATCAATATACAGTTTATGCTAAATTAATCCCTGTATTGAAACTTATCACGAAAGATAAGAGACTGAAAATTGCGATTAATCCCTACATTGATAAGAAATTTTAACGTAAATCGAGATAAATTATTTACGTGGACAACGAAATGTAAACTTTCGAATTTCAATTATTTTCTATAATTATTATGGAATAATTTTTGGGAAATAAGCACTTTTGTGATTTTTATGAAACCATAAGTGAAGAAGAATAGTTCCCTAGAGTATTCTAAACTTTAACATAAATCATTGGGAAATGTCCAAAAAAAAGAAACGTAAGGAAAATTGTCAAGAGAGATAACCTCAAGAAATATTTCATACTTTGAGGACAGAGACCTTGAACCCATATTTTGATATTATTTCATTTTTTCTTTACGATAAAATATCACAAGATTCGAGTCCGAGCAAAAAAATGATAATGATAAAATTATGTCAATTCTATTATTCAAGCTAAAGAGAAAAATGTATAATTGAAATATTTTTTCTTAAAATATATTGAAGTGTATATAAATTTTGAAACTTGTATATTCGACATTTATTTAATGAATTAGAATATTTTTTAGGAGTATTTGTTAAGTTAAGTATTTGTGGTTGTGATTTAGTATCTAATACATATTTTTACTTTCTCTATTATTGAGAAACAAAAGATTGCAAACTCTGATATTAATTTTTCCAATTTCGAAAGGAAAACACGAATTATATTATGTATTAAAAATGCACAAGGTTTTTCCATTGAAAAGAAACCACGAATTAATTATTAAAGATTATGATATTAATATTAAAGTACGTAAGAAATTAATGATCAAAACTTGAAAACAGATTTTTGTTTGATTTCAATTTAAGATAATCTTATAAAAATTTGATCATTCATTTCTCGTGTCTTAACGATTTTGTATATTCTAGTCAATGTAAGTAAGATGGGGAAAAATGCGTTTATAATTATGAAAAATTGACAGCAAAATACAAAATAAATATAAAAAGAATTTATCGATAGTATAAAAAAATATTGTAATAATTTAAATGACTAAATTCAATACAAAATTATCCTGAAAGTGATATGTAACGCTACTATTTTGTGATTGTATTATTAACTAGTAAATATTTCAATATTTTTAATTTCAGGAAAGATAAAAGTAGTAATTAAAATATCAAATGTCTATTGTCTTCTTAAATTGACAAATACTAATTCATCAAAGTTATATACATCGCTTATTAGAGATAAAATTATTTAAAACAACATACTTAGTCATATTGCAGGTTATTGCGACGTTCAATGTCTCTAATTTCTAAGATGTCCGTTTTGAGATGTAGTTTCATGATTTCTCTCCAAATATCTATTCTGTGCTCCTCATTATCAATACCCAATCGAAGTAGAATATTTTCGTTTATTCTCAGGAGAGCTCTTCCTGTTATGTCATGCTACAAACGCCAAAAATAATATGCAAATTAGTTATAAATGTTTTTAACATTTTTTTCCAGTTCTTTTTCAGAATAGAGAGACGAAAAATGAAAAAGTAACATACAGACAGAGTGATAAACTTGATAATGAAAATCATCCGATCTTATAATCTAAAAAGTTGCAGGATGGCGTAGTTTAATAAATCTAAGATGTGATAACTTACATATAAAAATTTTTCATGATAAAGCTGATAATAATCGCTGCAGTGTCGTCTTAGCCATTTTTGCACATCCAGAACATTCCATAAATAAACTGGACGGGGTCTTGTTGTCTTGATCTGGAAAATTAAGATAATTAATTACGATAACTTAGGGATATATAACGAAGAAATTATGAACAATATAGTTTTTCAACTTACCTTTGGCCTATTGCTAGGATTAACAACTTCTTCAACCATAATGATTAACAACCAGCATGTAAATTTTAAAACTTGAGCTAGAAAGTAAAAATGGTTAAAAAAAACAACTTGTAGGTTAGGAAAATCAAAACAATCAAGTAGAATGCATCACACAGATTTAAAAACCTTCCGCATTGGTTAACACATAAATTATACTTACACTAAATTAGTTGATAAAGATTACTTTTAATTCTTTATAATATTTTAGAGTGTAAACTGTACTTAGCAAAATTTCTTTTTAAAGTGAAAGATCCAAGAACTGAGAAGATCATCTATAAGTCAGCTTTTTCCAAGTGTTCAACAGTGTTCAATGACTCCAATGGGGATGGCATATTTTTGTCGATAAAGTAGAAAATTCAGAAGATCAGTACCAAACTTACACATATGTATGTAGGTACTTTTTTTAAAAACGATGATATAATTTTCTTTAATCGTCCTATAACAAAAATATATTATATATAAAATGCGAAATTTGAGATAATATAGATAAATTAAAATACAAAAAAAATCAACCATATTTGCAACAATATAAAATAACAATCAAATAATAAATAAAATTTTTCTATAAATTTTGGTACATTAATTTGAAAATTTTCATTAATACATAAGGTATAATTACCTTTATTTCTAGAATAAAAAGGATTAAATTATAATAATCTCATTCCTTAAATTATAAAGGTAGTAAATTTAAAACAAGAAAAATACACTTACCTTACAAAATAGAAATAACCAACACCAAACAATCATTCACACTTTACTCACTTTAATAAAAAACAATAGCGTCATATAAAAGAAAAAAAAATACACAACATTAGATTGAAAATATAGTTTTAAAAATCATGAAAGAAAAATATTTAAAATATATGTGTAAAAAAAGGATTAAAAGTCAATATTGCCCCCAATTAAAATCATGTTCAGTAGATTTATAGAAATACGTATATGAGAAAAGTAATAAAAAGTCAATTTTTAAATCACAAAATTTATCCAAGAGGATAATTTCTGTAAAGAAGTCAATTTTCAAATCAGAAAATACATCCAAGAGGATAATTTTCTTTAAAAAAAAAAAAGTTAATGTACCTGAAAGAAAGAATACACAGACAAAATACCAAACGACTTAAAGTCGAATAGAAATCAAGGTAAAATATAACACAGCAAATCATCATAGTGGCTGTCGTGGAAAATATAAATATTATAAGTTGTTAAATGTCCGTGCATCTAAAGATGGACTGACATATAACTAGGTTTCCCTTTTTATTTTTGGGGATTTTGTGCTCGAGTACCTAATTAAAATAAAAATAAAAAAAAAAAAAACATTTCCCTCGATTTCTTCATTACGTATCTCGAGCACTTCGATTTTCATCGACCATTACGCATTAATTTTCTCTACTGAAATCGACATTGTTATCAGGTGAACAATTCAAAATTAACTAAAAAATGAACTCCTCAAACAATATCAATTTTATCCAGGGTAAAATATCGTACGCACGCAAGAAATATTTCACCCTGGCTCTACCTACTTAAAACTAAACCATTCATTCAAGAAAAAATTACCTGCCTAATTCCTAGCTATATTTAAAAATTCAAAAATAGATTCACACCAACACTCTCGCTCCACGGTTCTCATTTACACCGCCCCGGTGCGAAAAAGCCTAACCTAGGGATTCGTCCCGGGACTCATCCTGCACCTGAGCTTAAAAGCCACATTAGGGCACACACATACCAGCTCCAACCCTGAAATCATACACCGTTTAATAATATGTATATTAAAATCATTGCTCACTGTTTAATTACATATAGTTTTAAAGTTGTATAGTAATTTAATAAAAAGGATTTTACTGACAATAATGATCATTTTAATCATTAAAATAACGTTCAAAAAGAGAAATTAATTGAAAATTATCAAGTGAGACGCAAATACGCAAAAACACACACACACACACAGTCATTGCGCCTTACTTGATTAACAAATAAAACGGTGTACGCCAACATTTTCCATTGGTTAAATCATTAGTACATCCTACTCTATCTGTGACATTTTAATTAAAGAAATTTAATTTACATTCAAAAATATTTTACTCCAGAAAAAATTTTAAATTCAAAGCAATGTCAGGGTGTCTAGTGATTTTCTTCAACAAAATTCCACGTCCTTTTCAATTTTCTCAAGTCAAAAAATTCTATTTTTCCAGGTTTTGAGCTTCTACCAAGTCAAATAATCATAGTTCCCGAAGTTTCCGGACTATATAAACTTGAGGCTTTCGATGATGAAAAATTTTGTATTTGAGATATTCCAAACAAAACTTCATTAACATATAATTACAAATTCAAACAATTTTTTTTGCTCTAGTAACAAAAATATTGGAATTTAACTTTAAATTTCAGTTCTCTATATTCTTTTACAAATACTCAATACTAAATTCCCATTTCATTCTTTAAATGAAGTGGAAAAGATCCGTTCCCCTTTTATTTTACTAATAATTGGAGGAATAAGGATAAAAATAGATTGAGTGATTGACAGATTTTATAAGGATTAAAACTGTTTAAATTTTAAATTATTTGCAATGGGTTTATATTTGAAACTCTCTCGTCGAATCCTTCATTCTTCAAGAATGAACAATTCTTTTTTTTAAGTTTGCAAAATTTCATCCACAATTGTTAAAACATAATTATTTTAACTACTCTAAATTTCAATATGAAATAATTTTACTTTTCATGTTGCCGTAATAAATTCAAAGAAATTTTAAATGTCACTGGACACCCCAAAAGTAATATTTAAAACAAATTTATTCTGAAAAAAATAAAAAAAATAAATAAATAAATCATGCAAAAATGATATTACCAATTTTTCAGTTTAAGCTCAACAGCAAGATACAAAAAAAAGTGATTTAGAAATTTAAAAAATAAATAAATATTTAAAATTGATTAATAAATTGTTTTTAGAAAAAAAAAAGCTCAGATACTCATTCTAAAAATAGTACTACTAGAGTTTCATCGACTCAAAGGAAAAAACACGAACAAAGAAAATAATTATCACACATGAACCGAATCAGACTTCCTTTGATTCGAGAAATTCTACATCTTTCTTGGTCTCGTGGGTTAAAATTTCATTAAAGCCTGCAAAAGGCAAACAACAATTTTAAACACTACACAATATAATATCCAATCACATTGTCAATAAAATTAGGAATATAGCAAGGGACAAAAGAGTCCAAGAAAAGAAAGAACCTGCTCTAACAAAAATTGACAAATTGTCCACTCGCTGATAAAGAATCAGCGGCCACTTTGATGATTGATTAATAATTACAACCTATGTCTTCGTGTCAGTTCAAACCTTTTGTTTCTAACATGTTGAAGACAAGGAGGGACTTAAATTCTACTTACCATCAATTTGTCCCCCGTCGTAACGTTGGCAGCATGATGTCTTCATCAGGCCGATCCTTTTATGGAAATCCATTCTCTGCACATTGCAGGGTTATTTTCTCTTCGGCGGCGCGAGTCCTGCACATCTATTTCGTGTGATGAGGGTTGGACGATCGTTTTCTAATAACAAAAGAATAATTAGATTCAAATCCCAGAAAAATGAGAATTAGACATGTAAAAGCAATAGAAATATAAACAATAGTTTAATATTTGTCAATAAAAGAATAGGTGTTTAAAAACTTCTAATATCCAGGAACCTGATATTATTTCAAGTTATTCTAAATTCAAGAACTTTGAAAAAGTTAAAATTCTAAAGAAGCTAACAACATATTTTTCTCAGTGTAAAATAAGATAAAAACTAATTTTCAGGTGCAAATAGAGTATTTTACCTTCATCAATACACTTTCATTGTCTAATTGCTGTTTCAGCAGTTCGAAATTCATATATCCATTTGTCCGAGCACTCAGAATGCACCTGAAAAACACCAAGATTATAAATGTGACACAAGAGTATTTAGCTCACAGTAAATTCAAAATTGAACCTCACAGTAAAATATAATTTTAAAAAATCACTAATTTCTATTGTGTAGAACCGGAAAAATTTATTGTTGTTAAAAAGAGATAGAGATAAGAAAAATATATATTAGAAAGAGTTTTTCAGAGCTGTAAAAACAAGGTTTGAAAAAAATAAGGATTTTCTTAGAAAGCGTGATCGGCAAACTACATAAAAAATGTTCCAGTTTTTTTATTGCCAACAGTAATTAAACTTAAATTATTAGAATAAAAAGTTGAGAATTTGTATTTGATAAAAGCTAAAAAATTTCTCTTTCAAATTAGGAAGTATTCAGTAGGGCAATATAACTATTTTCCTGTCGAGAATTTCTTTTAAATCCTGATAAAAAAAAGATAGGTATATCTCTATTCTGAATTAAGACATAGTCAGCATGACACTTCTTGTAGAATTAAAGTAACTTCGTGGAATTAGACATACCACATTTTGTTGGTGGCAAACTCTTCGTAACTCTTATAATTTGTAGGACCAGAGGTCCACTGTTCTCCGGAACATCAAGAATTCGTCAGATACAAGTTTTCAATAATTTCAATTGCAAAATCACAATCTTATAGCGATCCCATACTAGAATCTATTATCCATTTGTAAATTGAACTAAGACTGCACCTGAAAAAATCCAAGATTGTAAATATGTCGAAAGTTTACCATCTGTATACTGTGTTAATCCTTTATTATAAATAAATTCTATAGTTCCCGAAAAAATACGTTTGCGAGGTTACGACATTTTACATCAAGGATCAGAATGTAATAAATCGTATGTATTATTACGATATTATTATTCTGAAATCACTCTTCAATTGTCTGACAAGAAATTTAAGATTTTGTTCGATATACTTTTTCCATTTGTCTGACCGATATTTTATGTATGTTCAAATATGAACCGAACTTGTGACGTTCTGAGACGTCGGACCATAAGAAGAATCAAAATGATCTATATTGCATTAGAAGTTACTTTGTACGTAATTTTGATGCGGAAAGATTCGAAACAAAATACTCAAGCACGCAAAGAATTAGTAATAAAAAGACTACGGATAGACTATCTAATAATAGAATAGTCCATTATTAGACTATAGTCCAATACTACAATGAACTAGTCCATTATTAGATCGGTAGCCACTGCATGAACTCACTGGACTCGCGAGTCGATTAATACGTAAATCAAATGTAATAATGGACTAGTCCATTATTAGATAGTCCATTATTCCGGATGAAGAAAAGCTTTCTTTATAACGTGATTTTCAATTGTTACGTCTTCAATTCAAGGAGAAAAAATTTACCTTAGCATCAGATTTGGTTTACTCACGCCACTGCATGGACTCACTGGACTGGCGAATCGTTTGATACATAAATCGATTTTTTTATTCAAGATTCTCATCCACTTTCTGAAATTTGTTATCCTCGTGTAAATAGTTCGGAAACTGAAACAAATTCCACGAATTTCAAGTATACGACGGCACGAAACCAGGAGTTTTTTCCAATTCATCACGAAAGTGACGAAAGTGATCCCAGAATGCACCACTGCGACCCACAGGTAAGGTTAGGTGAACTAATTTTCATTACTTCCGCCGTACTCTACTGCGCATGCGTCGAACTCGATACCTGATTGGTTGCTATTCGCGCGCAATTTGAAATGCTAAAAAATATTATGAATTTCAAATTACGCACGAATAGCAACCAATCAGATACCGAGTGCAACGCGTGCGCAGTAGAGTACGGGGCTCCAGTTTTAGCCACTGCCGCCTAGTTCCGCTCGGTTCCGCTAGAAAAAAGCGCGGGAAAAAGCACGAAAGGGATTGGTTAATTTGAGAGGGGTTTGGCGGCGACAAAAATTATCACCAATCCCTGTCATTCCCACTTTTGTACTATTCCCCTACACCCCCACTTGACTATTATTCAACCAAATCCGCCAATAAGGAGAAATTCCAACAATCCAACAGAATTTCTTGGAATCTTAGAAATTTGAAAATATTTACTTTTCTGGACGGTTGAAGTGTTCTTCTCCATTGTTTTCCATTGTTCTTCGAGTCTCAGAGATCGATGGACGTTGGTGGAAGTCGATTTGGTGAGTTTCTCTTGCGAAATACTTGAAGGTTTATGAAAATATAAAGAATATGTCAAGATTGTGTCATGGGATTTACAATCTTGAATTTTTTACAGATGCAGTCTGAGCTCAATGGATAACTGGATAATGGAGTAAGAGACCGCCATAAGATAGCGATTTTGCAGTGGAAGTGCTGGTTGAAAGCAGTATCCTTTACGAATTCTTGATTTTCCGGACACCAATGGACCTGGTTTTACATATTATGAGAGCTACGACGACAATTTTCACCGAAAAAATTTGGTATGTATGATTCGATGAAATCAATTTAATTTAGATTTATTACATGTTTGCAATTTTTTGGAATTTAAGTTTTTCATTTTCTGTGAATTAATTGATAAAACCTAAGATAAATTATTTTAGGTAATGAAAATGCAGCTATAAATTCTTAGGAAAATTGAATCTCGAAATTTTTCTATGAATTTTATAGTATTTTGTCCTTTTTTATTAGAAAATGCTTAGAAACTCTTTTTGGGAGTCACAAGGGTTTTTAGATAAGAATTAAGTTTAATATGCAAGTGTTGGGCATTTTCTAGGGTTCCTATATCTCTATTATCCAATTTTGAGACTTGAAGTATTTATTAATATTAAAAATGAAAATTGAAGCACTTTTTAAAGTCTTATTTTGATCTAGCTTTGCAAAAATTATTTGTAGTATATTTTTCTTATATCCCTACATTTTATAGCAAAAATAATATTTCCTCGTGTTCTACGCAATTAATATTTCTGCGATTTTTTAAAAAGTTTATTTCATATTAAGCTGGAATTTTGGTTTTTTTTTGTGTAGGTTTAAAGCCTGATGCTAGAGACACAAATGCTATTTTATAAAGTCTATTGTATCATATTTATAATCCTGGATTTTTTCAGGTGCAGTCCTAGTTCAATGGACAACTGGATAATAGATTCAAATTTCGGACCTCTATCAGGTAGCGATTTTGCAATTAAAATGATTGGAGGCAGTTTACGTGTGTCTTACGAATGCTTGATTCTCCCAACACAAATGGACCTCGCCATTTGAAAATATTTACTTTTGTCGACGGTTGAAGCGTTCTTCTCCATTGTTCTCCATTGTTCTCCGAGTCTCAGAGGTCGATGGACGTTGGTGGAAGTCGATTTGGTGAGTTTTTCTTGCGAAATATTTGAAGGTTTATGAAAATATAAAGAATATGTCAAGAATTGTGTCATGGGATTTACAATCTTGATTTTTTTACAGATGCAGTCTTAGTTCAATGGATAACTGGATAATGGAGTAAGAGACCGCCATAAGATAGCGATTTTGCAATGGAAGTGCTGATTGAAAGCAGTATCCTTTACGAATCCTTGATTTTCCGGACACCAATGGACCTGGTTTTACATATTATGAGAGCTACGACGACAATTTTCACCAAAAAAATTTGGTATGTATGATTCGATGAAATCAATTTAATTTAGATTTATTACATGTTTGCAATTTTTTGGAATTTAAGTTTTTCATTTTCTGTGAATTAATTGATAAAACCTAAGATAAATTATTTTAGGTAATGAAACTGCAGCTATAAATTCTTAGGAAAATTGAATCTCGAAATTTTTCTATGAAATTTATTGTATTTTGTCCTTTTTTTATTAGAAAATGCTTGGAAACTTTTTTTGGGAGTCACAAAGGTTTTTGGATAAGAACTAGGGTTGTAAAATTTCATGAAACTTTGGTCAAATGAAAAGTTTCATGAAACTTTGGGAGTCTCGTGAAACATTTCAATGTTTCAAAGATGGCGGCGGGAAAATTCAAAATAAGCACGAAATGCCTTCCTTGAGGCATTTCTAAGTGTTTATATAACAATTTAACAGTTTTCTTCAACGCATTCACAAATATCATAGTTTTACCAAGTTTTACGAAAGAAATACTAAATAATATTCCAAAACAAATTAAATTTGCGGGACCGTCGAGCCTAACCTCTATTTCCGCGCATGCGCAATTAGAAGTTCACCTCCTTTCCCCCCAAAGTTTCATGAAACAATGAAACTTTGACAGTGAAACATTTGAAAGTTTCAAGTGAAAGTTTCAATGTTTCAATGAAACGTTTCATTGCTCACAACCCTAATAAGAACTAGGTTTAATATGTAAGTGTTGGGCATTTTCTTGAGTTCCTATTTCTTTATTATTTTGTTTTGAGACTTGAAGTTTTTATTAATCTTGAAAATAAAAATTTAAACACTTTTTATAGTCTTATTTTGATCCAGCTTTGCAGAAACAACGGAAAGAATATTTCCTCGCCTTCTACGCAATTAATATTCCTAATTTTGAAAAAAAATTTGTGTATGTTTAAAGTCTATTTATAGAGACATGCAGATTATAGTTTACAAATTCTTTTGTCTCATATTCATAATCTTGGATTTTTTCAGGTGCAGTTGAATGGAAAGTTGATACCAGTATTCTTGATTTTCCCGACCCCAATGAACATCATACACCAAATTACAAAAATTACGAAGACTGTTGTGATAAAAAACAAACGTGGTATGTATAATTCGATGTAATTAATTTAATTCGAATTGATAATATAACCGCAATGTTTTCTAATCTAGATTTTTCAGTTCCTATCAATTTGATTAAACATATAAGGAATTATTTTATTTTAATGAAACCATACCTATCAATTTCTAAAAGAAATTAACTGCAAAATTGTTAAATGATTTTTTTAGGATTTTGCCTTTCTTATTAGAAAATGCTCAACAGAGAATATTTCTTACGGCACAGGCCTAGTGCTAACAAAAACAGGTCTTCTAATCCAATGACCCTTAAAAATACTATTTACTATGTAAATATTTACAATCTTGGATTTTTTTCAGGTACATTCTAGTTCGATAGACAACTGCACAACTGGATTCGAGTATGGGGCCGTTTTCAGCGATTTTGCAATTAGAATTATTGAAAGCAGTTTACGTGCGTCTAATTCTTGATTCTCTCGACGTCAATGTACCTCGATCTGCAAATTATGAAAGTTGCGGAGACTATTCTCACTGAAAAAGTTTGGTATGTATAATTCGTTGAATTCAGTTTAATCCGGATTTATTACATAATTGTGATTTGTTAAAATATCCAGGTTTTGTTATGATCTATGAAATAATTCATGAAATCTACAAAAAATGATTGTATTTAATCAAACTGCACTTATAAATTCCTATTGAAAATTAGTCTCAAAATTAATTAATTAATTTTATAGCATTTTTTTATTTCTTAATTAAACAATGCTTAGAAACTTTTTTTCTAGTGTCATAAAACTCTTAAGCTGAGAATCTATGCAATATATAATATAATAATAATCCAATATGTATAAATTATAATAACATTGTGGTGCTAACAAACAAGTCTTCTATAGTCAAATTACCTTAAAAATACTGTTTAACAGGTAAATATTTACAATCTTGGATTTTTTCAGGTGCATTCTTAGTTCAATTAACAAATGGATAATAGATTCTAGTATTCGCTATAAGATTATGCTTTTGCAATTGAAATTATTGAAAACTGTATCTGACGAATGCTTGATGTTCCGGAGAACAGTGGACCTTTGGTCCTACAAATTATAAGAGTTACGAAGAGTTTGCCACCATAAAAATGTGGTATGTCTAATTCCACTAAGTTACTTTAATTCTACAAGTAGTTGCATGCTAAATACGTCTTAATTCAAAATAGAGATATTCCTATCTTTTTTTATCAAGATTTTAAAAAAATTCTCGACAGGAAAATAGTTCTATTGCCCTACTCAATTTTTCCTAATTTAAAAGAGAGATTTTTTAGCTTTTATCAAATACAAATTCTCAACTTTTTATTTTAATAACTTAAGTTTAATTACTGTTGACAATAAAAACTGGAAAATTTTTAATGTATTTTGCAGACATTCCGGTTCTACACAATAGAAATTAGTGATTTTTTAAAATTATATTTTACTTTGAGATGCAATTTTAAATTTGCTGTGAGCTAAATATTCTTGTGTCAGATTTATAATCTTGGTGTTTTTCAGGTGCATTCTGAGTGCTCGGACAAATGGATGTGAATTTCGAACTGCTAAAGCAGCAATTGCACAATGAAAGTGTATTAATGAAGGTAAAATACTCTATTTGCACCTGAAAAATAGTTTTTATCTTATTTTACACAGAGAAAAATATGTTGTTAGCTTCTTTAGAATTTTAACTTTTTCAAAGTTCTTGAATTTAGAATAACTTGAAATAATATCAGGTTCCTATGAGTTTGAGTCGATGAAACTCTAGTAGTAATATTTTTGGAATGAGTATCTGAGCTTTTTGTTTTCTTAAAAACAATTTATTAATTAGTTTTAAATGTTTATTTAGTTTTTAAATTTCTAAATTACTTTTCTTTGTATCTTGCTGTTAAGCTTCAACCGTCGAGAAAAGTAAATATTTTCAAATTTCTAAGATTCGAGGAAATTACTATGTTGGATATATATTGTTGGAATTTTCCTTATTTGGCGGATTTGATTGAGTAATAGTCAAGTGGGGGTTTAGGGGAATAGTAAAAAAGTGTGAATGAAACCTGTACTCTACTGCGCATGCATCGCACTCGGTATCTGATTTGTTTCTATTCGCGCGCAGTTTGAAATGCTAAAAAATATTTTTATTTTTTATTATAAATAATCACGTTTATACTTATAAAAATTATTATTAACTAAATATTTATTAACTAAACATTTTTAGGAGTTATAACGCCATTATTTCTAATAAACAATAAAAATAATATTTTTTAGCATTTCAAATTGCGCGCGAATAGCAACCAATCAGGTATCTAGTGCGACGCATGCGCAGTAGAGTACGGGGCTAGGTTTGGAGCCACTGGGCGGAAGTAATGAAAATTAGTTCACCTAACCTAACCTGTCGGGCGCAGTGGTGCATTCTGGGATCACTTTCGTCACTTTCGTGATGAACTGAAAAAAACTCCTGGTTTCGTGCCGTCGTATACTTGAAATTCGTGGAATTTGTTTCAGTTTCCGAACTATTTACACGAGGATAACAAATTTCAGAAAGTGGATGAGAATCTTGAATAAAAAAATCGATTTATGTATCAAACGATTCGCCAGTCCAGTGAGTCCACGCAGTGGCGTGAGTAAACCAAATCTGATGCTAAGGTAAATTTTTTCTCCTTGAATTGAAGACGTAACAATTGAAAATCACGTTATAAAGAAAGTTTTCTTTCATCCGGAATAATGGACTATCTAATAATGGACTAGTCCATTATTACATTTGATTTACGTATTAATCGACTCGCGAGTCCAGTGAGTCCATGCAGTGGCTACCGATCTAATAATGGACTAGTCCATTGTAGTATTGGACTATAGTCTAATAATGGACTATTCTATTATTAGATACTCTATCCATAGTCTTTTTATTACTAATTCTTTGCGTGCTTGAGTATTTTGTTTCGAATCTTTCCGCATCAAAATTACGTACAAAGTAACTTCTAATGCAATATAGATCATTTTGATTCTTCTTATGGTCCGACGTCTCAGAACGTCACAAGTTCGGTTCATATTTGAACATACATAAAATATCGGTCAGACAAATGGAAAAAGTATATCGAACAAAATCTTAAATTTCTTGTCAGACAATTGAAGAGTGATTTCAGAATAATAATATCGTAATAATACATACGATTTATTACATTCTGATCCTTGATGTAAAATGTCGTAACCTCGCAAACGTATTTTTTCGGGAACTATAGAATTTATTTATAATAAAGGATTAACACAGTATACAGATGGTAAACTTTCGACATATTTACAATCTTGGATTTTTTCAGGTGCAGTCTTAGTTCAATTTACAAATGGATAATAGATTCTAGTATGGGATCGCTATAAGATTGTGATTTTGCAATTGAAATTATTCAAAACTTGTATCTGACGAATTCTTGATGTTCCGGAGAACAGTGGACCTCTGGTCCTACAAATTATAAGAGTTACGAAGAGTTTGCCACCAACAAAATGTGGTATGTCTAATTCCACGAAGTTACTTTAATTCTACAAGAAGTGTCATGCTGACTATGTCTTAATTCAGAATAGAGATATTCCTATCTTTTTTTTATCAGGATTTAAAAGAAATTCTCGACAGGAAAATAGTTATATTGCCCTACTGAATACTTCCTAATTTGAAAGAGAAATTTTTTAGCTTTTATCAAATACAAATTCTCAACTTTTTATTCTAATAATTTAAGTTTAATTACTGTTGGCAATAAAAAAACTGGAACATTTTTTATGTAGTTTGCCGATCACGCTTTCTAAGAAAATCCTTATTTTTTTCAAACCTTGTTTTTACAGCTCTGAAAAACTCTTTCTAATATATATTTTTCTTATCTCTATCTCTTTTTAACAACAATAAATTTTTCCGGTTCTACACAATAGAAATTAGTGATTTTTTAAAACTATATTTTACTGTGAGGTTCAATTTTGAATTTACTGTGAGCTAAATACTCTTGTGTCACATTTATAATCTTGGTGTTTTTCAGGTGCATTCTGAGTGCTCGGACAAATGGATATATGAATTTCGAACTGCTGAAACAGCAATTAGACAATGAAAGTGTATTGATGAAGGTAAAATACTCTATTTGCACCTGAAAATTAGTTTTTATCTTATTTTACACTGAGAAAAATATGTTGTTAGCTTCTTTAGAATTTTAACTTTTTCAAAGTTCTTGAATTTAGAATAACTTGAAATAATATCAGGTTCCTGGATATTAGAAGTTTTTAAACACCTATTCTTTTATTGACAAATATTAAACTATTGTTTATATTTCTATTGCTTTTACATGTCTAATTCTCATTTTTCTGGGATTTGAATCTAATTATTCTTTTGTTATTAGAAAACGATCGTCCAACCCTCATCACACGAAATAGATGTGCAGGACTCGCGCCGCCGAAGAGAAAATAACCCTGCAATGTGCAGAGAATGGATTTCCATAAAAGGATCGGCCTGATGAAGACATCATGCTGCCAACGTTACGACGGGGGACAAATTGATGGTAAGTAGAATTTAAGTCCCTCCTTGTCTTCAACATGTTAGAAACAAAAGGTTTGAACTGACACGAAGACATAGGTTGTAATTATTAATCAATCATCAAAGTGGCCGCTGATTCTTTATCAGCGAGTGGACAATTTGTCAATTTTTGTTAGAGCAGGTTCTTTCTTTTCTTGGACTCTTTTGTCCCTTGCTATATTCCTAATTTTATTGACAATGTGATTGGATATTATATTGTGTAGTGTTTAAAATTGTTGTTTGCCTTTTGCAGGCTTTAATGAAATTTTAACCCACGAGACCAAGAAAGATGTAGAATTTCTCGAATCAAAGGAAGTCTGATTCGGTTCATGTGTGATAATTATTTTCTTTGTTCGTGTTTTTTCCTTTGAGTCGATGAAACTCTAGTAGTACTATTTTTAGAATGAGTATCTGAGCTTTTTTTTTTCTAAAAACAATTTATTAATCAATTTTAAATATTTATTTATTTTTTAAATTTCTAAATCACTTTTTTTTGTATCTTGCTGTTGAGCTTAAACTGAAAAATTGGTAATATCATTTTTGCATGATTTATTTATTTATTTTTTTTATTTTTTTCAGAATAAATTTGTTTTAAATATTACTTTTGGGGTGTCCAGTGACATTTAAAATTTCTTTGAATTTATTACGGCAACATGAAAAGTAAAATTATTTCATATTGAAATTTAGAGTAGTTAAAATAATTATGTTTTAACAATTGTGGATGAAATTTTGCAAACTTAAAAAAAAGAATTGTTCATTCTTGAAGAATGAAGGATTCGACGAGAGAGTTTCAAATATAAACCCATTGCAAATAATTTAAAATTTAAACAGTTTTAATCCTTATAAAATCTGTCAATCACTCAATCTATTTTTATCCTTATTCCTCCAATTATTAGTAAAATAAAAGGGGAACGGATCTTTTCCACTTCATTTAAAGAATGAAATGGGAATTTAGTATTGAGTATTTGTAAAAGAATATAGAGAACTGAAATTTAAAGTTAAATTCCAATATTTTTGTTACTAGAGCAAAAAAAATTGTTTGAATTTGTAATTATATGTTAATGAAGTTTTGTTTGGAATATCTCAAATACAAAATTTTTCATCATCGAAAGCCTCAAGTTTATATAGTCCGGAAACTTCGGGAACTATGATTATTTGACTTGGTAGAAGCTCAAAACCTGGAAAAATAGAATTTTTTGACTTGAGAAAATTGAAAAGGACGTGGAATTTTGTTGAAGAAAATCACTAGACACCCTGACATTGCTTTGAATTTAAAATTTTTTCTGGAGTAAAATATTTTTGAATGTAAATTAAATTTCTTTAATTAAAATGTCACAGATAGAGTAGGATGTACTAATGATTTAACCAATGGAAAATGTTGGCGTACACCGTTTTATTTGTTAATCAAGTAAGGCGCAATGACTGTGTGTGTGTGTGTGTTTTTGCGTATTTGCGTCTCACTTGATAATTTTCAATTAATTTCTCTTTTTGAACGTTATTTTAATGATTAAAATGATCATTATTGTCAGTAAAATCCTTTTTATTAAATTACTATACAACTTTAAAACTATATGTAATTAAACAGTGAGCAATGATTTTAATATACATATTATTAAACGGTGTATGATTTCAGGGTTGGAGCTGGTATGTGTGTGCCCTAATGTGGCTTTTAAGCTCAGGTGCAGGATGAGTCCCGGGACGAATCCCTAGGTTAGGCTTTTTCGCACCGGGGCGGTGTAAATGAGAACCGTGGAGCGAGAGTGTTGGTGTGAATCTATTTTTGAATTTTTAAATATAGCTAGGAATTAGGCAGGTAATTTTTTCTTGAATGAATGGTTTAGTTTTAAGTAGGTAGAGCCAGGGTGAAATATTTCTTGCGTGCGTACGATATTTTACCCTGGATAAAATTGATATTGTTTGAGGAGTTCATTTTCTAGTTAATTTTGAATTGTTCACCTGATAACAATGTCGATTTCAGTAGTGAAAATTAATGCGTAATGGTCGATGAAAATCGAAGTGCTCGAGATACGCAATGAAGAAATCGAGGGAAATGTTTTTTTTTTTTTTTTTTTTAATTAGGTACTCGAGCACAAAATTCCCAAAAATAAAAAGGGAAACCTAGTTATATGTCAGTCCATCTTTAGATGCACGGACATTTAACAACTTATAATATTTGTATTTTCCACGACAGCCACTATGATGATTTGCTGTGTTATATTTTACCTTGATTTCTATTCGACTTTAAGTCGTTTGGTATTTTGTCTGTGTATTCTTTCTTTCAGGTACATTAACTTTTTTTTTTTTGAAGAAAATTATCCTCTTGGATGTATTTTCTGATTTGAAAATTGACTTCTTTACAGAAATTATCCTCTTGGATAAATTTTGTGATTTAAAAATTGACTTTTTATTACTTTTCTCATATATACGTATTTCTATAAATCTACTGAACATGATTTTAATTGGGGGCAATATTGACTTTTAATCCTTTTTTTACACATATGTTTTAAATATTTTTCTTGCATGATTTTGAAAACTATATTTTCAATCTAATGTTGTGTGTTTTTTTTTCTTTTATATGACTCTATTGTTTTTTATTAAAGTGTGTAAAGTGTGAATGATTGTTTGGTGTTGGTTATTTCTATTTTGTAAGGTTTGTAACGTTTGTAAGTTAAGTTGTTTAGTGTATTTTTTTGTTTTAAATTTACTACCTTTATAATTCATGGAATGAGATTATTATAATTTAATCCTTTTTATTTTAGAAATAAAGGTAATTATACACATATGATTTACTATACATTAATGAAAATATACAAAATAAAGTATCTTTACTTAGAAATATTAGTTATTATTTGATTTTTTAGATGTTTTCAAATGTGGTTGAATTTTCTTTGTATTTTTATTTACTAATAACAACTTAAATTTCACACTTTGTATATTTTTTTTTTTTTTGTTCCAGGTCGATTAAAAAAAAAAATAAGAAATAAACCCTCTATTTTCAAAAAATATATGTACCTACATATAGGGATGGTAGATCTTCTCCTGAATGATTCTACTTTATCCACTGAAATATGGGATTACTGAGCACTTGGAAGCATGCCTGGAATTACGCTGACTTGGATCCCTTGGATCTGTCTTTTTAAAATGAAACTTTGCTAACAGGTAAAGATTACACTTTAAAATCTTTCCTTACATATTTCCCTTATTTAGAATTTTTAAAACTACAGTTTTTATGGAATTTACGGCATTTCGTTTCTCTCGTCTGATGGTATTATTTATTAACAACTTCTTTAGAGAGGATAATATTTTTCCGAGTTTATTACATTTTTTAACTTGTAGCTGTTTATTTTAAGTGGTTGTGTGATTTTTATTGTTTGATATTATCTCCGGTAAGTGCATATTTTTTATTATGAAAGTTGCTATTGTCTAATACCTTTGCTATTATACCAACAATGTAATTATTATAATTCAGTCCTTTTTAATTTTAGTAATTGAGGTAATTATATCCTATATTAATGAAAATGTACAAAATAGCTATACACTTTTCTAATCCTCAGTTTTATATTTCAGAATATTATTCCGGTAAATAGTTATTATTATTACAAATAAATAAAAATATATATTATTATTATTTATATTGCCATTGATACCATTTATGTTTAATTGTTATTGTAATTTAGAAAAAACTTTTGAATATCCCGCCCTAACAGCGCCATCTTCCAGTTTTAGACTGAACTTGCTGTTCCACTTTCTATTTCCATTTCTAATATTTCTAACCTCTCCACGCTCCACGTATGTATGTTTATCGTTCTTGATTGCCTCGATTGCGACCTAGAGTTTTTTTTTTACTATATTCCTTATATTTTATCAAATTATCGAAAGCTACAGTTTTAAAATACTGTAACAATTATATCAAAGAACAGAATTCGTTCTAACTTATTTAAAGTGAAGCTTATATGGACTTGAAGTGCAGCAATTTAATCGTTCGAAATGAGTGGTTTTCGCCAAACTATTCGGTTTATTTAATATTTTCTTTAGCTAAAAGCTAAAAGGATATTTTTTGAATAAATAGAGATGTCAAATTGAAATGAAAGAAACATAAATTTATATGAGGTAAGTGCTAATGCTTAATCTAATAAGTACACAGTCTTTCAATTATTTACAGTATGTATATTTTGATTATGGTTCAATTTCCTGCACAGGTTTATTCCTTTTTTTACATAATAATATATTAAAAAACAGGATATTTTATATTAGAGTATGATTATATGGTTATTTAATAATAGATACACTTTAAATTAATTATTTTACTATTTTTTAAATTTGAATTAACCTTGCGCCGTCACAGTGACCGCTCAGGCTTAATCTAATTTCAGGAAATGAAAATAAATACAGTAGCATTGTAATTATTATTACAGATTGCATTTAAAATGGACGTGGAAGCATTACTGGACGAAAGAGGTATTTATTTTTAATTACACTGAAGTCCCGATTCAGGTATAACATACATATCGAAGCTATTACTTAATTCGGAACAATGATATGTATAGGTTCTCCGTAATTTAAATATTAATAAGATTCAATTTTAATTTATATATTTCAGTGGATTCACAGCCGTTCGAGGAGAATATAGAAGAATTATGTCGACTGTGTGGACAGGTTTACGAAAATTCCGTATCAATATTCGACAACAAATTGTCAGTTGCTGAGAAAATCAGCAGATGTCTACCAATAATTGTAAGAAAAATCATAAATAAATACGCACAAAAATTGTAAAATAAAAGAGAACGTGAACTAATAAAATCTCTTACAGGTTGTTGCCAATGATAATTTGCCTTCACAAATCTGTACCCAATGTTTCGCTTACTTAAATATCAGCTACAAGTTGATAGTGAACTCTACAAAAACTGACACTTTTCTGCGAAAAAAATTGCAAAAAAGTAACTTGGCTAAGAAAAATGCAAAGAATTCTGAATCTGATTTAATATCAAATGAAGGAACCACTGTTGTGCCAATGAAGAAGTTAAAGAAAATTGCTATTCACGGTCCTGTTACCTGTGAATTCTGCAACCTGGTGTTCGAAGACGTTAATGAATTTGATGAACACTTCGAATCCAGTCACATTTTGAAGTGGAAATGTAATTTCTGCGACGGAAGTTATGAATCATCTGATGAGCTGATTACACATAAAGCTTTGATGCATGCTGGAAATATAATAATTTGCAAAGCTTGCGTCGATGAAGAAGCGAATACGGGCCAGAAAAGACCGAAAATTGAAGAAGACAATTCCTCTTCTGGCGAGGAACGCGAGGATAAATTCTACATACCCGCGGACCCTGGGTTACCGCAATCGACAGAATCAGATTTCAACCCTCCTGATTCTCCTTCTATTTTAAAATCAGCTCTGAATCCTCCAACTGAAATTTCTAGCGATCAATCCTTTGTAACTCCTACCACTTCGAATTCAAAGGAAGTTGAAAGTACTAAATCTTCAAAGATGTTACCAGCAACTTTAATTGTTTCTCCCGCATTGACTTCAAAGTTTCTCTATGGTACAACCAGTGCAAATAAAGGCACTGCAAAAATTGTTTTTGATTCTTCTGTTGACACTCCTGAACTTATTTTTTCTGAAAACTCTGAATCTCCACCTTCTATAAACAATAGTGTACCACTCACGCCTTCGCCTAGTACATCTAAACTACCTAGGAACTCTTCTGTTGCCAAGTTAATTAAATCAGTGAGATTTGCGATGAATGAAAAAGTGGATAGAATAAGAGCCAACGAAAGAGCTAAGACTTGCATGTCTTGCGATGTGTGCCACCTTCAAGTAGATGATCAAAAACTCTTTGATCTCCACCAAAAAATCCATTCGCCGAAGTCTATGGTGTGTGATTTGTGTAAATTGGTGTCTCCAACCATTTACGATCTTTATCTTCACAAACGAGAAGCTCACAATCTCTTCACGAAAGTTAATCTCAAATACGTTTGTGACAAATGCGGAAAGTTCTTTTCTAATAGCTGGCAGTGGGAGACACACAAATCTTGCAGATGTAGAAACAGAGACGTTGAAAGTAAATGCAAATACTGTGAAGCTTCATTCTCCACGAATCATAAGCTAAAACGACATTTGAGGGTAAGTTAATTGTAAACTTTATAAACGTAGAGTTAATTATTAAATATTATTTTTTTCGTTTTCAGAAACATAAGGACGAGATGATGAAAGATCCCGAAGTTGAACCATTCAGATGTGTTTCATGTCCTAAAGTTTTTTATGATGAGGAATTTTATCAAAAACATAGAAACGTAAGTGCTAACAAAAGTTAATATATTTCTGTTTTCTATTTATGTCTTAATAGTTAGCTTTATATTTCTACATATGATTCTTTATGCAGGTCCACGATCCAGAATGCTGGAACAACTTCAAATGCAATGCTTGTGACAGATCTTTTAGAGATGCTGTCAGACTAAAAGAACACGTGAAATCAATACACGAAGGGATAAAGCCACACGCTTGTGATATGTGTGGCAAAACTTTCCACCGTTTGTCCAACATGGTAAAAGATAATTTTGGTTAGATAAGGGAAAATTGACAAGAATTCATAATCTAAAAGGTTTATTTTCTTTTTGTTTTAAATTAGAAAGTACATCGAGCGTTACATTTTGGTCATAAGTGTACTCACTGTGATCAAGTCTTTGAAAAGGTGCGTCAGTTAGTGACTCACATTCAAGAAGATCATGGTTTGGAGCCACCAGCTAGCTTGACTGCCAGGAAAGGATATGTGAGCGGAACTTACGTTTGCAGATTTTGTGGAAGGACTTTAGCAACTTACCAATCCTTGTTGGATCATGAGCACATTCACACTGGAGAAAAGCCTTATTCTTGTCATATCTGCGATAAAAGTTTCCGGTACTTCATTTCTTTAAAAATGTGTATTGTATCGTCGAATTTTGAGTTTGGATATCTGTAGTCATACTTCCAATTCGGAAATGAGTACATCTACAGATAGAAAGGATATCTAGTTCTAATATTTTTCGAGTAAAATGAAGAGATAGAATTTTAAGGCTAGAACTTGAACTTAATAATAATATCCTTAAGGACGTTGGATTTAAGTTCTAATCATCATTTTCTGTGAAAAATGGAAAATTAACATTTTGAGTATAGATTTCCAATTTCTTGTTTTGTGCAAAAAGTATTAAGATAAAATATTTTTTCGCTGTATAAGAAAAACTTCTAGTACAAAAAAGAGCTATAGAGCGAACAAATATCTAATTATAATATTTGTTGACTAAAACGAGGAAATAGAATTTTGAGACTTGAATTTGATCCAACGCCCTTAACAATGAAAATGTTAATACAATTTCAGAAGCTACACGGCGCGCTGGTCTCATGTGCAAAGACATGAAACGGGAACTTTTATCTGTGAACAATGTGGCAAAAGTTTCAGGTATGTCACTATCAAGCCAACCAGGACACTTTCATAAAATTTAGTTACTTTTTTAAGAATTGTGTTAATATACTTTTGATTTCTTTATTACAGTTTCAAGCAAAACTTAATGACACATGTGCAAATTCACGTCTCGATGGATGATCGAAAACATCAGTGTCAAGTATGTAAGAAAAAATTCCTTCGAAAGGCGCATTTAAATATTCACATGCGCATTCACGATGGAGTTCGTCCCTATACGTGCGACATTTGCAATTTCAGTTTCACGCAAATCGGCGACATGAGAAGACATCGTGCTAGGCATGAAAATGGAACTGAAATGCGCAAGAGAACGCCACGATATAGAGCCGAGAACATCATGGTCAAATCCGAAAACGCGTCGTGGATTTCTGAAAGCAGCAACGAGGACACTACCTAAAATTTTCATATTCAGTTTCATTTTATAATTTAGTTTCAAAATTTCTGCTTATTAGAACTTATGATTAGAACTCTGATTGTAATGGTAATTTAATTACAAATCCTTACTGGTTAGATTCTTTTTGACCAAGTAGATATTCGTAATGTTTTACTTTAATTTTATCATTGTGCTTTTTTTATCGATTAGACACTAGTTTCGTTTAACAATAATCTTCATCTTATTAAGATGATCGAAATATTATTTTTTTGAATATGCTGAATTTACTAGCACGCATTCAAAAAATGTATCATAAGGATAATGAGTGATATCTTTTTTTTATATAATCAAAATTGAAATAAAATTGCATATTGCAAAAATATCTTGTTTTTCATCTAATTACTATTTAATTATTTATAGAATTATAGAATAGATAAGACTCATAGAATGAAACAACAATGAAACAATTTTAGGAAATTTATATCATTTATATACATACATTGTTTTGACCCACTTTGTAGGTAAATTAGTTCTTAAGTTCGCCACCTAATAGCGCTTAACTTCCGGTTTTCTCTTCGCCCCGTGGATGTGAAAGAATGGTAACGTTCATAAACCTCTGCTATTATTTCTTTAAATAATGAAATTCCCTTTCATATAAAGTTCAGTTATTTGATTCTCAATTAAACAATAATGTCCAGCAAATATTTAAAAATAATTGTTACCTTTGTGAAATTATTAATATTTTCGAAAAAACTTGATTTGACATGCTGTGGTGCCATGTGGTTTTTACATTTTTGATTATTCGGTTTTCAAGATATTTCTACCATTTTCTAAAACTTTTCATCAAAATTTAAGTGCATTTTATTCATATCAATATTTTATATCGATTAAGAGTGGAAAAAAACGTCATAAACGTGTCGCAGAAAGGGCGGAAAGTGTTCGAAATATAACCTCACTTTTATGGACGCCAGCCGGATCTAAATTTTAATTGTTTGAAGTTAGACTTTTATTTTAAGGACATGTGATACTTTATCTTAAAGGCAAATTTAGTTTCACCAACTTTACATTTGTAATAATAAATATTTTTCACTAAAACTTTTCTATTTACCTTCTTTTGTACGAAATTGAGGTAAATGGCTTAGTTATAGTGATAAATATATATCAATGCATGTTAATTATTAAACAGTTTATCATTATTGATGGTCTGCCCCAAAAATTCCGGTAATGAATTGCCAAAGCCGACCAAAGAAAAATTACCGGAATTTTTGGAACGGACCATGTATGCACATATATATTTTTTAATTTTAAGGATAAATCGCGATTAGGTGATTTTTATTATAAACTCTTTAAGATTTGCAACTAATTTATATGAGATTTTTTCAGACTTGTAAACGCCGTAACGGAGGACGGGCAAAGCATGGTCGAGGCCATGTAAACCCTGTTCGCTGTACCAACTGCGCACGTTGTGTTCCCAAAGACAAGGCGATCAAAAAATTCGTCATCAGGAACATCGTCGAGGCTGCGGCTGTGAGAGATATCACAGAAGCTAGTGTCTATCAAGCTTACCAGCTCCCTAAATTGTACGCGAAGTTGCACTACTGCGTTTCCTGCGCTATTCACTCAAAGGTCGTGCGTAACAGATCAAAGGCTGATCGTCGTATAAGAGCACCTCCTCCGCGCCAGTACCAAAGGGTAATTGTCTTTTTATTAATTCTTGAACGAAACTTGAGAGCGCTAGATCCAAGTTCTAACATCACAATTTTATTTCCTCGTTTTAGACAACGAATATTATAAATATCGATTTTTTCACTCTCTAGCGCTTTTCTCCTTTGAACTGGAAGTTTGTATGTAAGCGAAAAAGTATTTAATTATAATATTTGTTGAAGATAACAAGGAAATCGACTTTTGAGCTTAGAATTTGGATACAACACACTTAAACTTATTTGTGGGTCTTTTCCTTACATAGAGAGTGTTTTAAAGTAAATTTGTATCTTGTTTGTCAGTTTTTATGTAGCAATCTGACGAATTGTAAATAATTTACACTAAAGTGAAGGAAAATTGCATGGAATATGGTGTAGACAAACTATTAATGATAAAATGTAACTTTTACTAATGTATGAGAGCTGCAAAGGGTTTTTTAATTGAATTTTGTTTTGAATTAATATCTTATATCACGTAAAACGTTCTTTTCGTACAACTGATTTGTATATTTCGTAAAAATGCTTTTCTTAAAATACTGATTACAGTAAATATTTTTCAAATATAATTAACACTTGTTTTTATTGTTTTCAGGAGCCAGCGCCTGCACGTGCACCCCAGCCAAGCCGAAAATAATATGTATGCGTTTTAAGTACAATAAATAAAATTATGGGAGCATATTTATCTTGTTTAAAATTCTTTTATTTGCCTTAGTCTTTCGTGAATTCAAAACTTTACAATTTCATCCATATGCTTAAAGTTTTAAAATTAAAATGATTCAAAAGCTAAAAAATAGGAAGTATTCTTTAATTTTTACAAATAACTGCACAAGAAATGAAACTATTTTGTTTATTACGTATTCAACACAGTCTATTAACAAAAAGTCTCACTGGAAAAATCGACTATAAGCTTGTGCTAATCGCTATTGTTCGCGAGTTTAATTGAAAATACTCATATACGAATTTACCTCGTTTACTATAAGCCTGTGCTAATCGCTATTGTTCGCGAGTTTAATTGAAAATACTCATATACGATTTTACCTCGTTTACAAAATACACATTTTGCATTTGTACAATGTTAAATATGATTAAATACATATGAGTCAAACATTGAACATCACGAATCGTGCCAAAAGTATTAAAATACCACATAGTGATTTTAATACTTATAATTTTTATTAATGTACTGCCAAGGGTAAAATTTTACAAAATGAGTAAGCTTTCGTGGAGTTACATATATATAGTTGCAGTGATCCTCATCAAGATTTAATCTGATGTTTGTGTATTTAGCCTACTTTTTTCACTTCAGTTTGATGTTAAAAACATCACGATAATGTACACAATCAAAAAGATTTAACTGAACGCTTAAAATCATTTATTAGCATCTTCCATTGCTTTCTTTAACGTCTTTTCGAATATCTTCTTTGAATCGCAAAAGCCTTGCTTCGTTTTGCCAAACGAATTTGGACCTGCTGAAGTTGGAGTTTCTCGTCCAATATTTCGCATCCTCATCCTTGCTTCTGCTGGCATCTCTTCAGGTTCATCGTCCTCATCGGCGTTGAATACCGAGGCTACTGTTGGCCTCTGGACTGTCGTAGGTTTTGAACTAGGATTCTGGAAAATAGAGAACGTAAATTAGAAATAAAAATTGGATTTTAAGGGTTATTAAAGTAGAGGAAATAATGATATTACCGATGCTGCACCCAGCTTGATTTGAATTCCTTTCTTTTGATCACTGCTCGGGTTTTTTTTCCCAAACCCGAAAGTCAGTTTCGGTTTCTTGGTGTCATTCTGGTTGTAACTGGATTGGTCACGACCGTCACGACGGTCATCTGTCCTCAATGGGGAACGGTCTCGATCCCGGTCCCGGTCCCTGCCTCTGTCGTCTCTGTCTTCTCTGCTGTCCTCTGCTCTGTAGGCACTTGACCCTGACAACGTCAAACACTGGCAAAGTTCAGATCGAGTTAAACAAAGCAGACTTATTAACCGGAAACTTTTTTAAGCGAATGCTTAACGACATTAATGTTATTTCAAAAAGGTTGTCGCGATTATTACGTTACTTCCAAAAATCAAATTAATTCAATGAGCCATTTTTGAAAAGATTGCCTTGCATTCACATTTTTTTTAGATTCCTATATAACCTTAATTAAAAGTCAGCACAATTCGATTTCGTCAAGTAATTATCGTTTAAAATATAATATTGATATGGGACAATATCTCTTTACCAAAAAACTAAAATACCAAAAAAGAATTCCCAAAAAATGTTCAAAATTATCTTTTTGGTATTTTTTCACATTCGGGATTTTGGTTTTTCAGTAAAAAGATGTCCCATGAAATAGTATATTATCTAAAGAAAATAATCACTTTGTATGAGAATGAATGAATGATTTTTACCGACGTGTATTCATACAGAAAGTACTTTTTCAGGCTTTTTTACTTTATAGACAATTATTTAATAATTTATATAAATGATGAAAGAAAAACGATGTGTAAATTTATAAGATATGTTAAATTATAGATGTGCAAGAAGTTTTCAACGTTCAAATGAACAAAATACTTTTTCCAAATTTTATTTTATCCAGAAATATTGTTCCAACGAAAAGTAAACAAATGTATTGCAAGTTTCTTAAATACAGAATTATTTTCAATGTAAATGAATCAGTATTTTAATACAGTTTCTAGTTTAAAATGCAATCAATACAAAAATTCGTTCATTTGAACGTTCATAGAACTTCAACCGCATAAATTGTAGTCATAATGGTTCCGTTAATAAGTTTATATATTTCTGCTGCTTTAAAAAAGTTGAATGATCAAAAACGTGTACAAATAGAAAAATTGTGTCACTACTTATATTTTAAAACTTTCGTTGCAATTACAAAAGCTAATGCAAGATAATAGTAGTGATATTGTGAACATGACTGTAAAAATATAGACATAAAATCTAAATGTACGGAATTCATATTATGTAAAACTATTAATTTCAAGTAAAATTGATTTTTAAACTAGTTTTTTAAATTACAGAGAATAAAGAAAAGTAGTAAACATTTTCCTAGAAATTCTAAGAATAAAATATCAAAGCAAAGCCTTGTCTATTATTATATGATTCAAGGTATAGATAATAAATACTATATATGTGTTAAAATTATTGAGAATTAATGTGCGTACGTGGCTAATCTAATTTTTTAATAATAATGTAGATCATATCAAGTAATAAACAAGCCGTAAAGAAAATAAGGACGCAATGAAATTGAAAAATGATGCATTATAAAATGCCAAAAAACTGACATGAGAAATTATAAGATTTACCCTGATAAAGATAAGAAATGTGAATAAACTCAATAGAACCTTTTCTGTAGTCGTCTCCCTGCTTCCGCGACATTTTTTAGCTTTCTTTTTCTAAATTGACTACACAAAATGAAGATAAATCACAGAAGATCAGCATGGATATTAAGTAATCCAAAGCTGTCCAAAGTAACCTAAAATCGTTACCGAATCACAAAAAGCAATGCCACCAATCTTTTTAACGTCAAATGCCTTCCATTTTGGATGCAGCCCCAGTGCTTAGGGTTGTAAAATTTCATGAAACTTTGGTCAAATGAAAAGTTTCATGAAACTTTGGGGGTCTCGTGAAACATTTCAATGTTTCAAAGATGGCGGCGGGAAAATTCAAAATAAGCACAAAATGCCTTCCTTGAGGCATTTCTAAGTGTTTATATAACAATTTAACAGTTTTCTTCAACGCATTCACAAATATCATAGTTTTACCAAGTTTTACTAAAGAAATACTAAATAATATTCCAAAACAAGTTAAATTTGCGGGACCGTCGAGCCTAACTTCTATTTCCGCGCATGCGCAATCAGAAGTTCACCTCCTTTCCCCCCAAAGTTTCATGAAACAATGAAACTTTGACAGTGAAACATTTGAAAGTTTCAAGTGAAAGTTTCAATGTTTCAATGAAACGTTTCATTGCTCACAACCCTACCAGTGCTCCCAACATGGGCCCCGAACTCTACTGCGCATGTATCGCGCTCGGCATCTGATTGGTTGCTATTCGCGCGCAATTCAAAATGTACTAAAGGATATTTTTTATTTACAGAATTGGCATTTAATTAATTTTTTTTTGTCAAGATTGATTAATTTAGGTCTAAAAAACATTTCCATAAGTTAAAATTCCACTATTTATAATAAACAATAAAAATATTTTTTTAGCATTTTGAATTGCGCGCGAATAGCAACCAATCGGATGCCGAGCGCGACACATGCGCAGTAGAGTTCGGGGCCCGCGTGGGAGCACTGTGTTGATGTGTGATGTGTTTCAATGTGTGTTCCAATGCAGTCCAATGATATTTCACTTTTATTGTGAAATTCATAAAATTCTGGAAATTCCTTTATAAGTGAAGAGAAATTCTGAGGAAAATCAGTGAAATTTCAGTAATTTATAAAGGTAAAGTAGTTACAAGTCGAAGGTAAGTTTACATAAGATTTTTTACCATGGTTCATAACCTTACTTTTTACAACATTATCTCTAAACGTTTTCTTTTAGAAAGAGTATTTATTTTAGTATTTTGGACTATAAATTGCTGTTATTAGTGGAATCTTCTGTTACAGAATGAAATGTTCGAATTCATGAAGGAAAAGAATAATATTTTTGAAATTTTTGAACAATGATGATGGGATAAAATTTTGTACTTTTGGACCGATTTGTAATTATCATAATAATTGGGTTAGTAAAATGTGTAATCATTTAATATCGCTTACTAATCGAATACATTAATATGATTAAAATGATGTCAAATTAGGTATACATAGACAGGGTGTTTACAGTGCGGGAATTTAAGGAATTTAAGACACCCTGTTAATTGTTTTAAATCTTTAAATACTTATTGAATGATTTTCTTATAATTTTTTTCAGGTGACACATAATATAAGGATTGCATATTCATAAGGACGAATTACTTTTCTAATCAAGAAAAGAAGAAGAAAAGATCATAATGAATAGTGTAGAACATGCAACTCTTGGAATTCTACGTAGAATATTTTACAAAATACCCTGGACGTGGTATAATAATACAATTCCTGCGTTAGAAAAATCCATTTTAAGTCATTGTGAAGTGCGTAGACATTTTCATAAAACACTTTTGCAATGTACTATAAGTGAGAGCAAAGAAGATGTTTTAGATAGAGTAAAAATTAGAAAATTAGACGAAATATCTAAAGGTCCAAGTCTTCGAGACTTTCTACATAAGCCATCTAATAATAACAGACGATCTTCGGTAGCAGAAGAAATCCCCTACATGAAATATACGCATGGTGGTGGTAAAAAAGGTATTTAGCTCAAAAATTATATACTTATACAACATAAACGACGTTAGCTTTAGAAGAAAATGAAAAATAATATATAACAAATTATTTTTCAGTGTACATAGATATTTATGGTTGCCAGATGAATGTTAATGATGCAGAAGTAGTATTATCGATTTTAAAGAGCAGTGGTTACAATACTACTGATCAGTTAGATGACGCAGATGTCATTCTTGTTCTTACATGTGCTATTAGAGAAGGTGCTGAGGAAAAAATTTGGATGAGGCTAAAATTCTTTAAGCACTTGCAAAAAGTAAAAAGCCATTTGGGTATTAGAACACGCCCCAAAATTGGACTTTTAGGTTGTATGGCTGAACGCCTCAAGCATAAAATCTTAGAAGAAGATCGATTAGTTGACGTTGTAGCTGGTCCAGATAGTTACAAAGATTTGCCAAGACTACTAGCAGTTACTCATGATAATGAAACTGCGATTAATGTCGCTTTATCCATTGACGAAACTTATGCCGATGTTACTCCAGTTAGACTGGAGCCTAACTCTCCCATTGCATACATGTAAGATTAGATCCTACTTTATTCTTAAATATTTTATTATAAATTTTACTTTCTATATGTATTTAATTTTTTTCATTGAAAATTGTACTTAATTTTTCTCCCTTTCTAATTTTTAGAAGCATTATGAGAGGATGTGATAATATGTGCACTTTTTGCATAGTACCTTTCACGCGAGGTAGAGAAAGGTCTCGGCCAGTAAAAAGTATAGAAGATGAAATTAGACGTTTATCAGACGAGGGAGTAAAAGAAGTCACTCTTCTCGGGCAAAATGTTAACAGTTATAGGGACGATTCCATGAATTCCTTTACAAATATCGCCCAAACGAATTTATCAAAGGGCTTTAAAACAGTTTACAAAAGTAAAAAAGGAGGGTTAAGATTTAGTGATCTTTTGGACAAAGTATCCTTAATCGATCCAAATATGAGAATAAGATTTACGTCAGCACATCCGAAAGATTTTCCTGATGAAGTCCTACATTTGATAGCTGAGAGGCCAAATATTTGTAAACAGCTTCACTTACCTGCCCAAAGTGGAAATTCAGATGTTTTGGAAAGAATGAGAAGAGGTTACACGCGAGAAGCATATTTGGAATTAGTTGAGCATGTGCGAAGTATTATTCCGAATGTTTATTTTTCCAGCGACTTTATTGCTGGATTTTGTGGCGAAACGGAGAGTGAATTTGAGGAAACTATTTCTCTCATACAAATGGTTAAATACAACTCTGCATTTTTATTCGCATACAGTATGCGGGAGGTATGTTTAATTTTTATAGGTTTTTCACGCCATTAAAAAGTTCGTATTTAAAATAGAAGTTTTTCTCAGAAAACTGCTGCTCACAGACGTTATAAGGACGATGTTGAAAATAGTGTGAAGAAGAAAAGAGTTCAGAAAATGATTGAAACACACAGAACGGAAGCGAAGAAGTTGCATGAAGCTCAAATAGGACAACAACAACTTATTTTAATAGAAGGAGTGTGTAATTTAAATATAAGAGCTTTAATTAATTACTTATATTTAACTATTTAATGTTTCTAACTATTGTTTTTGTAGACAAGTAGGAGGAGTTCGCAGCAACTTCAAGGCCGCAATGATGGAAATTCAAGAGTAATAATTCCCGACTGCACTGTGCAAGAAAGTAAATATAATTCACACACTAGAAAGGCCGTCCCTGGTGATTATGTTGTGGTACAAATTTCCAATGCCAATTCTCAATCTCTCCAAGGCACTCCCCTTTATATTTCATCGATAACTGAGTTTTATTCTGTAGCTGAACAGAGATTTCAAGTTTTTTGTAAGTAAGTATAACTGTATAATTAAATATATTGTATAATTGTAAAATACTACAATAAAACATCTTAAAAATAATTTATAAAGTTGAAAATAAACGCATCACAGTTTACTAGATAAATAAAACAGATTCAACAGGGAAAAGACATCCGCATATTTTATTTGAATACAAATATTATACTGTACATAGAAATTAATATTTCTTACATTTAAAATACATAAGTACATAAAGATCGATGAAACTTGTACAATGCAGAATGAAGGTGATCATTTTATTTTTGGCACCATATGAATGACAATTTTGAAAATTAGTTCGGGAATATACAATATTTGTTTGAATATTTATACATAATCATTTGCTATACATGTATAATGTTGTCTTTGGAAACCCGAAGGGGCTTGTTATTACAAATAGGCTAGACTAGGCTCGCGGTGCCTATGTTAATAACGACATTGTCGACTCCTCGTTCATAAACTGTAAGGTCGTGACCTCGTGGTTGTTCGAGCAAGGCAACCAGTTGTTCTCCGCTCGGGAAAGGTCCTTGCGGAAGAATTACATCGCATTCTAACTGGCCTGGAAAAGACAATGGAACAGATTATTATTGACCTAGAATCAGTCTATAATAAGCATGATTGTTTAGAATCAATGGGCTTGGCAAACTGACGGATATTGGATCCAAATTCTAACTTTAAAATTCGATTTCTTCATTTTCTCTCTCACTAATATTACGTTTCTCTAAATATCCAAGTATCTTCTTATCTCCACTTTCGCATATTCACAAATTAGTACTCTGAGTTATTATATGAACACCTGTGTTTATATTTGATATTAATTCTTCTTCTGAAAAGAGAAAATAATAGCTATTGTACTCTTTAAATATCTTGCTATTTCTTTTCATATTTATAAATCTAAACGATAGTATTTTCGGGACTCGTTTAATTTCTGAACAGAGAAGAACAATTAACTTCTTATATTTGCACTTTATGCGTTGAGTTGAGATTTTAAATCTTTTAAAATTTCTTTAATGTGAATTAATGTTACTAATACAAAAATCTCACCCGATAGAGAAGGAGATGCCCCTTTACTGGACCCATACATCCGAGTACTATAACCAGAATCATTATGCGCGTCGTGCAAAGGAGGAGTTGGACTGTACACAGCATTGCGCGATCTGTATGGCATCCTAGCTATTGTGTCGAAGGGAACATTCTCAGAGATCATTCCATTAACAGTCATCCCACCATTTATAGGGCCCGTTTGTTCTCCATCGTCTTCAGCTTCACTGCTCTCACTATCGTTACCTAAAATATCAAGAGAGGTGAACAATGACGCATTATTAAGATACTGAACACTTTGAAACAAGAAAAATACAAACCTCCACTTTCTCCATGCCAACCATTAGTCAATCCACCTTGCGGTTGAACCCTTTGATTTTGTGAACATTGGCTGTGATCAGGACTCGTTGGTTCACTGCTACCAGGCAACTGGCCCCTCCATCCATTATGCATTCCAGAAACTTTTTGAAATTGTTGTATCATCTCGTGGACACTTCTTCTCTTCGGCGATGATCTCCAGTTCTCGCAGTTTTCTTCATTGTCCTTCTGAAGTGAGTTGCAATCATTCAAGGGACCCGCCTCGAGTTCATTGGACATCGAAATCTAAAGGGTAATAATCGGTCAAATAAAATAAATCTTTACTTCAATTACTTTACTTTCAACGTTTTGAATTTAGAATAGAAACTACCTGATGCTGTAAAACCTGCTGTCTCAAGCTAACAGAAGGCGAAGAAGCTGCCCCAAGTGGAGATGACCTGTCTCCTCTTCTGATGACTCCATCAAAAGTTTCATTGAGTCTCGCAGGAACATCAAGCACTCTCAAAATGGGTCTCGAAGACGTTCCTGAAGGCAAATCCCTCATTGACTTGCTGAGTCGTGGAATAGCCGGTATATCCAGATCATCAAGACTCCCTCTATGGATCTGAGTTTCTCCAGGGATTTCAAAGCTTCTGTCATGAGGTCTTTCATCCAGCAAATCCTCCAGCGATCTAGCTCGAATTGGAGGATTCTGTTCGTGGGTGACTTGTCTGACTGGTCTTTCACTATGCCTGCCTTTTCCACCTCGGGATAGCTTTTGATGAAGGTGAGCATGTCTCTCATCACATCTTGAACGTTCGACAGCCACGCATCTTGTTAACTCTGATATCTGTCCCCTGGTTCTTTTTTCTAAATTAGCGACCTTGAGGTCCAGTCTCTCATGAGCCTGATCAATGTGTGCCTTCAATTCCGCCTTATCCTTTTCGAGTTTGGCTTCCATGTGTCTGAAGAATGGGGCACAATAGCAGGTGTATCCAACACCCACTGGACCTTTTCTGATATTACCGGCTAGATCAAGATAATATTGTTCGCCACGAGCAAGAGGATCCGGTGGTAACGAATCAAGGCGAGGTTGAGGAAAAGCTTCTGGATCTGGGTAGTAGTGACAACCATAAGGAGACCATTCCCTGCCCATCATAGCCTTCTCGAAGTGGACCTTGTGTTGCTTTCCCCCCTTGTGCTTCTTCTTCTCCTTTTTTGAACCGCTATCCCTGCTACCACTCGTACCGCTACCATTCTTCTCTCTCTTCTTTTCGCCTTTGCCATCCACTTTACCATCCACCTTGTCTGTTGACTCCTCCTCCCGACTCTTGCTTCGCGCTCGACTTTTGCTTCGTGCTTTGCTGATGATTTCGAGAATCTCGCTTAGATTCTTTCGCCTCGCTATGTCCTTTGCCGTCTCGCCTTGCTTGTTACGCAGAGATCTATCACAACCAGCCTCTAGAAGTATTCGAGTCAACTTCCGTCGACCCATCGCGGCTGCAATGTGTAGAGCAGTGTCACCATTCTGTAAAAAAAAATGGGTTTAGACATTATCAATTTCATCAAAATTTATCATTCAAAATTCAAAAAGACCTACTTTATTTTGATCAGAGACTCTACAGAGAGCGGAAATGAGTATCCTTGTAACTCCTGCATGTCCATATCGTGCGGAAGTGTGAAGTGGAGTATCTCCATACTGAAACAAATATTTTTTTTTAACAAAATCTTGAGAAGCATAGGGTCTGAATTCTGGACGCTTCCTTTTTCGGGTCTCGAAAGTGAACTGGAGTTACAGGTTTGAATTTTACTACCTGTACGAAAGCCGTAATTATTTATGGTTACGTTTCGAGTTCCTGAAACGTAAGGATCGTATAAGGATACCGGTTTCGGGAGGGTTGGGATTTATGCTTGTAGAGCTGGTTCAACGTACGTTATTCTGAAGGTCGGGGTTGCATCCAGCCAGAAGAAGCTCCCGACAGCTTTGGTTGTGTCCGTTTTGGCAGGCCAGGTGAAGTGGCGCAAATCCGGCGAGATTTCTCGCGTGCAGAGGTGCTCGTTGTGTCCCAAGGGCCTTTGCCAGGGCAGCAACAGTTCTGCTATATCCTCGCCACGAAGCTTCGTGCAACGACGAGTTCCCATGCTGAAACATGCATACAAATCGCTTTAGAATATCGCTTCATTGTTCATACTACGACATTTCTATTCCACATTCTAATACCATTTTAATACTTTATTCATCTCTTCTGCACTCGTTTTTGCTAAAAAGATTCAGAGAATTCTATAAAACTTTCAAATGAAAGAATTTTGATAGCTTTTAACTTAATTAAAAGAAAAAGTCTAATTTCTGATGTAATTAAATGAATTTGTTAAATAATCCAAATTAAACGATTATCATGGTGTTTCCAGGTTCTCAGTCTAAAAAGTAATATTACAACCTAAAAAGAATTATGAAAAAGTCCTTCCTCAATATACAAGCTTCATTAATTCAGTAATATCTCAAGGTGCGAGAAACTTTTCATTAAAGGAGCTAATTGGAAATTTGTAGCTAATTGTTCAATTAGCTTCAAGTTATCAATCTCATAAATTTATTAAAAGTCCAGTCAACCGGTCCTGAGGATCGCGTGCTTCTTTTTCGCTCATCTGAACAAGCTGGGATACGAAAATGCAACATGGCACGATCCTTCCTGGTGCTTGTTATCGTCAAGAAGGTATCGGCAACTGTGTTACCAGCGTTCAACCGCCAGGACATTAATGACGTTTGTAGCCTTTATCAGAGAGTCTCCTCTTTCTCATCCAAGTCCCTATAGTAATTTATCACCGGGAACCCTTCGTAAACCGCGACCAAGTTTGAATCTACGAACCGGTTGTTGTGTAGCCAACCTGGAATCAATCGTTCGCGTTAAGACTTAAGAGCTAGGGCACGTATGTGTTCGAAGAAACTCGATCTGGTGATACCACTGAAACGACTTTAAAGCGAAGATTGGCAAGGGAAAGATCCGTAATAGAGACGTGAATTCAAGCGTAATCGGGAAGTTCCTGGGCTGTGTCTTGTGCGTGTCGATTCAGAGATTTTAAACCTCAGGAAATACGTTCAAGAAGTCTTAGGTCGATTGCTTTCCATCTCCATAAAGCTGTTAACTGTTCCAGATTGGAAAATTGTATTGTGAACAGTTTAAGAACTTCAAATGCAGTTGAACCAAATTTTGAACTAGTTCTACATGTGAGCTTCCCTAATTAAGGTTTGATCCTAATCAAACTTGAGATTGATCAGTATTCTTGCTTTAGGTGTTCCAAATAATTATATCAAGTGGTAGCAATAGGTTGAAGTGATTTAAATAATTTAACTAGCTATTTCAAATGTTACCACGTGATTAAACTGATTTCAATGATGGTCTCAATCGATTTAAATGATGCCAAGTGGTACCATTTGATTTGAGTTATTTAACTAATTTTTTCTAATGGTACCAAGTGATATCAGTTGATTTGAGTAATTTAACTGGTGGTTTCAAATGGTACCAGTCGATTTAAGGTATTGAAATTATTGTATCGTGTCTAATCAATAGAATTATGTGATTTAAGTGGTGATACCAGTTGATGTGGATATAGAAAGCCTAGGAAAAGAATATAGATCCATAAGAGTGAATCATAAAAGACTATCCATTTGCCCCCCAACAGGATTGAACAAGAAATTGTCAATCGAGATGAATCCTATCATCGGTTGGTCAAGTTTACTAGGCCTTGGGCTGAAAACTGCCTCGATGATGAGAAAATATTATTAAAGGCATTATAAGAAGATAATCTTCTCTATTATTTCAAGACGTAGCGTGCACCAGTAATGACTTTTAGCTCACAACTGTAGCTTTACTCTGTACTTTTAGCCTCTGGTCAAACTATTACGGTGAACAACCTGTTGAATATTACACGATTTTTTGCGGTCCATGCGTTATGCCGATTCGCGGTAAGCATAGCCTTTGATTTTTGAAAAAATAAGTCTCCTCCCTTAAACCATAAAGGATTAGGATACCTAGTATCAACTGCTATCAGTTGCTCTAAAATTGTACAAAATTGTTCTTAAAATCGAGTCTTCATAATCAGATTGGCTCATGTTTCAGAATAAGGGTCCCCGACAAGAATCTATTCAAGTTTCGTCGTCCCAGTAATTGGTGAACCTTTTGTTTCTGATTTGCAGTTCACGAGGCAGGAATGAAGAATTCTAAGAACACCCACAAGAGTACTGTCAGGACCTTGACTAAGATCGAATCGTTTCATCATGTATGCATAGCCGCAACATTAATGACGTTCATGGAGGTGAGGACATCCAATTTGATAGTTGGAAGATTGTTTCCAGTAGACTTTCATCAAAATACTAATAGATATCCTACTTTGAAGAAGTATCAAGTTTCCTCGATTGGTGGTACTGAATGCTTGTACATATTGGAATACCCTGTATAGAACATTCTCGATTTTCTCTCTTTGCCCAACAATTTGCCGCTGGTGTCCTGCGGCGAGAGACAGTCGACCAAGGAACGAACCGAGTATATCCAGCCCACGTATCGGTTCCATGCGGTGACGTCGATGATCCCTTGGCTGCGTATTACTCATTTATTTTTAGCCGTCTCATATACGCTGCATTCTATGTGGATTTTTTTCATTGTCCAAGAAGGTGCGATCACGATCCCTTCTCAAGGGTCGGCACGTCTGCCATAGGCGGATTCTCTCAACTTTGCTAGTTTGCTGTTGTTGTGCTTATAGCTCTCGCTAAGATAGAAGTGGAGGTCAGGAATATCCACTCGTTAAAACATGATCATAAATTTTTTAACTTGAATTCTTCTTTTAGAATTTCCTAATAGCAGGTCCTAGTCATCTGCCCAGGTTGATAAGATAAAGGATGATAAATAGATGAGGATGATTGTATTAATAATTTATGGTGGAATGTGTTCCATCACTCAGATCTCTTGTTGATTATCATCCTCGAGTAGTTCGAATAATAATTTATAATTTAAAGTTATGATAATTTGAGGGAGAAGAAGAAGTAAATCTAATTTAAATTGCAAAAAGTTCGTTGATAAAGCAAAGGAAGGCACGTATTTTTTGTCGTCTTCGTGAATAGGTTTGTAATCGGAAATGCAAGGATGATCTTATCCTTTAGCACGGACGCTTGTACGTTAACCGAAGTCGCGCTGCATTTTATACTAATTCCTTTATAAACGAGATCGGCACTTTAGTTTTCTGATAGCAATTTTAAATTTAGAGGATTATTCAACTCCAGAGAGCTAGAAAATTGGGAAATTGTTACTCTATCTCCAAAATCTAAAGAAACTTGATTGCATTGGATCAAAAAAAAATTGTCATTGTCTTTAATTGAATTCTTCTCTTCTCTTCGACATCTTTTGTTAATTCTTTTATAATAAGTTGCTGAAGACCAGAGTCGATACCGCGATTTGCGTACGGTTACAAGAAGTAGAGACACAAGCCGGATGCCGCCGTCGAGATGCAGAAAGACCGCAAGGAAATCGTTAAAGTGAGAATAGGCCGCAGATATATATCGTAGGGTGGATGCCATTGCTTTCAGAATGTTGTTGGTAAGAAATGCTCGGTACAATTCAAAGAGTATTTCTCCGGATTGTCTGCGCAATAGACTACTTGCTTCTGTTTTATACTGTAAATCGAAGATAATAATCAGATTAGATACAGCCATTATCTTTTATCTGCAAATTCTACACTTCAGAGGCTCCACTTTATACGAAATGCAGAGAATTAGTCTTGCCACTTAGTGGATATTGAGTCTTTATAAAGGATTTTGCGGAAACAAATTTTTGTCAAGAAATTGATGAAGGGCTGCGAAATTGCATATTACGGATGACACGCGTGTCTTTCAGAAATCTGTTCAATAGTCTTGCTGATGTACTTAAGACTTCTTCAGTTTTTTACGGACTCTTTATAATGTAGACAAGAAAGTGAGAGTGATTGCGTCTTTTTCATCTCCTTTCAAGGTCGTCACATGTAATTCAGAAGCACCACCCGTCGAGCTCTGTCTTCAATTTGAAACTTGGTTTGCATGTTTACAAGCGCGCACGCGTGCGCGACAAACTGTGAAACCAAGTGAAATTTATCCTCGATAATCGACCGCAAAACTGGTTCAGCCTTCTTTCATACATGTTTAAATCATGTCTTGCCAAGTATTGGCACCACCACACGACACGTACCTTTCGATCTCGCTTCCAAAGGAACCCATCGTTTTAATCTTGTCTAGAAGATTTTACGCCTACAATAATTTTTGTAAGGTATATTGTGGTTAAGATTTTATCTTCAAGTAGCGAAGTGCTCGGCTTATAATCTAGCTTAGAATACATAGAATCGATTAGACTTTCGCGCCTGGTGATCAACATTGTGCTGTGGCAAATTGTACACGATATCAAATCGAATTGATATTATCTGCAATCTTAATGAGCGCTGAGCCTTCCGTAATCGAGATACCATTCATTCCACCCGAGCTTAGAAATCGGATTTAAATTAAAAGTAAGCCTAAAACTGAGTGTAACTCGAGACTTGGTGCAGTTCTGAATTTTAAAATATTAAGTACCTACCCTGGCAAAAGTTTCCAATTGAAATTCATTCCGTAACAATTTAAAATTTTCCGAATGAAATCTGTTTGATTTGATGAATCTGTTTGGTTCAGATACAAATTCCTGAATGAAATGGATTCAAAATAGGATAGAATTTTTTCTATCTGAATCTTTAACCAGGGTAGCAAAAGTAAAAAATGTGCAACTTTGCTCTCTGTTTTGAAATCGTGACTGTGAAAAATGTATGCTAATCAATTTTTTCAAATGACTGATGCCTTTGAACTTTGAAACCGACATGTGCTAATCCTAATGTGTAATTAGTCTGACTCTGAAGCTTCATATGTTAGATAGAAGCCGTAAACTAACAGGAGTTTATATTTCACAGCATGAAAAGACTTAAATATTCTCAATCTGCATTTTTCATGAAAAGACATCTGAAGAATCTCTTCATCTCCTTGATGCGTTTCCAAGGGTTATAAAAACATCAGAATCACATTCTGCAGTTCATGTAAATCCGATATTCATGTAAAAGGATACCTTCTCGACTTTTGACGTCAAACCACGTGAAAACGTCAACGATAACAATGCCAGCACTTCTAGATGATTTAGAACCAAGAAACTTATGTGGGTGTGGGTATAAATATATATATGTATATTCTATATACCCATGTAAGTCTGTTCATCCATCCGTCCTCACATACCTACTAGCAAACTAACCACAGGCAAAGTGGTTATAGGCGTGGTTGCCTCCTGCTATTACGAACTCCAGGCTCGCAAATATGTTCTTTTTTTCACCTTCAATGATCCACGATCCTTGCTATTGTGTAGGCAAATGAGAAAGTTCAACTCTGGAATCTTCTATAAGCTGTATACTTGCAACTTGCAATGCATCAATGATTACCAATTGAAGCAGCAATTTTATGTGATGATGGAGTATAGAAAACAGAAATCAATCGGGATTTTTATCGTTTTTATTGACTGTTTCTAAGGGTTGTTAATGATTTGAAGCGGTGTATTTGAGTTACGCGCTTTATTAAAATTGTATGACGTATTAATATGAGAATGACGCGAGATGGTCAAGCCAATCAGTTTGTCTGATTTATCTAGAGAGCGGGGAGTAGGGAAATGCGAGGTGATAGCCGAGCTAGTCCGATTTTGGAAATCAATTATAAATTGATCGCTAGCTAGGCAATTAGCACCTTTCCGCGCCGCTCTCTCGAGCTTAGGGGGATTCTGAGAGGTAAATCTTCTTTCGCGCATTATTATATATTTTGTAATCATTTTTATTGTCGTGAGTGATTTTGCTACAGTGTGTGTGTGTATTTATTTGTTACAGAGTGGCGGTTTGTATGTCAATTTCATGCAAACATTATATTTTGTTTTTATTTGTACTTTGCTGGAATTTGACGATATTTGACTTCGATTCAGGGAGAATGACCTGTAAATCTCCTACGTCTTCTGGTCAGCGTAACGAGTATAGTTATTGTTGTCATCACCTCTAATCTCTGTTTTTCAAAGGAACTATGATTTTATTTATGCGTCGCCCATTGCGATATATGTTTTGTATTGTTTCTTGATTTGACTTGGAAGTCATTTATATTGGTTAGCGACTCTGATCGACTTTGGAGGGCAATATTTATGTCTTTATTTATGCGTTATTCGTGTACTTAATTTAGTTTTGAATAGTAGTTTCTTGATGTGATTTTTATGTTTCTTTTGAAATTGATCTAATGTCTGGATTTTATTTATTGATATGTTCGCACTGTCGTTCTGTTGACTATTTCCATGATTTCGCCCTTTTAATTTAAATATTCTTCGACCGTTTAATCTTAATTTTATTCTCGCCTTTGTTGTTCAAGTATAATAGACTTGTAACGGTTTCTATGTCGACACACTGGTGTTATTGTCAGAGAAAGAATCTAATTGTTGACATTTGATTATACGTTATCTAAACTTGTAAATTTGATTTTAATTCACCTGACTCAATCTTCCCGATTTCTCTCTTTCTAATTCTTATCTCGTATTTAATTTTAATTTATCAGCACATTTTTAATAAATAGCTTTATCCATTATTTCAAAATAAAAGCCTGTCGAGGATACGCGAATGTGCCAAGATCCCAAGAATTTAGGGTTGGTTACAGATTGTTGCTGAAAAGCACTACTCATACTGATATCAGTTATCACAGGTCGTCACCTTGTTTTAGGGATTTGTTACCTTTTCAACTTTTTTCAATTGATATAGTTAAATTCGTTAGAATTCCTTAAAGTCGCTTAAAATGTCTCGAAATCTATTTAAAAATTTTGAAATCCTTTTAAAATCCTTTAAAATCCAGAAAATATTTTTTGGGGGGGTCCGAATTTCAAAGTCAAGATAATAAACCTTAGGTGCCTTATAGATTCATGAAACACGTTCCAAATTTTTTAAGAAATCAGATATTTGGAGGGGGGGTCCGGACACCCAGGACACTGCTCTGGATTCGTCCTTGCCGAAAGTTAAATAAAAATTAGATTTATTATCTGCAAGACCTTCAGAATTATATGTCATGTCACAATCTGTGTAAATGACGTCTATAACACAGATTGGGAAATGACAAATATTTTTGAAGGTTGCCCGGATAATAAATCTAATCTTTATTTCGCTTTCGGCAACAATGGTCTACAATCTTAATTTTTTCTACACTTTATAGGAATAACAGTAACATTATATGAATTTTAAAAACTTAACCAATTTTCAAAAATAGTATATATTTATAAAAAAATGTTTCCTTATATTTTATAAATTAAATAATTAAAACATGTGTTTTGATTTATAAAAAACAATAGTTGTTAGATTGTTTTCAAAATTAACTATGTTTATAATTAGGAAAATCTTTCCTCTTATAGAAACTTTATTACTTTATTATATTTAAAAGGTAATAACTTTGTTATAAAACAACTTGAAAACATTGTAAAAAAATGATTACAAAACTTCTTCCATGAGGAAGCAAAATTGATATGGATATAAAGATTGTGTTTCGTATATAAAGCGATGAATTTATTATACGAGCATTAATCAGTAACTATATTGCACTATATGCAGAACTGTTCACAAATCAGTTTTTGAAAAAATGAAGATCGTTTTTGGCATTCTGCTCTTCACTTTCGTGATTCTCCTTAATTCCATTGGTAAGTGTAGTATAATATAATTATTAAAAATAAATTTTAACAAAAATTTTCAACATTTAAAAAAATATTTTTTTTTTATTTTCGGGAATTCGAATTGTAAATATTTAAAACTGTGGAATTATAAATGTGTCAGAATCTTCTGCACACACGTACTTTGTAAATTTTCTATTTATCATTCTTTTCTTTTCTTCTTACAGAAGTTAGTTCACAGAGTTCTAATGGTGGAGAAAGAGGTGGAAGAGGAGGAAGTATTATACAAAGAGGAGGAGTTAGTATACAAATTACAAACGTAACTCCTTTTGTGGAAGTCGGAAATCCACCAGCTGGTCATCTATATATATTGCCAAACGGCAATGCTTATCGGTCAACCGGAACTGGACGCATTCGTATGTCGTATGATATGGTTGAAAATAAAGTAAGGGTACAGCAGGTAGGTAGTCGAGACGTAACATTAGGTCCAGGTCCACTTTCACCATCAGCTTTCCGGGCTAGTCGGTATATATCCATATTTCGAGTACAAAGTGATTTTAGGCCACCAGCACCACCAGCACTTCGACCACCACCACATTAGCCTAAGGCAACTCTGGGCCGCAGGAATGGGCGTGGCCTATATTTTAAATAAACTAAAACTACAAGTTAATGCACGTTTTAAGTTTATTTACCTCTCAACTACTGAAGTATTATTTAAGTATTACAATTCATCCAGATACTGACTTGAACAATATGACAAAAGAAAATAAGTATTGATAGCTCTGCAGATACTGATACCAGTAACTTGCTGCTCAACTGCAAAGCAATCAAAAAATTTTGATCGAGGCAGATTTTTTCACTTATTTTTATTTAAAAAATCACCTATTCGCCTTTTTAAGGACAATAGGTACTGCGATGACTTTGATTGTATTCTGGCATCGGTGGTTCATCGAGTTCGTCGAATCTTCTCGTTTTTGTAAGAAAGATGTGCGGCCTTCCACTTATACCTTGGGCAGGACTCCACTGCCTCTTCCGCTTTTTCAATGCCTTCTTCAATCCTACATCTTATCTCTCAGCCGGTTTTACTCCTGGACTCGATTAGATGGACAGGAAATCTTTACTACAGCCAAACGCAACGAGACATGAGAGTGCTAGATTTATAGGAAACTGTTTTAACTCCATCCCATCTGCTCTTTTATTTCCTTTCGTCAATACGCAATCCAGTTTCAGATACCATCCCAGCTTTTTACACTTCCAGTTTTTTAGCTTACTGAATTTTTTAAAGTCTACATATGTTCTTGATCTTGAACAGTTTGCATAGTTTGCATATTAGCTTCCATTCAGTAGTAATGGCCTGTCTATTGCCAATCGTCAAGTGATCAATCAAAGTTTATGTTATTTTCTCTTCTAGGATTCTTGTTTCTGCATCTTATTCCGGTGGGAATTGTTTCCGCATTTGTAAAGTCGTGTTCGCGGAGGTGTTTCCAGTTTCGGCGGTAGGAGCAAAGTCGATACTATTACTGTGAAATGGTCTGATGGAGAAGGCTCATTGTGCTGGAACGTAATACACGCAACAGTGCCGCGAGCAAGGATCTTTCTGTGCCCTCAGCCGCAGACCATCTTTGCACTTATCAGGGACGCAACTGCATAATCTCACCTCAGCATCTAAAAAGATATTACAATTGACGATTGAAGATTCCGAACACAATAAGAGTGAAAGGAAACATTCAAAGAAGGCCTACATCACTCTATCATATAAATGATCAAAAATCAAATCCACATGCACCGAAGGCGTAACAATATTCCATTCCTTCGATACCAACTCTCTGCAAATAATATCGCGATTATAAAGACATTACGAGTCATCAAGAGGGGAAAGAAGTCTTCGATTGTATTTCCTATAAAGAAATGTTTAATATTCCCGTGATTGTAAAAAGTCTAGTTCTGAGCAATTATTTTTATTGTTTTAGCCGCCCCTGATTGTACTCTCGTTTATTCAAGAGGTTTACTCGGAATTGTGGTCAGCCACAGACGATACTTGCAGAAAACTTGTGTACAGTATAAGAAAGCGAAAGCAGACTGAAAATTTTGAAGTAACACTTATGGTGTCAGGAAAATTGATGGTTTTTTCAACAAGACGATTTTAAGCAGATTTTATCCAACGTTTAATACATTAAGAGAGAAAGGGAGAAAGCGAAAGAAGTTTTTCTCTCCTCTCTCCATAGCAGGTCTTTGTTCCCGCATTCAGGCACCATTCCACGCAAATTAGGCTGAATTATTCCATGAAGCAGTTAGCGAGGCTAATTTTCGTACCGGCTGGAGAACCTGCCTTGAGCCACACCGCAAATTCATAACATGAAACTCGTCCGAAGTCCCTTCAAGAAGAGGGAAATATTTTTTCCTGATATCAGGAATATTTTGAGGTCTTTAAAAAGAAGTTTTCCTTCTGAATTTTTTGAAAATCAGTATATGCAGTAGAATTTTCGTTATTGGATGACCTGATTTGTAAAACTATTCAAAAGAATCAGTTTACTTCTTTCAACTGGTTTGGAGACCTTATGCAATTTGAAGATCAAATTAGGGACAGCCCTGCGTTATGTGGGCGCAGAGCAGAAATCGGGCTTCTCATATTTTCAAAAGATTAGGCTCGCATTAAAAGGGGACACATAAGTCATCAATCAACTTCTTCGTTATAGGCAAACCCAATATTTCAACGGATCAGCTTTATCAAAGTATACACTATACATGTACGTTCATCATCCAAGTCGGACCGTTTCTAATTCTCGAATCGGTACCAAATCTGCTAATTGACGTAGGGATAAGCGGATTAAATCAATATAAATGGTCCATGATGTCAAAACCGCAATTATTTCATACAAATGGCAATTTAATAAAATACGCCCACTAAATTCTTTGAGAATTATAAAAGTTATATTTCGAGTCTCTTTATAGCTATGTTCCAGCATATATCGTAAACTCAAAAAAATGTCAAAATTCTGCAGTTGAATATAGCCTTACTATTTCACATGGATCATTTTTTCAGCAGGATTAATCCATTTGAATCAATAAAATATACATTTTAAAATTTAAGTTCTGAAGTTATAAATGTCCGAAGAAGTATGCGGCATTGCGTCATCTCTTATCAGTTTTCATTGTCAGCAGAGACTTGCACTCTCGGCCATGCGCACAACAGAACAAAACTACTTGTTGATTCAAAACGACAGCAACATTTTGCTTTAGTAAAAAAGTACTTCGCACATATATTATTATTTACATTTTATAAGAGAAATTATTTTTAAAAACTCAATTAACACAAAATAATAATAAACAAATAAAATGGATAAACAATTCAACAAGTGACCATATTGCGTGTAATATTATCCTTTGAATGTGTATGTATTTTCTGTCGTGGCGTGGCTTGGTAACTGGTAACACTTCGGGTTCGGATTCATTCGGATTGTAAGTCGCGGAGTGTAATCCGGCGACTGTGATTAGATTATTTATCAATCTATACTTTTGTTTTGTGCGCAGCACACATTAGTATAATTTCCTACGGTGTATTATCAAAAAATTGTGTAAGGTAAGTGGTTCTTGTTGTATATAAAAATTACAGTTTAATATTACTGTATTGTATCTCAATGGACAATCTGGGTATATTATGTGTAGGTGAAAAAAATATAAATATGTCAACCATCTTTGGGAATACCCGACTAATATTCTATAATTTTTTAGTACAGCTTCAAGACAAAATGTATTGTGGTAATATTTTTCGGATTTAGAGCAGTAATAAATCTAGGATTTAAGCTGTAATAGGGAGTAATTGTTTGGGTCCTGACAATTAATTTCATTGAAGTTTCCAAAAAGTGTCCACAGTGTATTGTGGATTTTATTTACAAAATGTTATTTAAATGTATTTTATTTACAAATGTAATGTGGATTTTATTTAATATTTAATTTTCTTTTTCAGATTAATAAAGGAAAGATGGAATCAGCCGCTAGACCTCCAGAAAATTTATTAAATAATGGACCCATGGATCGAAACTGGAATCGATGGAAGCAAGAGTTTTTGATCTACATGAAGCTGACCGGCGGAATAAATAAACCAGAAGATGAAAAAGCAGCCTGGCTCAAAAATTTAATTGGTCCAGTAGGACGGGATGCACTCGAAAAAATTTCCTTCGACAATCCAGACGATTCGGAAAACATGACGATAATAATGCAAAAACTGGAAGAACATTTTGATCCTCCTAAAAATGAAATTTTGGAAAGGAATAAGTTTTTCCTCAAATCGAAGAAAAATAATGAATCCATCGATGCGTACATTGATAATTTAAAAGTGTGTGCTTCGATTTTCAATTTTTTCTTTAACTAGCAACATAATTATCTTGATTTTCTATAATATAATCAAATTCTATTTCAGACAATCGCAAAACTTTGCAATTTTGGAGAACAGACCGAATATCTCGTGAGAGATGCTGTAATTTTGGATATAAAGGATAAACATTTGCGACAACTTCTCTTTGAAGCAAAAGACCTGGATTTGGAGAGTCTTAAAACAATTTATAAAAACTACGAAGTAAAGACTGCAAAGATGAAAGAAATATCTAAAGAAACGGTCACAGAGGAAGGAAAATCTGTACCGAAAAAATTTGTTGAGAAAAAATCTGTACCTAATGCTCCTTTTGTAATAAGTGAACCGAAAAATCCTTGTAGACATTGCGGAGAGAGACATCCAATAAGAGCTTGTCCTGCTTGGGGAAATACTTGCTGTTATTGCAAACAATTGAATCATTTTTGGTACAGATGTCCCGTGGCTAAAGAAAAGGGAGTTGAAATGCTTACTGTAAACGATACAGCTGTAAGTTGTTCAATTTTATTGTGAATACGTTGAAATTTGAACTTTCCATTCGTTTCCTATATATGCAAAGATATAAACTTGAAATTTTATGGTATAACATCTTTGTTTTAAGTTTTTAGTTGAATACTTTCAAGAAAAATATATTTAAGATATTCTATATTTTTTACAGAGTTATATGAAAGGAGAAAAATTGAAAACTGACCCTCTCGTAAAGAATTTCGAGGTTGTGGAACCAGGAATGCCGAAAAAAGTCCAGAATGAATTTTCAACAACGGGTGGAAATTCAAATGATAGAAAACCATCAAATTACAATAATTCTTCTACGAGTTTCATACGTAAGAAACTGCCTCGACAACCGAAAGAAAAAGAGTCAGCAGACTGTGTAATTTCATAAAATTTTTAAAAGATAATATTGTTAAGGAATGTTTAATTATTGAAAAGTTTAATTATGAGAGCAGATTCTCATGTTGCAGGTGTGAATCCGTACAGTGTTTTTTTTAAATACATAGAATAATTTATTAAGATAATGAATTTACGATGTAGAATAGGAAATTTTAAGACTTTGCACGGAAAAAAACTTGGTACAGATGCTGCCTGTACTGGTAGAGGTTTTCCGTGTGAAAAAAATAGGTGCATGGGTTACAATAAAATTTTATACCGCCCAATTATGGCTATTTAATTCTTTTAAATTTGATTCAATTTTTAGACTCAATTTGAAGTATGTCGGATTCAAATTCTAACTTTAAAATGAAATTTCCTCATTCGACTCAACAATGATAAGAATCACAGATATATTTTTTCTCTGTAGGTGCTTGTTTTTAAAAATCGAATTGTGGCTAGAGAGCGAAAACTTTCTCGTAAATAAATAAAATATATTTTTCACAGTAGAGAGCAGTAGATTAATTTTTTTCTCATTGCTCTCTTCTGCCCAAAATATATTTTCTTTATTTATTTACGAGAAAGTTGACGGAATATATATGGCTAAAAATTTATAAATACGTATAATAATGAGATCTTAAATTTTGAACGGTGTGTATAATATTCGTACGGTACGTGTAATACATAAAGCTTTGAATGTGACCTTTATGGCATAGCGTCAAGTATCTGTCGCAGTTCGAAGTTTGTCCATCAACGGTCAACTACGTTGAACTTTCAGGTGTAATTTTAAAGTTTATTTTACCTTTTGATATTTTTGTAGTGTGAAAATCGAAAATTTTTGTTCTATAGAAACTGAGTTCTGAATTCTTGTGACAAAATTAGACAAATCAAAGAATCAAGCACGTACTTTGCTTGCTTATTCTGAAACCTTGATATCAGACTTCCTTTGTTTTGTTGTCCACGTCTCTGGAAAATAAATTTGATATTGGACAGGAAAATCATCAAGTAAGTCCCTTTTTTTACTTAAAAATTATATTCAGATGTATTTTGTGTTAATCTGAGAATTGTTTAATTAACAAAAACCATCAAGCATCAAGCAAATGTAAGACTATTCTGCAGTGGGATTCCGAGCCGTTAAAAAATTTGAATCCGAACGGATCTCACTTCCTATCCTGAGGTGTTGAAAAGAGAGGTCCGTTCGGATTAGAAAATTTTTAGGGCGTCAGAATATCACTGCTGGGAATCCTCAATTAATGTACTTTTACGATTAATGTAAATTTAGAAACAAAAGCTATTCAAGTATATTACAGGGTGCTAAAAAAATTAAGTTAAATTAAATTTTTATTTCAAAGTTGAAAAACCGTTTTTAGATGAAAATTGTCGGAGTTATGAAACTTTAGAAAAAATAAATTCTGTTATTTTCGAACATTAAATTAAAAATTTGAGGATGCTGGAAAATTTTGTTTTTATGTTGTACTTATTCAACTAGATCTTCAATCTATACTAGCACTGTGTTAATGAGTGGATTTCTGAATGATTTGTTTATTTACTCTTATATCATCTTTGTCTAATGAACAGAAAATAAATATAACCTGACGTTTAAGTTCTTAATAGTATGTAATTCTGAATAATTCTTTCTTAGTTCAATTAAAATGCAATCAGAAGCTAAACCTCCACCTGAATTATCGGGAGAAGGATCGATGATTAAGAATTGGAATCGTTGGCAAGACGATTTTTTGTTCTTCATGAGAGAAACCGACAATTTAGAAAAACCAGAAGTTGAAAAAGTAATTTGGCTCAAACATTTGATTGGTCCAGTGGGAAAGGGAGCACTTGAATCAATTTATAACAACGAACCGTTTGATAAAGAAAATATGACAATCATCATGCAAAAGTTGGGAGAATACTTTGATCCTCCTAGACACAAATTTGAGGCGAGACATAAGTTTTTTATGAGATCTAGAAATGACTCTGAAACCATCGATGATTATATTGAAGATTTAAAAGTAAGCTACACTAATTCTATTATGAAAAATAATTATCTAGAATTAATTAAATCATTCTATTTTTAAAAATTAAGTAATCAATTTTTAATTTCAGTCAATAGCAAAGTTTTGCAGATTTCATGAGGAAGAAATTGAAGATCACGTGGTCTCTTCCATAATTTTGAACACAAAGGATAAAGATCTACAAACATTGGTCCTTAAAGAGAAAAAATTGAATTTGGAAATGCTGAGAATTATTTATGAAACGTACGAATTGAATAATTTAAAGAAGGACGCCACGAAGAAAGAAGAAGAAGCAAAAACTCAGGAAACTCCTTGTTGGAAATGTGGAAAGAAACATGCATATGGATTTTGTTCAGCCTTGAATATTCTCTGCTCATACTGCAATCAATTAAACCATTTTGTGGACCGATGTCCTACTAAAGTTTACCATGAAGTTACAGCTGTGAGATATTTTCAAAAGTATTATAATTAAACGGAAAAGCGGGTAATGTCACATTTAATAATTCTTTAATTGATTTAATTTTCAGTCTATGCAGTCTCGAGAGAAGTCTAGTTCACAAAGTTCGTCTATTCACCATTCTTCTCTATCTTATTCATCCGAATTAAAGGTAAATCTGAAATTTTCAAATTATAATTTAGCATTTATAATATTTTTCTTTTCACTTGATTTGTTTAGTTTTCTTCTTTAAAAAAAAATTCAAACTGCTATATTTTTTTCAGTTTGATGAAGCATGCAGCAACAACTACAAACCACTTCCAAGTATCGATAAGGAAAAGGTAAGAGAATAATGCGTATTTGGCTTTTTATTTTATTCAGTATTACTGAAAAAGTTATTTCTGTCAATTCATGTTTATAAAGAACGATTTATAGTTTATAGTTTACACGTACTCAAAAGATTGTCAAGTAAAATGATTGAGTACTTTTAACCTAAATTTACACTCTAAAAGTTTTAACCACTATATGTTTCTATTTTTCCATGACAATCCATCAACTTCATTATCAATTAATCTGAAAATCCATTGTATTATAAATAATTCGTACTTTATAGTTTATCACTTTATTTAATTTTTAATCTGTGAAGTCATCAAGTCCTGTAGCAGAACTTAATACTGTGAAAACATCCGTCGCCAATGCAGCTGTGACTAATTTTCAAAAGTATTTTATTATAATTAAACGGAAAAGCGAGTAATGTCACATTTAATAATTCTTTAATTGATTTAATTTTCAGTCTGGGCAGTCTAGTTCACCAAGTTCGTTCATTCGCCGTTTTTCTCGATCTTCATTCTACATAAAGGTAAATCTGAAATTTTCAAATTATAATTTAGCATTTATAATATTTTTCTTTTAATTTGATTTGTTTAATTTTCTTCTTTAAAAAAAATTCAAATTCCGATATTTTTTTCAGCGTGATAAAGCAAGCAGCAGCAACTCCAATCCACTTCCAAGTATCGATAAAGAAAAAGTAAGAGAATAATGCGTATTTGGCTTTTTATTTTATTCAGTATTATTGAAAGAGTTATTTCTGTCAATTCAAGTTTATAAAGAACGATTTATAGTTTACAGTTTACACGTACTCAAAAGATTGTCAAGTAAAATGATTGAGTACTTTTAATCTAAATTTACACTCTAAAAGTTTTAACCACTATATGTTTCTATTTTTCCATGACAATCCATCAACTTCATTATAAATTAATCTGAAAATTCATTGCATTATAAATAATTTGTAGTTTATAGTTTATCACTTTATTTAATTTTTAATCTGTGACGTCGCCAAGTCCTGTAGCTAAACTTAATACTGTGAAAACATCCGTGGCCATGTTATGGTCATCTGTGAGTTATTTTCAAAAGTATTTTTAATTAAACGGAAGAGCCGATAACGTCACATTTAATAATTCTTTAATTGCTTTAATTTTTAGTCTTCGAAGTCATCAAGTCCTGCAGCTAAACCTAATGATACTGAGAAAAAATCCAAGGCCAAGCCATGGGTATCTGTGCGTTATTTTTAAAAATATTTTGATTAAACGGAAAAGCTGATAACGTCACATTTAATAATTCTTTAAATGCTTTAATTTTTAGTCACCTATAAAGTTGGGGAAAGCAATGTTCGAAAGGCGGTCACCGAAAAAGACTTAAAGGTAAATCTGAAATTTTCAAATTATAATGTAGAATTTATAATATTTTTATTTTCTCTTGATTTGTTTAGTTTTTTTCTTGAAAAAAATTCAAACTGCTATATTTTTTTTCAGTCTGATGAAGCAGGCAACATCGTGAATCCACTTCGAAGTATCGATAAGGAAAAGGTAACAGAATAATGCGTTTTTGGCTTTTTATTTTTATTTTATTCAGTATTAGTGAAAGAGTTATTTCTGTCAATTCATGTTTATAAAAAACGATTTTATTTAGAATGAAAAAAGATGTTCTGTACTTTCGTTTATAGTTTACACGTACTCAAAAGATTGTAAAGTAAAATGATTGAGTACTTTTAATCTAAATGTACACTCTATAAGTTTTAACCACTATATGTTTCTATTTTTTTTTCATGACAATAGTTTATCACTTCATTCTAAGAAAACTGCCGAATTATGTGAAAAACTTTTTATATTTAAAAACTACTAAATATATAACTAAAAAAAAATATAGTTTGTGTTTTTTTGCAGTTTCCTTTGTTTAGACAATTCTTGATATTTAAGATATCTTCTTTTTACAGAGCAATCCAAAACGAGAAACTTTGAAATTTGATCCTCTCATAAAAAATGTCAAGATTCTAGATTCAGGAAAGCCGAAAAAAATCGAGTCACATTCACAGCATCCGCTGACGCAAACCACAAATAAAATTCAACCATCCGGCACTTCCTGAATAATTGTTGGATTTAGAAATTCAAAAACCACCAGCCTAGAAAGAGGGCCCAGAAAAACGAGAAAAAATTGTTTCTCATTCTCCAAATTTCAATCCGGTTCATTATCAGCTTATAAGGGAATATTCTCTACTGTATCCTGCATTACCTGTATACGAAACAGAAGTAAATGGCCTGCTAGTTTTAGTAAAAAAAATATGTATTATATTACAAGCGTAATTACTATTCCGAACTTCCGGGTTAACTATTATTATACTATAGATCACACTTTTTTTTTAATTTGCGATATCGGGATGAAACATTATTCAAGTGGCATCAAGTGAAGCAACGTAATCAGATCTATATATCTTTTATTATTTATGGCTTACAACGTTCACTCCAACGCATTAGGACTCGTTAGAAATCACGTTGGGAGGCTGATGAAGCGTGCATATGTGCAAAAATTATCTTCAGGCAAGATAAAAAATGCAAGTCCTCTATAATTTTATCTCTCCTAACAAAGGAAGAGAGTGCTTCAAATTTGATGATAATTAGCCATACTATTTCCCGATTTATGTGCTGTAATTGCAAAAAATTCTGATATATACTCAAGTTCATCATGAAAAAAATTCTGCTTTATAAAAGAAATCGCAACTTGCAATTTTTGAATTAAAATCTTTTGAATTCTATTCATATCCTTAACAAAAAGTTAAATTCTGTGAAATTCTTATTAATTCCTCAAAATTACTTGAAACCTTTTCAAATTCCGTTAAATTCCTTAAAGGTCTTAAAATCTTTGAAAACCTCTTAAATTTCTTGAAAATTGTTAAACCCTTCTAAATTTTTGTGAAATCGCTTCAAATTCTTTAAAAATATTTAAAATCTCCTGAAAATCCTTAAAATCACTCAAAATTTCTTGGAATCCCTTGAAATTTTTCTAGTATATCATTTATTCTTTTAAGGTGGTTTAAAATCTTGTTAAATCCCTTAGAATTAAAAATTTTTGTTTTAAATCTCTTAAGTCTTTTAAACATTTTGAAATCCGTTCGAATCCTTTGGAATCTTTTTAAATGACTTTAAATGACTTTTAATGAAGACTTCACTCTAAATGATCATATGGTTAATGATTCATTTACCAGCCTGTTATATGATTCCACTTAACGAAAATTGCCCAGATATTAATTTCGCCTTCCTTGTATCAACGCGAATAGTTTCCGCTGTGAACTATACAATGTCTGCTTTAGTCGCGTTTAAAACTACTCCCGAAGGAGATTAATTATTATGCAATGGCGCCTCATTTACCGAGAATAATTTTCCGATAGTTCATCCTCTTAATTCCCAAGCAGCATTGTGAGTACATAATTGTTTCCTGGCGAGAACATTACGAATTCTTATTACTGATTTCTTCCGGTCAAAAAATTGATACCTTTTTTTTATAACATAACAAAACGAGTACCTTGTCCTACAAAAACGAACTTGAAAAGAAGTATATTTAAATTACTCATTTGACCAAAGAATGTCAGACTTAGTAAATTAATTTGCAATGGTCACAAAGTCAGACAAGCAATTAACACAAATTGCAAGTTCTCTTGATTCTTAAATAAAATATGAAGAAAATGTGAAGCGATTTATATACGTTCTTATCTTCATGCAACTTTGCGATTTTATCGTTTATGATCTGGAAGCAATTCTTGTACACTTTTCACGAGAAGCTGCACTCGTATTAAGATCGTACGCGCGCGTATGTTTACTATTTAATCACTTAATATCTACTAATAAATTAAATCGCTTTTATGATTTTATGCACTTGCTTGCATTTCTTGCATGTCGCTTAATTGCTACAATGCGCCACAAATTGTGAATACTCTCAGAGCTACGATATTATTAAGAAATTCTCTGCTCTGCAATTATAAGGGTAATTGAATCTCATGTACAGAGTGTTGGCTTTATGACTCCCGAGAGTTGATGTGATAAAAAAGAATGTTAATGGATCATTTGAAACATTTTTACAATCAGGGTGGCGCCATATTAAAATATACACGAAACTAGAAGTATATTAAGATTCATGAAGAAAATGCAATGATAAATAAACTGCTTGAACTTTGAGTGCACTGACGAATAAAATCTCAACTCGAAGGGACCATAACCCAAGCCAGGTCTCGGTTCAAGGCTCTACATTCCTTACTTCACTCTTCTCTCCATGTACACATATACCTGTTCTTCATTGGTGATGTGTTTCCACTTGAAAGTCAAATAAAGAACAAGAAACCGAACAGTACATGCCGAAATTCGAAATTATCTATCCCTGGGAAATATAGTTTCAAAATGAATGCAGATAAATCTCTGCTGCAGTTTTTTAAACACGCAAGAATGCAAATGAGATTCATAGCATTATAACCATTGTGTATATCATGCTACACCCAGCATCTCCGATTTCTTCAAGGCAAACGTTTCTTTGGACTCTGTAGCACCCTTTAGTGCTTGGATAGATATTGCTTGTACTTCTACTGCCTCTTATTGTTAGCTTCAGTGGCATGTATGCACAATTGCACAATTGCACACTCCCCAGAGAGAAAGGATTTGTCCAATCAAACAAAACATAGGCAAGCGAAACACGTTTGCATTTTTAATATATACATACAGTGAAAGAAAAAGCCTTCTACTTCTTGAGAGCAGGTGAAAAATGTTTATTTTTCACTGATTTGAGTGTATACTGTGTACAACAATATGCTAAGTTGGGAGTCTACACAGCATTTAACCCATGTTCACTCTTCGCGAAGCATGTGGAGCACTAACGGTTCATCGTCATTTCGAAGTCATTTGTGCCCCAGGAAAGAGTCGGCAGTCCGATGCACACATTTTCACGCATTCATATAACGCAAATACTCTGCAGAAAATATGTCAATAGTGAGAAGTTATGAGTGTTGAAAAACATTTCAAGAAAGTGTACTTTTTTTGTAGAAACACTGTTAGAAATTTCTTGAAAATTCAATCACCTTTTCAAGTACAGAACTGATTGAAATTTCATTCAACAGAAATCTACTATGAATTGAAATTTATAGACTGTAATTGAAAATTTAAACATGTACGTACATGCACAAGCAATGCGTAACTGTGGACGGCAAATGTTAATTAATATGGATTTGCAGAATAAAGATAAAAAATGCTTTGACTTTTACAGATGAAAATGGGAGTGAAGAAAGCGTAGTTAATTGTTTAAAATGTTTGTATTTCATTTATAAGGGAACAATACAGTTTCTTAATGAGAATACATAAGTAGATAAGGAAGCGAGTGGTGAGACGATGCGCGTGGACAAGAAACCGCAGACGATCGTGCGGGTATTTTCTCTCGTTTACACAGTCAACTCGCGTAATGTCAAGACCATAAAGCGAGACTTCTTTGCCATTTTTAGAGAAGTTTCCTCTTAGCCTCTGAAGTTTAAGGTGTCTCTTTGATTTCTAGTATCTTCGCCGCTATAATGAGTGGTTTTAAGCCCATCCTTCATTGTTGCCACTAAGAGTTTTTTTTATTTTTTCCATCTCTTCATTAAGTTAACTCATTGCTCTCTATTTAACCTGCACAATTATTCTACCCTATTCACCTTTTTTAATGACAATAAGTATTGTGATACCAGTGATACATAAAAACCGGTATAGATTGCCAATTGAATAGATAATCTATGACAAATTTTACAAGAGAATATCGGTAGAAACCTGTCAAGAGATTATTTTCAACTTGTAACTAGTCGCAAAACTTATTCGTTACGCGATTTCATGGAAGGATTTCTTGTTCAACGGTTTACATGAGCTTTGAACAGCTTTGAAATACGGACCTTTGCTTCGGTAACCCGAGGCTTTCTCCATGACACTATCCGAAAGGAAGAAGCGGATAGCTGGGAGCTAATGGCATCGGATGTCAGAGCACGTCAAGCGGCATACGCGTGGCTGAGACAAGAATGAAAACTGATTGTGAGCAAAGAAGCGGCGAACCGCAAAAAATTTCTAAGCAGAAACCCTTCAAAATCGTCTCGAAGGAATGTGAGAAAAAAATGTGAACTTTTTGCCACAATTCAGTCAGGGTGTCCGACACTAGCATAAATGCCTATGTATAAGAATCAGCTGAAAATTCCTGTCCTGATTCCTGTGTGTATATATACAGGAAATCTTTAAAAAATGAACCTCTAAGTTGTTGGCGACACTCTGTCATCCAGTCAAAGAAACGTTCAGGGTTTATTCAATTGAGAATTTTTTTGGTCTTTAAAGTTCCTTGGTTATGCAAGTCATGATGTGGTACAGGTACTACTGCAATCTGTCCAAGAATGCAAGCATAGAGGCTGTCCGATTCTCGTCTACTTTGCCTTCAAGGAAGTAACCTGGAGAATGATAGTAATGCAGATCTAACGAGATAAGCCTCATCGAATGCCAGGCTGATAGGCTGATCCTTGCTTTATATCGAGAAACGGTCCTATATTTCAAAGAACGTTCATCTTTTTAAACAGAATTCGCTCTTTTATTACATACTTTCCTTTTTTTTATTACATACTTTACTTTCTCTCAAGAATTATTGAATGAAAATGCAAAATGTGCACTAAACCTGTAAAAGGCAGTGTTTCTTGCTTACCGCATGGTTTATATATACTTTATGCACGTGAATTTCGTGGCGTTATTTTCTCAGATAATTAACGATCGATAAACTGATTGCGCGTATATTATACAGTCGAAAATTTATTAGATTGGAAAGATCGTTTGATGAATAATGAACATAATGCTGTCTCGAGTTCATTAAAATATTGCGTAATAAAATGCGATGCCTCTTGGGTAATACAAACTGTTTTTTATTCACTGGAAATCATTTACTTTATAGTATAAAAAAAAAAATGACAAGATTTGAGAATATGCAGACATTAAGACGCCTTGTTATTTGGAATTTTATCTTTGGTGAATCGTTGAGTGAATTTTAATGAAGTGGACACGCGCGTCTGAATTGAACTCGATATGTTAATGTTGAATGATATGCTAATGCCATTCATTTTTTTAGCCGTGACCGAAAGTCTCGAAATTGGTGAGGTGTCGCTTATTATTGTCACATTAAAGTATTCGATTACTTTAGAAGCAAAGGCCAGTGTCACGGGACTTAGGTAACGGTATTTACGAGCCGAATCGTGCCATAAATTCTTTGGACGTTGCTTGAATCTCGGGACAAAAAAGCTTCTATACTTTCGCTTGACGATACCTTCATAAATCAAGCATTTATACCGATCGTTAACGAGTTTATGTCGCACATAGACCACATCTACATATACATATGGACTCGATCGACTTTACGAGAGAGGGATGACAGAGTAAAAATAAAATCGTCATCAGTCTTCTCAATCGGGTGTCGATTAATGAACCAACAGATCTCATGTCATTGTCCAACGTGTACAAATCCACTCTGTTTGTCGACTTGATTGAGATTTTATCTGCTTTCTGATTAAGGCGGACTTTCTGTTTCTTGCATTTAAATATTACTTTAAAAGAATCCTTCTTGTGGATTTAAAGACACAGGGCAATTTAATTTGTTTGATGAACTGTGACAATTTCGATCTAATCTTTTTATTTGTAACTATAATACCAGAAAGGTGAGATTCTCAGGAAGGTATCGCTTCGTTCTGTCTCGTAAGTTCCGAGACTTTATGGAAGTCGAACGACCTTCTTCGTTCCCTTAGAGTTAGAGCTATTTTAATGGTGCCCCTTTGCCATTTAGACCTCTGAGAAGAAAGATCCGGAACCTCAGCTGCAGGACATTGTATAAGGACGTGACTCTCACTTTACCAAGAAGCAACTCGCATGCACATTGCACAGAGTGGAGTACGTAGGCGACGCTTAAGAGAGCAATTATTGCGGAATCGCAATGAGCAGAGTGCAGGTCCCTTAATGATCATTTTAATTACTTCAGTAGTCTCTTCGGACATTGAAAAGACCTTCCTTCGCTGAATGGATGTCCTCGCAAGTCTACAAAACGCAAAGTCTATAAAACACAAAAATTCTGCAAAACTTGTGTATAACATAGTTACAGATATTGTAAGGGTTACACAATAATTGATTGCAATCGTGTAGGCCTAGAATTTTCAACCGACACTCCTTTCTCTCATAAATTGTCAGTTATTACAGGACATATTGGATAAACGTAGCCTCCGGATCAAATCAAGGTATGATAAATCGTGAAATTCCAGTGACAGTTTGCAATTTTCAATGCTTTGGGTTTTATGAAGAAAACTTGCCAATACATGTCACATTCTCGTTTTGTTATTAGATTATCGTATCCTTCCACTTCCCGCGCAGAAATTGCCCCATTGAAAGCTCTTATCTTGAGTTCAATGAAAGTATTGGTCAGTTATTAGGACCACACTGGAATTAGGGAAAATTGACCCCATCAGAACTGAAGGAAACTGTTAGAATGAAATTGAATTTTGCTGTAGACGTAAGATTTTCCTCTCGAAGCGAACTGGAACTTTGATAATCTTATTACTTTAAAGTTTAGTATCATATATTCATATAGAAAATGATCAATGATACAACACTGAAAGGAATGACGACTCATATGTCGAATGATCAGTAAGAAAAACAGCTTCCTAGTGGATTTGTTGAAGAAAAGAGCTAAGGATGCGAAATAACGAGGCAGCATCCAAGTGCATCTAACTTCGGTATATACTGTGGTATCCCATCGACCCTCCGGCTCGTCGAGATCGTTCGAGTGAGGTACAATGCGAGGAAGAGGAAAAACAAGAAGCTCGAGTAATACCAGGCATGCCGACAGAAATTTGCAAGTGAACTTTTCTGCGCAGCAGAAAGGTTGCTTTGAAAATTGAAATGACAACGCCTCAACAATCTATGTAGATGCGTTCTTGGAGACGGTAAACAATGATCAAGCCCATAATAACTGCCAGTACATATGAAGCAAAGAACATCCTTTGCTTGAGTACCTTTAAACGAATAAGGAAGTGTCTAATGCAATGTTTTCGACGAATAAGGATGGTGTTTATGCTAAGCGATTAAATCAGTGTTTAGACGTCCTCTAAAAGCTAGGCTTCCTTGAAGTACTCAAGATATGTCTTCATTAACTTCGAACTTGAACCTCAACATTATTGTTGGAACCATAATGTTTACATATATTCATATTGTTCACATATTCATAATGTTTACATATTCATAATGTTTACATATCCCTTATGTGTACATATTCCATAAAAGTCTGCTGACGATTGGAGGACGATCTTTTGTTACTTCAGAAGCTATTTTCTCAGTGCAGACATGGTTTCTAGCCACTTTGTGTGCAACAAGTTCGTGAGGGAGAAGGTGATGTGGTCACGACGTTCAACCAACCGGGATTGGCGTTCACAGCGGTTATTATTAAATTTACTTATCGTGCAGGGATGCACCGTGAAGACATTACCGAGCGAAGACTATCGCTTCCGACGTAGACATTGTTTCGACGACAATAGGTATTCGCTTTCGCAATAGAAGGATCGTAAAATGGATACACTGCACATACGGCAAATCCTGGTGCTTTAAATAACTTATACGTCGGCAGAAATGATAATTATTACATGAAAAAGTCATGCAGTAGAGATTAGGATTTAAGGATGAATGATAGTTGAAAATTTAAAATTATTTCTAGACTCAGTCTCTCTTATTAGTCAAGAATATGCCTTAATACTCATAAAAACCCGTCCGAATAACATCATAACATTTCTTTTTGGCGCAGTTAGGAGTCGTAAAAATATAAAAGAAAACTAAGAACGCTCGGGCATAATGTTAATTAATTGCGCTAATTAAGGGTCTTCATATTAGCGAGTAAAAAGATGAACGATTCAATAATTAGATAATTTGGTCGTTATAAGAAAGTGTGCATTTATGTATAATGTCACTTGCTCTAAAGGGTCAAACTTTATGGCACTTTATGGCACTTTATGCTTTTATACTAAATATTAAATATCAATCGCCTTATAGCAAGTGTTCTTAAGTCGATGGAACCGGTTTATTTCTTCTAAAGACTTCTGATACTATTTTTCCATGCTATTAAATGAAATTAATAACCGCGCTACTATAAAATCTTGTTACTTCTTATTATGATGATTGCCTTTTATGTAGAACAGGGAACAAACAAAGAAAGCAAGAAAACGGTTTATAAAAGCGGAGAAGACTGACTTAATTAAGTAGTGTTAATATATCTGTATCAGTAATATTTACACGGGACAATTAGCGCTGCTTCTAATCTAAATTTGCATAAACGATTAATTATAATTGAATAAACGTTTACTAAAATGTGTAAAATGTGTGGTTAATGTATATTTGGATCGATTTTAATGGAAACAGATCTAGTAGAACAGTTTGAAACGCGATGCTGAAGATAGGAACTTAACCACCGAGAATGGAAGTAATTCCGCATCGTTCAATGTCTAATTTTATGGCATTAATACGAAAGTCGTAAGTGCCACTTACGAGATAATTTCGAACGATACAGAGGTTAAGTGCAAACGTTATCGTCGATTTTCCTCGCGACTACCCAAAGAGCTCTGGTATCTCTTTCCACAAAGCAAATCTCGGACAGCCTGCTATTATTAACGATTTATCACCTATTCAAGTCGACTTTGTAGAATAATATCAGACCTCGCCTCGATCTGCTTTGTGTCTCTCGATTGTGATATTTTTTTTTTCAAGAGCTCTTTTATAATCTTTTATCTCATTATGAATGATGGCTAATCCACAACTGAAGTTAAATCCTCGATTTACTTAATTATGATTGTGTAATTTAATATATACGGAAAAGAATCATTATTAGTGGTAATTGAGGAATTTGTACTTAATCGTGTGATTTTCTCTAGACACGATGTGCAATTTTGTGATAAATCAAAGGCAAGTTGAGAGAAAGTCGATAATATAATGTACGTGTAAAGAGAGGAAACTAAGGTTCCTGGAATAAAGTCACGTTTTGACATCGAATGATGCTATTAATTTGTGACAATCTAGAATCGGAAAAAAAATTGACACGCGATACAAATCGGACGCCCACTTTCCAGATAATATCGGAGAAAAAGGTCGCGACATATTCGTTGCAGCAACTGTAACGAATACGCTGTTGGAGAAATATGAGAAAGTTGAATCGAGTTACATCTGGGTAACAATTTTCTCATCTGTTAGAAACATAATCGCACATAACAGCACTGCAACCTAAATGTATAGGTAGAACGTATAGCGTTTATTCAATGAATAGATAATTATGCAATGCTGTTTATGATAACATTGAGTAATATCAATTTTATAATGAAAGTATTTTATAATCATTCCAACAATATACAATCAGTTACTCATGGATCCTAACTCGTATCTTTTTCACACCCACGTACGAAATACTAAAAGGCAATTTTATTGTCATGTACGCAGAATTATGGGTGGTTAAATGTCGTTGAGATTCGGAGACCAGATCCTGTCCCTATCAATGAATATCAAGTAGTGCCATCTCTCTTTCGTTGAATCTTATATATTCAAATGTACGATTTTTTGATAATATAATATACTTTAAAGAAATATCTTCTGATTAAAACTTTGAAAGTTTCAATTACTTTCAAGAATGCTTCCAATATTTGAAGCTTCCGTTTAAAATTTTGTGCAAGTCAATTGTTATCCGTCGCAGTATTTTCTCGCATTTGTCGTTTTGCTTCTCTCGTTTCAGTTAATTCTCTCCAATCTTTTGTACGTTTCTCTTATTCTTCATTTATTTCTTTCTTTCTCTCCCACTTTATGGTGTTCTTACAAGTTGAGGTGAGATAAGAACGGGTATAGGACTGAAAGAACCGAATCCCTTGTCCGCCAGCTGGAACACGATAATTCACCTACCCAGTTGTTCGAATGCCTCGCCTTCACGAATATTCAACTCGGAGTGCTACATCCGCTTTCGCCCTTCATTAATTTAAGAGAGAAAGTTTCACGTGTTTGCTAAGTACTACAACCTCCCGTACGTATCAGTTTCAAGGCATGCAACATCGATCTTATTCCAACATCAGCATTCCTATAATGTCCATCCGCGTTAACTTTATTCAGTAATATCCATCTTCTTATAAAAGCCCATTTTCCTACGTTCTATTTCTACCTCATACTAAACCCCATTTTTCAACATATTTTTTTCCTGTCTTCTTTTTTTTTTCATTTTATAGAGTCGCTGCATCTTAATTTTCATCATATCCTCGAAATATTTTTTGCCGGAACTATGGTAGATGAGTGTTCAACGTTAGAGGTGTTCATTGTCGGCAATATATTTTTAATGATGTGTAATATGAGAAGAATATGTAGTATGTCGATGAGCAGGCAAAGTCACTCTGGAAAAGCACGAGCTGCACGCCACAAACGCATAAAAACATTTTTCACTTGCTTTATGGTTCCTTTTATTGAACCGGCATGAGAATCTTACCCACCAGGACGTGCGTGTCTTCTCGGTGAAGTTGTACGGTTTGCAGATGGTCACGTACAAAGTGACAGAATGCAAAAACAAGAGGAAGAACCCTTTATATTTTATAGCGATGCCTTTGAAGAAAAGCGCGAAATTATAAATAATTAGCTTTACTATACTCTCAAGGAGAACTTGAACCTTCAAGAAAAAAATGTATCTCGTAAATGAAGAGTTGATGTGCTAACGAATAGTGACTTTCTAAAGTCGTTGACATGTATTTTTTTTGTGTTTTCTCAAGAAGTGAGAGACTTTTACCCTTTAGGAATAAATTCCTTTCAACTAGATCGAAGTTTATCGAATGAACTTGTTAGAAAGGTGCCTCGAAGCAAAACTCAAGAGCGACGACTTATTTAGCAATATGCCGAATATGGACTGGCGCTTTCACTTGATTAGGCCACAGGGAAGGATAGAATCCGCGCATCGGTACTTTACCTGCAATTAAACACGGGAAAGTGACTTGCTTTACCGAGAAACATAAAATCTAAAATGTATGAACGGTATTTAATCAGACTTTCGCCTTCATACATGCTCATGCATTATTACAGTTATTAGAAGAAACGTAAAAGAAAGTTGCATGCGTAAAGAAAATTGATTTCGATAAAAATAATTTAATTTCGTATTAATGGGATTAATTTGCTATCGTGTAACCGGAATCAGACAATTTCTTGTTCTACTTAGAATATCATGTGTACTAAATTGATAATCACCGTGTCACTCGCTGCCAGGCGAAGAAAATTGTTAATAGCTCAGCCTAGAAACCCGACTCTGATGTAGTATGAAAAAAGGTTTTGGCAGATCATCAAACTGAACCGGTTTTTCTGATGCATTACCGGGTTGGGCGTGTGCGCTCTTTGAGCAAGTAAAAATTCAAAGGAAATTAAACGTCGAAAAAAAGGATTGGTTACAAGGATCCCTGACAAGAGGTCTAGGAAAATCCAGCAACTTCTCCAGTAACACTGGATAATAACAGAATCTGTTTAAAAAAATGGCCTTTGAATTAGATAGAAGAAAACATAAAGAGAGGAAAAAAGAATTTGAAGGTAGAGGAAGATTGATAATTATCCGGGCGATAATGGTACACCAGATCAGGCGGAACGTTTAATGAACATCGAGAAAACCTAGAAGAGACTGAAGGTTGAAGACTTGTCTGGTCTACCTTTATCCACTGTCATCCTTAATGCTGCACGAATATTGAAAGTCACCATTAGGGAGTGCAGCAATCGTAAAAATCATATAATTATATCTGTGCTGTAACTATATTCCAATTTAAAAAAAGAATGCTTATTATAGGTCTTATCCATCTATTGTAAAAGATGAAAGAGGTCTTTGTAGAATTGATCTGCCAAGTTAGATTATGCAAGGTATAAAAATATTATAGTTCGAGTATGTCAATGTTCCCAGAAGTTTGCTTCTTCTTTATAAGGCCATCTTTATTTGAAATGGGTAAATTTTTTCAAGAAAACAGTGGAATAACAGGGGAACATGGGAAAACCGAGGGAAAAACTGTGTAGCCTGTTGAAATGATCGTCCTTTGTGTAATTTTTTATCAAGGTCTGAGAGTATCCTTTTCTTGCAACCCTTCCAATAGTGCACAACCTCCAGAAGGTGCCCTAAGGGTTCTCCGGGATCAGCGGGTCCGATGCACTCCTGATCTTATCCCATCGACTGACGGCTTGGTATATCTCGGCATTTCGCGTGTGTGAGATTCTAGCAAAATGCAAATGTCAAAAGATGCATGCGGATTATACCTTCTATATTCTATGGACGGAGGAAGGGTGCAGAAATGGTAAAAAAAATCACTGCGCAATGTCCCAGCTCGTAAATAGGCAAAGACAGGTTTGTGCAAGGCGAAGAGAGGCTTGAGAACTCATCGAGTGTGTCGTCGTGTCTTCTTAACCTTGCCTCGCTTTGAATATATAATATATTATATCTGCCTATACTCAATAGGCTGCAGAAGATTTTCCTTGTACCAAGCCAACTTTACAACAGAAGAATCGCGCACGTAAAAAGTTATTATACAAGAAATGTTGGGGGATGTTGATCTGAGTTATAAAATATAAAGCAATTCTCGGCTCCACAATGTTGGAAATGTATAGAACATGATCATCATTTTAGAAAGTATCTACTCTAAAAATACCATTGCGAAGTGTAAAAGAGTGCAGGGATGCTTTAAAAACGTCTCATTTGTCAGAATCAAACTTGTGACTCTTGTAAAAAGAAACTCGTTGGAGTTCCTTACAACAGAATCTACTCTAGTGCTGAGTTGAGTTCGCTTCTTGCTTGACTGTGGTATTTATTTATTCGACAAGGGACATCTATCTAACTTCCTTCTCTGGCATGCAATCCACCATTAACAATTCTACTTCACATTGATAACAAAAATCCATAATCTTGCAATCATTCCTTAATAACTTTTTTTTTCAATTCTCGGAATCAGTAAGTAAAACGGCTTTCTAGTGAAAGATTCCCAAAAAAGGGATCTAGTAAAAACTTCTCCATTCAAGAAGGAGTGAACGGTACTCTGCCAGAATAAAAAAACAAGAAAATCCAGACTTCTCCATGTGATTTGTCAGATTTGCAATATCTTATGGCAGTTGCAGAATCTAGAACTCGAAGAGAATCGATCATCAGTGTCAAAGACACCAAGATATTTCCTTTTCATCTCTTTAGTGTCTGTCTTGACAGATGACATCGAAGAATTCTTCTTTAATACCAAGTCACAGATGAGTTCTTTGCACTGAAAAGTACCTCAGCAAAATATTTGTCTCTCCTCGGGATTCTTATCGCGTGCGGTGCTACATTTTTTCATCTTGCTGTCCACGCGACGTGTCGTTGACGTCATTATGGACATTAAAACCTCACGGTTGGCGTGTGTGGTCTCTGGATGAGAGTTTTACTTTATATTATTACATGATAGTCATATACACATTGCAGATGTCGTGTATAAACGTTCTTTAAAAAGCACGCGATCTCCCGACACGACAACGCGCAACCGTAACTTGGAAATTGCCGATCCAGGCTCTAGAGACCTGAAATTACTAGATCGTAAAAGTTACTTCATACTGCCCTTAAGGAAAGCCCCGGTTGCCTATAAATGCTCTAAATTCACTTAAGACGTTTTGCGCTTCCTCAATCGCCGATGCCGTACGTGCCAGCTTTTATTATATATTGTTAACGCCAACCGACCAACCAGAATTGCCCGCGTAATGCAAATTTTCAATACTCATGTCGGCAGAACCTGCAAGAAACAAGTTGTAGCGTATGCAAAATTTACAAGGAATTTCCTTCTTAAACTATCAATTAGGTCCTGCTCGGAAATTCTGATCTTCGTTATCTTAGTCGCATCCGCGTTTTTTAGAAGCTTAGACGTTAGGAGACGTTGAACTGATGAATAATTTTTATGGAAGATATTTATTTCCAGCTTTTTTTTTCGAAGAATTCAGCCTTTTTCAAATTTTCGAGGTCAGACAATTTATATGACTAAAAAAATTTATTTGATTAAAAATACGAAAAAAGCTTCCAAATTTCCCAAAATACAAAATTTTTATTTATTAAATAGCAGAAATTCACTCGATATTTCCCGGGATTTTAAGAAATTTCATATATTAAAATATGTTATTTTAAGTGATTTTGAGGAATTTCGAGGAATTTCAAGAGATTTCAAAAATTATGAAATGATTTGATGATTTCAACTTTTATGCTATACAGGTACACATTAAAAATCTAATGACTTTTCAAAATTAATATTTGATAATAAAAAATCTTAAATCGTTTAGTTTTAAAAACTCTTCTTCAAAATTAAATCCGAGATTAAATCGAATATCACTTAAATTTTGTTTACAATGTGAAAATCTTCACACATTAAAATTTATTCAATTTGTCTAATGGCATTAAATTCACCACCAATACTTATAGATTTAATCAAAGCTTTTGTTTACTGTTTCCTTCAAGTCAACAAACTTTATTTTGATACTCTTCAAAACTAAATAGTCCATGTTTACTATTCTCGACAATACATTTGTGATTCTTGGAAACTACTACCTGTTCCTTTATTTTGGACAGCAGTGAATTTTCCAAACTTTATCTTCAGTCCAGTTTTGACTCTCGAGTGAAGAGGTCACGGGAAAAATAAATTGAAATAAGAATCTTAAATGTTGAGTGATCGCGAAATAGTGTCAATTAAATTCTCTCTATTCAGTGAATATAACACAATATTTTATCTGTATGTTATAAGTGCTAAGTGCTAAGTGACAAGTGACAAGTGCCAATTGACAATTGAGGGATTATTGCAGCACAACTCGAGGACTGGATAACCGGATCAACATTTATAAAGGTAAATCAAGATGTCAAATTAACATAAAATGTCAACGAATCATTAAATTATCGCCAATTTAACCATTTTCCCTTTTTTTGTTTCAGGTAAGTGCAGCAGTCTACTAAAAAAGAAGTGAGTAAGATTCTAAGTTTTGTATGATTTGTACAAAATCGCCGTGAAGTCCACAGCAAAAATAATTCGTGCCCCAATTACAAACACCAGCTTTTTGAGAAGCAATCTTGAAATCGATTAATTCTGCTCCTGAGACATTCCTCAGGTTACAAATAAGTTAGATCCACACCTGCGAGGAAGTGAATAGTCTTTTATATCTAAAATCTCTTCGTCGTGACTTTAGGCCACGTTTGCCCCAAGAGAAACTTAAGAAGTGCCTCAGGTTTCGTAGTCAGTATCGTAATAGTGGCATGATGCGAATGAAGAACGCAAATGTCCGTTATGAATTCGCACATCAAGCTGCAAACCTTTGATTCAATGACGATTAGGCGCGGCAGCCACATAACCGGTTTGCTAAAGAAAATAAATTACCTCATAATTCGCTTAATATTTTTCGACGATACGAAAATACAATTTCTCTATGTACATCGCTTTTATTATTTTCATCTCAGAAAACTTATACCAGGAATAATTTCTATATTTATTGCTAAACACTCGCCTTGTAAAGACGGTATCCAATTTGTTAAATCTCTTTCCTTTATTTTTCCGCGACAACATTCCGCTCTGCAAATAAGATAAATTTCAATCTCAATGAAAAACATGATTCGAAATAAACTTCTCTGCGACTTGTGTCGCTAAACTAATTAAATAATCGTTATTTATTAACATTATATCCTATTTAAATTTACTCTCGGGTATTTATGCTTGGTGGGAAATATACGAGACAGGCAATACTTTTCCGAAAGTGATGTCTTCTCTAAATACTAGATAAAGCTGCAGCTGTGAAACAACGCGTTGAAAAGGCACACTAACCTTTTCATCAGGTTGTTGCACTTTAGAGGAGGAAAGGAAGAGTAGTAATAAGGAAACGTGTCGCAGAATATTAATTGAAACTTGTATTTTGTATTCTTGAACGAGATGATGAAAAAATTACGTCCTGCATCTTGGATGATCCATCTTTGGATTTCATTCAGAAATCACTTGACGTAGAGTCATTATGCTCCATAGATTCTCAATACGAAATCTTTAGTAACTAGAATTTAATATTCTTGCTACCTTTCATTAAGAATGTCTCGATCGACTTCCGTATTCATAATCGTAGGTTCTGATGCTTATTCAGAATTTTTGTATTTCCCATTGTAAAAAGAAACATTTTGCAATTTTTTGCTCTATTGTGTTTCAGGACGTTTAGAATGAAAGTCATGATTAGAATAAATCTTTTTGTGCTTTGCGGTAAATATAAATATGTTACCTTTAGTTGACCGGGAAATGACCGGAAATTTCAAATTGTCTGCCAAATCGCCACTTTGGATTGTCAGCCAAGAGAGTTCAAGAAGTTAAATAAAATAAATGTCGGTTCGTGGTCGGAGAGTTATTTCACTAAGAGTTGTGAGGTAAAACGTTTTAACCTTAGGCAAGCCACAAACATTCAGTATTCAGTTGGAAAATTTTATCTTGAAAATAATAAAATGTTTTACAGCAACTTAGCGTCTCTATTTTTTGTTCACATCTCAAGATAAAATGAAGATATAGCTTCAGGGCATATATTAATCTCAAAAGAAAAATAAAAGTGATAGAATATACGCCACTTTGGTCTCGGAGGAAATGGCCATTCTCGAACTAAATGACTAGAATTCGAAAATGGCACGATCTCTTGGTTTGCTTTACGAGATCATCGAACGAGTGGCTTTATCAGCTTTCATCTTTAAAGAGAGACGATTGTAATTTTTTTGCTACAAGATTAAAGTGTAGATACTCTTGAGGCGGTCTAATAAGGAGGTGCCATAAGAGATTAAGAATAGCAAGCTCGACCTGTGCAATTTTCAAGTTAATGATATGCTATCTATCTTATTACACTACCTGACTTGTCGAAAGGAAAAGCAGATCCTGTTGAGTTAGGGAAGACCGCAATGTAGAGAATTCGGCTTCTTTAATCGCGCATCAATCATATCGGCAAAGAATAGACATCTTTTTATAAAAAGTTCGTTGAGTTCTTGGGTGTTAATGACCGACTCGAGTTATAAAAACTTGGTATAAACCGATTATTTCTAAATGAAATGGAATTTTTTTTATTTATTTCACAATAGTTTATTAATTCATGAGGAAAATTAAAATTAAAAGAGCAGAGGTGTCATTAGACGAATGTAATACTTGTATCGATATAAGTTGATACAAGTGTGGGAAAGAGGAAAGTCACGACAATCTATACTCGTATATGGTTATAGTAGTAGAAAGGATATTAGTTATTGCTTCGTTACGATTACTGCGAGGTCAATACTGACACAAGAACTGCAGATGACATTTGAAATCAAGAACTCGGTATGGAACTGAAGTTCGCAACATTTATGAAAACGGAATTATATTTTTTAAAGCACGGCACCTATTTTGTTGTTTTAAACGATTCCATTTAATGTCTAAAGAAGATCAAAAAAGTGTTATCTCTACCATCCTAGGATCACCCCCAAAATCATCCCCTAAGCATAAAAAATATCATGGAAAATTCCCTAACTTCGAGACCTAACTTTTTATTGTTTGAAGTAGTTTCATTTAATGTCCAAAAAAAGCCCAAAGCTTTGGATATTTAATAGAACCACTTAAAAGAATAAAATTTTAGGTCTCGAGATTAGGGAATTTTTAATGACTCTTTTATGCTTAGGGGATGATTTTAGGGAATGATCCTAGAGTGGTAGGGGGATGAAACTGGTTTGGGCTACTTTTCACATCAAATGTAATTCTGGTGAACAAAATGAACAATGCAACTAACTAAAGCGGTAATAATAACTTTAAAAAAATATTAGTTGTTCAGAGACGATTCTCTGTGCGCAAAAACTGGAGAACTTGTATTGCGTCCGTGATACCTATATATAGCACAGTATTCACGAGTGATATTTATGTATCGATAGAGAAATCGTGCGTACTACGATTGTGCAACTTTACGCTAGGCGATAATCTAATGCTCTCATTAGTCTGAATTTCTTTTAATCATTGACATTCAACCTTCGGAGTCTCGACCACCTCCGATACGAGTTTGACTCGTTTTAAGTTACGTAACTTATCTGAATCAGCTTATGTACTATCACGAACTAACGATACCATAATCTTTCTCAATAACATAAATTCTTTAGAAACATAAATTCAAATAACATTAATTTCAGCAAGATAAATGAATAGCTAGAATTCCTAAGAATTCCTCTGACAAAAATATTCGAAGCTTGCTTCGAAAGACCGCTTCCGTTTGACAAGACAATTCATCATAAGTTGAGCATGCATGTGCAATTATGAGTTTAATGTATTTATGTGCATTGCACACATTGTGCTAAGTCGGTGAACCTTCGGCAGTATACAACTTTATTAATCTCAATACTGACTCCATCTCTTAGTATTTTACGACCGACATTTACATTATTACGATCGCCATTCAACGTTATTAGAAAATGTTTGAGTGCAAGCTAACAATGTTTTGAACGATCCTCTTATCGTGATCATATTTGCTCGCACCAGCTTCCATCTCATAACACACTTGAGCGTGTAGTCACGCGTAAGAGAAATGCATGTACACTGTCATAAAACTATTTGTATGCGATGATCAAACATGTACATATTGCCGGACACAGGAAGATAGGATCATTTAACTGAGGTTAAAACAAGATGAGATAAATGCATCTGTTTTGCAATTTTGACACCTGACGGGTGTTATAATGCTCATATGATAGAGAAGATCGATTTGCATTAAAAAATAATTATAATCAGGGTGGCGACTTGACTGGGAAACCAGGAAAGACCGGGAAATGGTCGAGAATTTAATTTAAAAACCGGAAGTCTTCAGGCATTTAGTCTCACGACTTTTTTTATATTTATTTTCATAAAAATATAAGTAGAAGGGAAATGACCGGAAATTTGAAATCGTCTGTCGAATCGCCACCTTGATAATCAGAAAAACAGTTGAAATAGAAGTAATCTCTGAATAGAAGTTACTTTTCTGGGTAATACAATAATTAATGTTATATGTATTATTAATTGAACCTTCAATCCTAAAAAAATTCTATTTTAAGCAATAAACAAATAAGTAATTTATAAAAATTTAATAAAAAATTTGTCAGAAGTGGGATTCGAACCCACGCCCTCAGAGAGGACCAGAATTCCCGAGACCCACTTGGTGGGCAAGGTTGAACCTTGAGTCTGGCGCCTTAGACCGCTCGGCCATCCTGACACTTGGAGTCGAAGTCGGAAAATAACCGTCGTACATTGCAGGGCTTGATATTTTTAGATTTCATCGTTTTCAACGAAATTATTATCGGAGATGTAAAAATAGTCATTCATACACAATCCATACGCGTTTTAGAAGATTTCTATAGGAAATCTACTTGGAAAAACATTCTTTAGCAATAATAGAATAATTCTTATAATTTTATTCAGAGAATAATTCAATGAAATAATAATAATACATATGCAGGGTGAATTTTTATTTTGAGACGACGAAATATCTCAAGATATACGTAAATTTTTGCGTCTAAAAGACTTAAAAGATAAATTGCATAAAAACTTAATTAGACCCCAGATTGTCATTGAGCCTTAAATTGTAATATTAATTTTTTTATCGATTGAATTTTTTTACGCGTTCACGAAACTTCCTGTCAGTTGATGTCTTTATGTAGACGACAGGTGGTAATCCAGAGATCCGTGCGAAATTAAAAATAAGCCGATCACAAGCATCTGTACATTCTTATAGTAATCCGGGATCTTTTGAAAAAGGGATTAAAAATGTCCTAAAGATAATTGAAATTATTTTGTTGAACAATACGAAAAAGAATGATATTTTTAAAAATTTTACCAGAATATTCTATCTTCCTTTAAAATGTTAATTCTATTTCGAATCCTATTTCGAATATAGAAAAAATTGACTTACTACTGCGTCTTGATGTCCGATCTCTGCTCCATGTTTTATTAAAAGTTCCACCACTTCAAAATGTCCTTCCGCTGCAGCCCTTTGAAGAGGAGTTATGCCGGACTAAAAATAGAAAAAAGGATGTTATTATATTCAATTTTGAGTTCCTTAATTTAAATTTATTAGCAAACCATTTTGACGATTTTCGAGTGATTTTTGCGAAATATAAAAAATTTTAGGGATTTTTAAAAGATTTCGTAGAATTTTAAGGGATTTCAGGATATTTTGTGGAATTTTAAAGGAGTTCATGCAATTTTTAGAGGTTTTTAAGAATTCTAAGGGATTTTAAGAGGTTTCTAGAAAATTTAAGAGATTTCAACGAATGTTAAGGGTTTTCAAAGGTTTTCGTGAAATTTAAAGAGATTTCAAAAGGCTTCCAGAAGTTTTAAGGGATTTTAAGGAATTTTAAATGTTGACGTGGAATTTCGAGGGATTTTAAGAGAGTTCAAAAAGTTTCTAGGAGTTTTAAGAAATTTTAATGATGTTCAAGTGATTTTTAGAATTCCCAAAAGATTTCGTAGAATAATCTTAAGAGATTTCAGGATATTTTGTGGAATTTCATTTCGCCACTTTTTTTTAAAGAGGTTCACATTTTAAATACTTTTAGAAATAGTTCAATTTAGAACGCTTTTGGAATTCTTCGAGACTCTTTTGAAATATCCATTAATTTGAAGTTTCACTCTCGACTTCTCTTCGTCTACACATTCGTTAGGCTTCATAAATCACCCGTTACGTATTAAGAACAGAAAAGTCAAATTTACATGATTCATGAGGATTTTAAGTAAAGAGAAAGAGTGAAACCAGAGTTATTACGCGGGTAATAAGTGTAACTATAACTATCCCTAGATCAGCATCAGTTTGCTAGCCTTCTTGTTAGTCAATATTCATTGGTAGGCGTTACCGCTGTCACTGTCGTGTCATTATAGACATTTTACACATCCGTTCAAGTATAAACTCGATCGATGATCAAGGGTTACAGGCTCTTTTTACCTTTTAAAATATCAAAGCCATTGTCGCTTTACTCGGAAAGCAAATCGTTTAATTCAACATTCTTCGAATCATCTTTGCTCGCTTTGCTTCATATTAAACTCCGGCTAGTAAAAGAGTAGAAATTCCGCGATAGAAAAGTGGATTAATCTTGAAACTCGTTTTTTGTCAGCATAATTTATCCTCAAGATTGTATATCAGCGATTTTTAATTCCTGTAACTGCACTTTATGTATGGCATCTCTCTGGTGCTATAAAATATCCTCTTATCATTTAACAGTTGATACAAGCTCTAGATTATCAAATATTTTTTCATTGGTTACAAAAAATCACTTCAGTCTCTGTAAAAGAGAATTATAACAAGCAGGAGAAGAGAACTTAATCGTTCCTTTTTTATATATATGAATACTGATCGAAGAGAATTTTCTCATGGACTCGGTTTCAAGTACAACATTACGATATTTTGCAGGAATAAAATTTCGATTAACACGTATAATAGGGACTCTTAAAACGGTACTTTGTGGTCAATACTAAGAGTATGATAGTGCGAAAGAACAAGACGTATAAAGAGAACCAAGATCTTAGGAAATCGGTTCAGAGCGAATTATGGCGTCTCGATGGACATCTGAAAAACCTAACAAGTGGAGAACGTCAATTAAAGGAAGGATGCAGAAGAAAGGGTTTCATAGACTCTGCTGAGTTCACACATTCTCTTGCAGAGGAGTATCGCTTTTTCTCGTGATTTTGATTAACATTTAATTAAACGACAGTTATTTCAGCTGCATTTAGTAATACAATGTCAGCCTTTCTAAGTCAAGTCGAGGGAATTAAGTCTCGCATGAAAAGGGCGAGGCAGACATGTCGTTGGTCATCCGACTATCACTCACTGGTCCAAGCTGTGCAATTTTATTCGAGTATGTGTTCATGTTCCTCATGCGTCTACGGTCACGAAGACAACAACATGTTCAGAACTCGACCGTGATTCCGCTATGGTGGTCGATGCTTCTCCATAAATCATGAACCTAAGTTCTAACTCTAAGACATCTTTTAAAAGATCCTTCTTCGAGCTGTACTTTTGATGCAAAATGAGAAACATGAATGAAAGAGAAGAAACATAAACAGGGTGGCCACATGTTAGGGAAGTCGATCAGGGAAATGTTATTTTTATAGTATTACACCCTTTAAATGAAACAGGAGAAACATAAAGGAAATAGAAAATTCATTATCTGATGTTATATCGAGATTTTTATTCCTTTACAATTTGTTGCATAATAATCTTCCTTCTCGGCAAATAACTGTGCAACAGGTCCACCAATTACTTGGGTGACACGACATTAATAGTCAATTAGTCCCTTGGATATGTAACTATTACTTTGTGTGACGAAGTTAAGGTCCGAGAGGTTGCACGAGTCGTGAGAGGTTTTCGTTATCAGGTCGTCGTATCTTTTGAAGAGCATGACTAATTACGAGCGAGATTCAGAAAGAATTAACCTTTCATCGCTCTGCGACGGTCCTCTTTCAACCGGTTTTGTCTTGGAAGAATTTTAGATATTTCGTCCAGATGGTTACTCTCAACCTGTTCCAGATACATAAAATTTCAATCAAGTACTCATAAAATGATCAATCGATAAATGAATACCGAAAATTGAAAGTAATTTCAATGCTTTGATTAGATTATGACAATATTTGTATAAACAGATTAATTTTCATAACTTGCACAGGTTTTTATGATCATCCATTTCAGAGCTTTTCTCTTGATGAACAGGCGAGACAAACTGAAAGTACACAGCGATTCTTGCATGTCATGGTCTTTAAAAACAGCGGGTATCCAAAGCGATGCAATTTCCATCGAGGAAGTTAAATTCTAAAGCTTGATGAAGATGCATTTAAAAATGATTTACTTTTCAAAATAACATAGGTATAAAAAGTGTTCAAGTTCTGCACATAAAGCTTGTGTTTAAGACATTAATTAGGTGTAAGTAATCTGTACAAGGAATTCGAGATAGCATCAAGGAAAATTTATTCTAAAGTTCAACACTTTCCTCACCGCATGTCCTTGAGGAATGCAGTTAACGCTCTTCCGTTCTAGCGAAGGGGATTACTTACAACTGAGTGCTTCTTGAACGATTGGACATATACTTTGCTCAGAAATCTTATAAGACTCGCGTCTTTCTCTTAAGCCTTCACACAATCCACACCCGATCAAGTAACGAGGTGAGGGATCGTGCTTGGAATTAAGACTTAGGCCGGAATTCTTAGTTTGAACGTGGCTTAAATGAAATCAGCTTTTGTAGCCGAGTGGAGTCATATTCGCACCATCTTCTTCTTCACGGAGCGAATTATATTATAATTTAACCACTTTTTCAGAAAAAGAACACGTAATGCAATATTTTGCCACGTCAACTCTTTTGAAAAGAATAATAAATTCAAGTTTTTAATCTTCCTCTTCAACAAAAAGTGAGACGTCTTCAAAATTAGGATGATATTAGGCAAAATTGAACTAGGAAAAATTGCCCAGAGCCACGTTAGAGCCCCATAAAAATTTCTGCACGGATAATCTCTATCTCTATCAGTATTGAGTACCCTGATAGTTTTCTTGATGACCCTTTCGAGAGTTTAATGCACTTTCCGATCGAAGTGCCGGAATATTAGCGTAACAACGGGAACTTGTTTGAAACAATACAACGGCAGTCAGGACAATAGCTCCTTTCGCCGGTAATCAGAGCGCACTATCACGGACTGTTGTACGGACTATTGCCTCCCTTTTTCGTCGTGGATTGTTAGAATACAGTTCAAGCAACCCTTTTCATTCGATTGTGGAAAACAATCTGATCGGCAGAGCATCCAACGAAAACGATCTGCAATATTTCAGATGAATTTCCTTAACGAGAAATTTCATTAACCAAAACATAATTTCTTCTTTAGCAAAAAGAATTAGCAAAAAGAAAGACAAGAATGTTCTGTTAGACTTTTACAGTGTTATACTCGTACAGTGTTATACTCGTACAGTGTTATACCCATACAGTGTTATTCTCGTACGTTTTATTACTCTTGCATCCATTTGGAGAAGCCAAGAATCCCATTTGCGGAATAACGTTCACCGCAGGTGGTACCTCGACCCTTATTGCTAATAAAGAGTGCTCTTTAAAAAGAACGAGTTTTTGTCTCCGTTTCAATTACGCCCAATGGATATTTTGTAACTGGGTAACTATTAATTAACCGAAGGTTGACTGCGGTCTGGATACACATGTTTGAGTCCAGCTGAGAAGATTCCTAGTAGAATCCGCTTACGCCTCCAGAAGAACATTCGTGTGACGCGAAACGACAGTTACGATCTTATGCTACCGTAGATGGTGCTTCCGTTTTAGTTCAGCTCGTTGTCATCATTAACAATCACAGAAAATCAGAAGTTATTACTTTGATCTGCAACATGATTGATTAACTTCAAATTTACTGTGAATGCAAACTTTTTAGCATCTTAGGAACTCGTAGTTTATAGAAACAGATTTGAAAATAAAGTCTGGCTGCTAAATAGTTTCTAAATGTTTAAAATGCTATAGATGTTATACATCAGACTTAGTGGAGCATCCAAGTGTAAATGAGGTCTAGTTTTCCACTCCCCATGGCGAGAAAGGCGCTCATTTAAGTAACGATAGTCTTCTACTTCACCTGCGAGTATATACACATTGGATAAAAAGCGATCAACTCTCAGACCTCATTCGACCATGTCGATATAAATCCTACAGTCTATTACTGACGATCTGGTATGGAAACAAAGAAGCTCATTTTATGGACGCTCCGATTTCACACTGTGAATAACGAGAATCTGCAGTTGTGCACAGCGAGTTCAGGAGGAAGTAGACTAGTAAATTTCTGTTTCTCCTGATGGCTGATGCTTCAAGCTTTAGAAATACGATGGGACATTAAATTCTTAATTAAAATGAACCGATTTATATCTAATGCAAACATCACCGAGGTATCTTTTTGCGAAAATTATGGCCCTGGCCCTGAAAACAAGTTCTCAAGAAGATATTGATCAAACTCTGATGGTTTTCGGATCCGAAACCCAGGAGTCAGTTTCAATCTTGTCGTTTATTACGACAAACCTAATTCAGGATTACTTGCGGTTAAGAGACGGGCATCGAGATCGTTATCGCTTTGCAAAGGAGCGATAAAAGGAAAGAACTCGATCTATCGTCAGCGGTAAGTTCAATGCATCGGTTAAAGGATCAAAGGAAGAATCGAGGAAGATCTTGAAGGTCGTCTGATCGATCCCGTGAGTCTTCGATTATCCTCTCGTTCATTCGCACGCTTTGTTAACCGATTCGATCATTACCGGATGTAGGCACATCGGGAAAGAAGTGTTTACGTCCATTTGGACGATTAAATCCTGAAGTTCTCTGGAAGTAAGGAAAGATACGGTTCTTCCAACTTACCTACCTCTTGCATTCGTACTTATTATAGTTTCAATCTGAAGCTTTAATCTCAGATGAATTCAGATGAAATTCGAAAGAATTCAAAAGAATTTATAAAAGAATTCAAAACAACTCGACATCAAGATAAATTCGAAGAATTTTAAACGTCAATGACAATAGTTTTTCATGTAATTCAACTTTATCAGTTGAAAAATGGTGTAAATTTGAAAAATTCCCAAAATAGGTGAAATAATTAAGCAAATTCAAAATAGGTGACAAAAGGTGAATAGGTGATGACCTATAATAGACCTGTGATGTCTGACACTGATAAAGCACAATGGATTTTTTTATCCTCAGTGACAAAGCGAAATGTTTATGTTTTCTGACTCACTATTTAATTCAACTCAGCATATGATGGCCTTATATTACATTAGCATAATTATAATCCACCTTTGAGCCAAAAGGTTATCTGTGCATGCAAAACTTTCGTCTCTGTAATCCTGTTTTGAAAAGGATTCATTTTAAAAGGTTGATGCATTTTTTGTCTACTCTCCTTCGACCTTTTATCAGGATTTTGCTCTGCATCGGCTGTCATTTCGTATAATACTCAGGCACGATTACCAGACCATGGTCGAATTTAAATCCTTAGCGATTTCGTGCCTGGAGCCCGATCCTCCCAAAATTAATTAGCCTTGGAAGCGAGACGCTGACTATTAAAATGTTGAAAACATTTCTCTTTATGTGCACGATCCACACATTATATCCAAACATTAGGTATATTCCAAACTTTATATTTATAATAACTAAAAAAATTCATGTTGGGATCTGTGCACGGCAGGGAAACATAATTTAATAATTGACAATTCATTATCGTTTCCTGAAGAGACAAGGTATCAATTACGTTATTAATTTAACTTGCGAAAACCTGTTATCAGTGCAGCAGTAGATAATTTACCCATATTCCAAGGAAACTCTTGGCTTGACAAAATAATTGTGGGTAAAATGAATCACTGAGACCTGAAACCCTTCTCATGTGTATCCTTATCTTTAACTTGTTCAAACTTTCCTCTTTACCTTTCTTCTCACGAGGAATACGTATTCTTTTCTCTTCGGCTTTACTACTTTAAGGGATTTGCAGCTTGTCCAGACATACCATGAGCTTTGAAGTATTCCGTACATGTATCTTTTGTGTGTGATACACCCACGCACAGGCATATATCCCGGAGCGTTTAATGTATTCACCCCTCTTTCTGGTAGAGTTTGCTCGAGCATGCTAATTGCATTTAGGACAATAGTGGGATTCCACCTCAGTATTCATGCAGTTTTCTTAACTCAGGTGCGTAGGTGCCCTGGTGCCAAAAGGGGAAATTGACCTTAAAAAACTACGTTTTTACATACGGAACTGGGGTAAAGAAAACATGGAGCGCAATTATTTCATCATAACATTCAGACATTTTCCTTTTCATTGAAATTAATTCTTTACAAACCTGCTAGCTGATATTAATCTTAGCAAGGGTACAACCAAACCTGTTTTGAAGACCCTTAGCATAATCTTTAAAAAGCGAATAGAGAAATTAGTAGATTCTTGATGTGTTTTTTAGCATATGTGATATAGATAATGAGGAATTCTCAGCAATATGTAACAGCAATAGGAAAACATTTGCAGAAGCTGGAAGAGTGAACAAGTGTCACTAACAGGTAGTTGTCGGTGAAGCGAGAAACTTTAAATCAAGGAACATTGAAAATATTTGCCGAAGAATATATCCCCCTCTCTTTAGAGTAACCATGTGGATTTATGGCACACTACGAACACCTCCTTGATTTATTACGCTTTGGAATCCCAGTGGGGCTCCACTCTTCTTGTAAAATACCGCGACGCCTAGGCATTTGCACTTTTATAGGGATACAAAAATTCGCAGTGGGGACATTTTTCGCTTTGCACTTCCATGAAGAAATTGCAGGCAAGAGTCAAATGAATTCCACTCTCTCTATTTTATTTTTCGAACTAAATCCATGTAGGAATTATTGCCCCATTTCGCTCTATTTAAAATGGGGATCTGACGAGGCCCTGGTCGGAATTTTTCTATTTTCAATTACTTTACTTATATCGTATTGCTTTTGAAGATAATTTTCATCCGAATATGAAAATGATGCTGGGAGTTTATGGTAACTGTTCATAGCGCAGATCAATAGCGAGTCTAAAGCTCTACGTGGAGTCTTCACGCTTGGGGTTGCTACCCTTAACAGACCGTGTGGCCCAACGGATACGGCGTCGGACTTCGGATCCGAAGATTGCAGGTTCGAATCCTGTCACGGTCGAACACTTTTTTTATCTTTACTTCAATTTAGAACTCCTCTGGTCGTAATCAAACAAATATAAGACTTTCAATGCTGCTCGCTTAAAAATATCTCATTATCGCCCCTAGAGGACAATATTTACCGAAATTGGAATTACAAAATTTGATTATCAGGTTTTTGAATGATTTATTGGATTTGGAATGCCTTGAATAAAGACTCGTAAAACGGAATGCTTTCTATCTTGCCACATGCGCCTTTGCATCCTAAATCACTTCTTATCTAACATCCACGTGCCGCTATATAAACTTACTTTAGCTAAACGAGGACTTGTAGGGAAAAGCATTATGATAACCAGAGAAAAACAAGATAAGCAGAACGATTTTCTCCAATAATTTATCTGTTAGAAAAGTGTTTAATGTTTTCGATTCTTTCCTTTTAAGTTTTAGTAGAAGAGAGGGAAAGATATGTATTTGTATATAGTATATGTAATTTAATGACAAAAGAATGGAAGAAAGAGATGGCAAACACGCGCACAATAAATCAATGCGTGGGCGTAGCACATTGCTGTTGTAATAATGTGCTGTTCCTGATTATTTACATACAGATTCGCGCGAGACTGCTTGGCGTTGCAATTGATTTTACAACGGGGCGTCGTTCAAAGTGTTTCACGAAATAATGATAAATTGCTTGACGTGTATCTCTGGATCTACTTGTGTATTAAGAATTATTTCACTGCTAACTCGTAAGATTAATTCTCATGCGCAAGCTCTTCAACCTAAGATCTATTCATCTCTCACAACATTACACATTTTTTTTCAATTTAATTCTATGTAAAATGATGGGCTCCCCACAATTATAATTCATAATTCATATGTCTACTTTAAATAATTATTATCGTCTTGCAATTTAGAGAAAATCGTTAAGTCGCTCGGATGAACCAGATTCTGAATTTTCTTTATGTGCAACAGGTGTTTGTAGATGTGGAGCGCCAAACTCCTCATCATCTCATAGAGGCTTTTATAACACAGACGTCAAATCTTTTTCTTAAAAATTTCAAAAGTTAATCGATTCATGAGTACAGTACTGTGTCATTGGCAGCATTTTGTGCGTTTGCCGGGGCATCATAATCTGACGAAAAATTATTGTAATTTGAGGGATTCCGTGTTGAGTTTACGATAAAAAATTGGATACTCGTTTGTACCACTGACATTACTGCAAATGATCCTCTGCAGTTTTTCTTTCACAGTTTCAACTGGTACCTGTTATTAAATTGTCCTTTACGTTTACTTTTCCACGGCAAATATAATACGTTAATCAAAACTTAACATTTATATCTGAGCTCCTTACCATTTATAATATTTCCATTTAATGGTGTACAAATTGCAGTATTCACGCTGCAATGATGTATTCATTTCTTCGATCACGAAATACGATGTGACGTGACATGAGTGAGAATTCAGATTGCAATAATGGTCGAGGTGAATGTTAAAAGTTCGCACGTGTAAATGGCAGCCATATTTTCAAATATCCGCTTCTGCACATCCTATTCTAAGTACAGTCATGACAGGTCGTCACCTATTCATCTTTCTTCACTTACTTAGAATTTATTCACTTTTTTCACCTATTTTGGTGAAAAATAGATAATCTAAACAAAATTTTCATTATTTTCCGTATTCACGTTTATAAATCTTATGGTTATAGCATAGTCATAAGGAATAACTTCCCTGTCACAGCCACACTTTTTTTTTATGTAAAAAACGTTTTTAAACAAGAAAATATTAATTTATGGTCGAACAATACGAATTACACTGAATAATGGCCGACTTAATTAATTAATAGAAACGTAAAAATGATCTTGATTTATAAACATAAGTGTTAACATAAGCTCAAAACAAGATAATAATTTTTATGATAAAGACACAAACACCTTCTACTACGTGTATAAATTGTGCGCTTTAATTATTAACTGTCGCCTTTTGTTGCGAAATTATTTTAAGATATTATCTTTTTTCGGGAAATTAAAATCACTGATAAAATAAAGTAAGATTATAACTGACGTCAAATACTCGAAATCATCCATTTGGTTTTTGGTATACCGCCTTCAAAGCAGTAGTTGAAAAAAGCAGAAGTTGTACTTAGTGATAAAAATGTCAGCAAAAATATATTTTCATCTGTTGTTTCTTTGTGGTATTTTGTACCAAGGAATTTTCGCTACATTTTCAGACGAGGATAACGGTAAGTAAAAATATATCTGCTAAGTAGATTTAAATGGAATAAAGGTGATGGTAACAGCTGTTAGAAAACTGTATCGAGAGTTTAATTTTTGAAATTCTTGCAGGGGTATCATCGGATTTTCTTGTACGTAAAAGACGAGTAATTAATCACTTGCCTGAAGCAACAACTGCAGCGCGGATTCAATCATTTAATTACGTTGTAAAAATTAGAGAAGGTTGTCATGCCGCTTGTGTAGGTGCAATTCTGTCGCATTATACTGTCATTACTGCTGCTCTCTGTATTCAGAAACACGTGATTAACTACTTAGTTCTCTCCGGTGGATCATATGATCATCGAAGTAATTTTCACAATGTAACATCAAGTGAAACATATTACGGAAATCCTCCACATTTAACTTTAGACGGTATTGCCTTGATCACTGTTGATCCTCCTTTCGACTTTAACAGTGAAAAAACTGGATATATAGGTTTGCACCTAGTACCTTTACCTGTGGGTACACCGATTACTGTTGTTGGTTGGGGATTCACATATCCAATACGGCAAGTTATCAATAATATTTATATGTTAACATCACTTTACTTTTTTCAATTGATGGTTCCTCACAGTGTTAAATGATTTGATTTCTCTTCGATTTCAGACCTGGACCGATTACGCGATCGAGACTACATTCTATCACTTTACCAAAAATGAGCCATGTAGAGTGTGCACATATCTATCAAAGTAACGCCGAGAGTAGCCCTACTCACATAAATTTGCAAAATGCTATGGCAGTTTCGGAGAAACATTTTTGCACTGATTGTACACAACAATACTGTGCCCGTGGTGATGTCGGTGCTCCTGCAACTGTTCACGGTTTTCTGGCTGGAATACACGTTTGGAAAGCAGAATGTCCAGGTCGAAGAAATCCTGATGTTTATATAAACTTGCTACGTGCCGACTACAGCGCTTGGATCAATGCACACTCTCTCTTAATGTGAATCAGCGAAAATTCGCTGATTCCCTTATGATTGTTGCTTTTTTCTAAGCATTTTTAAAGAAACCCTCTAAATATTCCGTAAATTTATTTGTCATATTTCTTTCATAATAGAATAACATGCATTTGATACTATAGTTTTTCTGGACTTTTATTTAAATAATTCCTTATAAGTACTGATTCCACAGAAATTAGTATCAGTTGAATTCAGCACTTATTTTGTATGTATGGATTTTTTCACTTTGTGTTTGTGAGAAATCAAACCACCAACTGCCATCAAGCGGCAAACTTCAGAATCAACTTTCCGCCAAAGATTCATGGTCGCGAGAATGTCGTATACTGATTAGTCGGGAAGTGCGAAAATTTACAGGTCTGATGTTGATTGCAATATAACGGGACAATCTCCTCTTAAATTTATGAAGCTCTAAGAAAAGAACGTAATTTACGTCTGGGGATTCCACGTTTTTAAACAATGGAACGAAAATTAAAATAGGAATACAAAATACTCAAAGTGTTAGAAAGGTGGCTCTAAAAATGTTAAACATTATTATAATTGAAGAACCGCCCTTTCCAGACGTTTTATCTTTGCGGTTTCGGTCCCTTAACGACATCACAACTTGTGAAATCACTCTGCAGATTTCAAGGTGACGCTGCGGTGAAAGCTCTTAATTTTTTTTTTTTAATTTGCATTGTCTTTTTGTTAGAAGTATCTTATTCTTATGATCTTAACATCGAAATATTGCAACTTAATTCTTTCTTTTTCCGAAAGTAATTGCTTCCTGTAGTCATTTAGCTACTTCATTTCGTATAGCATTCCGATATCTCGTGAACATCTCGAGTCCAATTAACGATAAATTGATTTAGTGGACGTGAAACTGGATTTCAAACACACTCTGCATCATCAAGATCAGTGTTTTAAAAGAAGATGTTATTCCCATATCCGGAATCACATATTGCCTCTGCCGCATATTTTATGAAGGCAAAGTAATTTGTAATTACTAATAATTAACAAATGGAACTCCCTTGATCGTTATCACTATTCCCGTTTTTGCATTTATTCATTTTTTCCTTTGCTAACATATATACTTTATATATATGAAATATATATATACGTATATATGAATATTGTGGTTTTATGAAAAGAGATCGATTTTATCAAATGAATGACCGTAAATAAAATCAATTACTTCGAGTCATGCAGGAAATTGCAATTGGGGCGTGTTTCTAACGGAGCGCAAATTATATAAAATAAGAGCCATTGGAAATTCAGATTGATATAGATTAAAAGTAGGATTTGAAAAATATTCTTTAATTTTAGTTATGCTTCTTCAATATATCTTTCTCTCAACTTTTACAGTTGAGAGTAATTTTTTCTTTCAAAATGCGATTATCTCAGTTGACGATTTTAATGATCCTGCGGCAGGATCAAAGGATATATGTTCCGGCTGGATGTGTTATAGGGGCGATGTATCTTGCGTTTATCGCCGTCGATAATGCATTTTGCTGGTGGAAAAACGGCGCTCAGGAAATGCCGTAATTTCTCTATCAGCTCATCGTAAATAATAATCCATCACGTTTACAAGTGCGAGAAAGGAGGTAAATGCTTGCCGAGTCGCGTAAACGCGTGTGAACTAATTAGAGCGCTCCTTCAACGCTCGTTATATTCTCATAGAATTCCCATTGACATTTTACATCTAATTATGTAACATTAAGACCAACTGTCTCTTATATATATGAGATTTCGCAGTGAAAAGTAAATATTCCTTAAATCCTGCCACTAAAAGTAAACGAAACTTATTATACTTTAAGGATTTTCCGAGCAACTAAATCTTTCACTTTTGCAACTAGCTCTCTTTTCTTATCTTGTTTTAGATCGCGTACCTACAACATGCCTTTTAATCCTATAAATAGAGGTATCACGTTGTACACGAGGAGATTACAAAATACCGTTACTTTATTCGTGATATTAAATTCGCTTTCGACTAGAGAGATGACCTTTCAGAAATGCTTGTTCATGTCGACAGCGCAATAAAGTCATAATTGAATGCAAAAACTGCTAGATAAAAAATCAATTATCAATTATCAATTATCAAAATCACGATAAGTTTTTTATATGTAGTTCAAGTATCGGCTATACTTTCCATTATAAATAGGGCTAAATAGGGCATGAATTTCTGCACGGAAAGATATGTGAATTTCAGCTTAGTAATGCTTCTTTCATCAGAATCCGGCTCAAAATTTACTACGTGCTCTCTTTTGTTTACGGCACTGCTCGTTACAAAATGCGAAGAGCATGCGATTTTTTGAATGTAAGGCATAATTCTGTGCAGAAAGCTTGCGTGTTTGAAATCTATTGATGCCTGAGGTACTGCAGAACTAAGTCAAGATGGTGTGGAGGCGGTACATATAAATGCGATGCATTGCTGAAGTGGTCACTGCAATGATAAATCAGAAAAAGCATTAACGTCTTCTTTAATAAATAGCATTGCTACCTACGCCCCTTGTCCTTCAGAATGCCCTATAACCATTTTGCTAGATCGCATTTTAAGCAGAAGAAAAGGATTCACTTTCACAACTCATATACTAGACAAAACATATCATTTGTCATAATTATTTCACGGAAGTAATGCGCTTTTCCAATACCTGAGGAAATAATTGGATAAAGACATCAATTATTATTCTCTATATTTAATTATCTACATTGACGTCTTGCAAGAGAAAGTCATTGACATTTTCGCATCATTCGATTGTAAGCGAAAGCAACAAACATATATAGATTTTGCAATCATTGCATTGTCTCGCATGAAAAGTACTTCAAGAAAAATTTGCAGTGAATCTAATTTACACATAAATAAACCCTTTATTTAATGTTATTGTCCTGCTTTCGAGACAGATCGTAAAATTATAACCAGCGTGTAAATAATATTCGACCCACACACTTAATGTAGAGATGCGTGATTTGGCGATATCGGTGGGATTTAATAGAGTATTAATAAAAATAAATGTGTGTAACTGAATTTTATATACATATGGGTATATGGGACAATTATCTCCAAATATGGAACACTTTTGAAATAAGTAATTTTGTTTCGGAAATTAAAAGTATTCACGTTACCAGCAAACAATTTGCTTCGACACTGATATTTGAGCAAATATTATTGTTTACAATCCCTTAAATTAAAATCAACATTTTTTAAATATATTTTTTGGGTATTTGAAATTATTTTATTGTGACTTGTGATAATAAAATCAAATTGTTTGCCAATTATCATTGTTTGTGACACTTATAAAATGAAGAGATTTATGCCGAGCTTCATTGCATGGAATCGAACTAATACTTTTTTAATTTATGCTTTGAACACGAAAGTGCCTTGTTGAGGTGAAATTCTTCCTGGACCGATAACACATTAAAGTGTACCAAAGTCGTGACTACTCTCTAGAGGATGTCTACGAGATATATCAAATCCCGAAGCTCCGGCACGAATTCTCGATCTCACTGGTATTCAACGTCTGCCAGGTCACCGGGTCGCGCTTATAATTGCTTATTAAACCTGATTAGTATCGGAATAACTGGCTAATTGCTTAACTTAAAAAGCCAGTACAATTTTTTAAGAGACAAATGAAACATGAGATAATGATCAAATTGCTGACTTTCGGCATTAATTCTTTCAAGGTTTCTTATACAGGGTGTGTACTGTACTCTTGAAATCCTTTAGTCTCTTCGAATTTCCTTCAAATTCTTTAAAATGCTGGAATTGTCTGGGAATTTCGTGGTCAAAATTTATTAGACACCCTGTTATAGCGATTATACGTGCTTGATTATATAAAATGAGCAACACAGTCATCATCCACAACATGTTTCGTTTATTAAAATAATTGAACAGGATAAATTTGTTTGTAGATATAACCGATAATATAATTAAGTCTTCTACCAATAAAATAATTCAAGGTTTGCTGTAGAAGCCTGGATGCCTTTGATAGAATGTCTTCAAAAGCATAAATCAACTTATTGAGCCTACAGAAGGTTCGCAGTCATCGAACGGAAGTTTGTGGCTCGACAGGTGCGACAAGTTGGTCTTTCGTTTGCAGGTGCTCTGTACAAGACGAGAAAAGACTCTATAGTGAAGACGACCAAGAAAATAAGGCTTGCTTGAGCGTACGCACGTTATTATTAAATCATTCGTGCCTAGTAATTAGTAACCTGTCTATGCACTCCAAGCACGATGTTGCTATTACACTTTTTTAAATTGAGCAAAACAAGAACCTTCCGAAGATTAAGTGTGTCATACTTATTAGAATATTTCGATCTATATTGCAGATATAGGCAATATAGTTTTGTAGATTTAAAGGCACTGATTTACACATTTCTAAAGAAAGTTGTAACAAAAAAATGTTTCAAGAGATTGCAGCATTGCACTAACGATGAAGACGTATTGCGAGTGGTAAACATGTTCATTGGCGTATTTTATCTAAGGGTTACGTTTTAATAGCTTTTATGACTTCCGACGGACGTGTGGGTCATTCCCTTCCTGTTATTAATGCTTCTTCATTAAATTTTATCGAGATAGACAGATGGTATCAAATAAAGACATCCCCGTGTTTTCTTAATACCGCGATAAAGATTATAAACTAATAAAGTAGAATCTATTACCTGCAAAAAGAGGAGTTTATCAGTACCCTAAGTTTAATATCCAAGAACGACAAGGCAATTCGGATTCCTCCAGAATAAAACCATTTTTGCATGATCTTGCGGATCCAGAGCCTTTATCATCCGGTCACGAACTTCTGAAACTCCCGAACATTGCTTCGTGCATTAGCAATTCTTGTTATTTATAGTCTTGCTTATGATTTCGACAACGACAAAGACTCTTCTTGGCTTCTGCATTTAAAAAGGATATTCTCGAGGATATTTTGTTATTTAAGAATAATCCTAATATCATCATATCATAAAAAGAGGTTGCTATTATATCGGATATAGATTTTCGCAATCTCGAAATCTGAAGATATATTTTTGATTTCCATGTGGGGTCGTGAAATACCCCACGGGCCCTGTCTAGGGTTAAGTAGAGCAGACACGAATGCTCAAATGAGGAGGGTAAAGTAACCCGAGGTAAGAGGTTTGCTAACAGCTACATGTTCGATGCATGAGTTCATAGCACGTATCTACATGTTCATACCGTCTTTCCTGGGTGCATATCTGTCGTTAAACCGAGGCTTCGCATATACCATACTAGATACAGGTATACAACAAGTACCCACTGTTTATATTCACAAGCGAGCCGGGGGCCAGGTTCACAAGATGCAATTTGCATTTCAGATAGTGGGGGTTGTCAGGTTGACATAAATAGGCAGTTGTCAGAGTATCGATGAAGCTCCACACAAGCGTAAGACATGGAGCCTAAAGACCACCTTAATAATTAATAAAGCCTGGTCAAAGATTATCTATCTTGAAGTTTAGACATTTAATAAGACTTGCTATCGGTAGCTGCCGATACAATCATCAGAAATCGAAGAAACGAATTTTTAATACCCTCGCTATAGATTGGAAACTGGTTTCCTTTGAGAACAAGATCGTGAAGCATTTTCGCAATTACAAGTTTTCTAATTAAGATAGAGATTAGATTTGAATATGATAGGGAACTAATTAATGAACTTCACACTTTGGAAGTTTTATAAGTCTTGTAATCATCGTAATTATGATATATCAACCAAAATTTATGAGGAAGTCTAATTCCATTGGAAGCAATCTTAATAGAAATTAGATAGACAACAAAGATGACTTTACTGTCTTGAATTCAATTCGAAATAGAACGGAATAAATTGTGTGGGTTTTCAAGAGTCAATAAGTGCCACGAATCAAATGATCCGTGTCAACGGATTAGATAGAACAAAAGCATTATCAATCTTGAAGAGGCTACCATTTGAGTTAAGGTCTATTCATTCACCACTTTTGCAACTTTTTGTCACTGTCACTTCCCTTGGTTAATTACCGCCTACAAAAAATCTCAAGTCAGCGAGTACTTGAGTCTATTCTAGGATGGAGTTGGCTGTCCCTCGGATCTGTCAGGGACAGGTTTTACCTGTAGTGCAACAGCAACTGCAATCGCACAATAACCAGGTGGTTGGTATGATACTTGGTAGTTGCCCTTTCTGCTGCAACACTGACACTGTCAACTCTGTTCTGGATTTACGAAGATGGATCTTTCAGATTCGATGGGGTATAAGTGTTGTAAATTTAACAAGACAATGATATAACACGTGAGAATATAAATGTGTCAATAATTTGTGATAGGTATGTACCTGTTGTCATTAAAAAAACTGAATGACTGACATATAGTTAATTCATTCTATAGGGATTCCTATATAGTAGCGTTTTTTCTGATTGTAATATTCATAATTCAGATAATGCATTTGCATTCTTATCATGGGGAAAGCCCAAAGATTAAAAGATTGTAATCATACCGCGAACGAGATGGTAAGGTTTCGAGTCTTTTCCAATGTGCACTGAAAGTGGTACACATGTAAAAACTGGAAGTTGTTGGCAGGCACGCAACCTTCTCCATCATTGCAAGTCGCTCAGCTGCCAGGTTTTTAATAGGTGTCTATGATCCGAGAATGAGTTTTATGAGGTATGGACATATCGACTATTAATTTATAATTGATATCGGTATACTATAGATACCAATGCGACAAATCGGAAGGATTTGGTTTATGGAACTACTGTTGCAAAACTCTACAACTTATGATGATTAAGAGTTGAAAATTGACTATCAATTAACAACATTTTGCCACTACTGACTCTATTTTATCAATGTAATTACTGCAGGGCAAATTGGAAGCGTCAATATTTTCACAGAGCAATAAACTCGAATTAACCGGTTTTGGTGAGCCAATCGTAAACCGGAAATAGCACTGCATTTTATGATTACGTTTACATCTGGATGCACATGATATGACTGATGTGTTATTTAACTAATGTGTTATTTAACTAAAACTGATGTTATTTCGAAAAAATGTTCATTCTTTTATATACCGAGATGAATAAGGTACATTCAAACATCATTATATGGTATTTTTCATGTTCGATATTTCCCTGCTTCCCCTTTTTATTATCTTTTTACTCTTTTCTTTTCGAAAAAAAGATTCTCTTGTATCCGCACTACCTGAATACATGCATCAGTGTAGAATAGTGTATGAGGTACCTCTTTCGAGTCGAGAGGGAGAACCACACCAGTCAAACTGGTATCATTGTTCGAAGTATATACCAACAGATATAGGTAACTTTGAGCATCTGAAGTACAGAAATGGCAAAAAGTGTTCTGCATAAAATGAAAATTCTGCATCTCTAAAGTTATTAGACATTACCAGTTTTCTTTTTTACCAGATTCTAACAAGAATTTGGAAGAAAACACTTTGAATCCATACACAGAAAGAGCAGAAGGCAAAAATTATTGAGAGTAATTTTCAAGAGGGTAAAGTTTAATTTTTCGCATCTAAACAGAAGACGATAAATTAGGTTGAAAAAGGAACTTTACCTAACATATAATTTCTTGGTTGGTTGTACCTATATCGATTCCACGAACAAAATAAAATGATATCTCACGAGATTTGCATAAGTTTCTACTTAAGAATCAATGCCTTTGTAGGAAATTTGGTTGAGATATCAATTTTGAAGTATAATATGTAAATATGCGAATCTGTGACATTTATAGTAGAACTAACGTTGTGTTTCGATTTCCGAAAACTTGGAAGCGTCCTTATGAATTTATAAGTGGGCTAATCAATATTTTTCCCACTTTATGTTTATGAATTAAAAATACCTATCCGAAACTTTCGCCGGAGAAAGAAGCATAATAGAAATTTTAGGTATTTTTTTTTATTCATTAGTTGGTCTTCGCCTAGAATTTCCAATTTGCAAAAGATAGTTTCATACATTATGTAAACAAAACCATTAGACAGCTCGTCAGTTGCTTCAAGTTTTTGCTTTGAGAAATCTATATTGACAATTTCACATTTGGACTAGATGCACATCAAATAAAGTAGTTGCTTTTACAAATGGTCACTTTCATGAATAATTTCTGTAATTCTATGTTGCTAAACAATAAATTAACAGCAAAGTGGTCATTAGAACAAGTAGAGCAATTACTAGCATGTAATCAGAGTTTAGACTTAGACTCGTTTGATTTACGATACTTATTATTAGACAAGAGCACAACCTGTTATCTAATAATAAAATATTATATCTCTTTACAAGGTAAAGTTTAACAATTTCTAAAATCATTCAAGAATTCATTTTCAAGTCCCTGCTTTACATAATCTCTCAGCTGTCAGATTTTTTCAAAATGTTATAGTATAAGTTCAGCTTGAAAATTTATACATACAATAAAAACTTGAAATTCTAAAACTTACGTAAAAATGATTTGCATAGATAAGAAAGGTTCTGTAAATCTAGGGGAGGTATATTTATTTTACGAGGTACTTGGGCACTTTTTGCTCCATAATAGCACTTAGGTTTTCAAGGTAGAGTATATGAAGTTCAGGACTGAGCGTATTCTACCTTGAGGATATTTCATCTCATCGAGGCTGTATATAATTATGGGGAAAGTTCGACAGTGTTGGCCTCCATTCAGACTGAAGCGACGAAGTCGACAAGAAAAATCTTGCCTTATATACGCAGACTGTCGCCATTCGAAAGGTGTTAATTACTTGCAGGTAGTAACGGTTAATGCGAGAAGGGACAAGCATAATTACATCGATGAAAAGATGCAGAAAAAGCAAAAAAAAATATCGGAATCAGCTTTACACTACAAAAAGTAGGAGTAGAAGTAAACTTCATTGAAATTCAAGAAAATGCTCTGCCAACCGTTAACCTTCTCAATAAATAAGTCATTTGGATTCCAAGGGACCTCAAAAGTTGGTTCAACTGCATTTTGTGACAAAGAGTAGAAAATATTCTATAAACGACAGTCCCAGATAGCAAGGAATCAAAAGGGCATTATGTTGTCGTTGGTATTTCTATAAACGTCGAGGCTGTACATAATTTGAGAAAGAAGCGACATTTGCTGCAGAAACCGCTTTGTCTTCCGGCCATGCATAATCTGAACTGGAAAGGGGAGGATAGCAATAACGCAAATGCAGTCTGCACCAGGAATCGCAAAATACTGAGATACAGAGAAACGAGTTGCATGCATACATATACATATATATATATATCGCATGTTACACACCCATCTCGCACAACACATGTACATATGCAAACTATGTGTATGCGAAGAGAAACTTCCGAACGACATTTATAACCCTAAAATTTACGACGGGTACATACTTCGACTCAAGGGGCTACATTGCAAATTCCACGAATCTGCATTTATGTCCTGTACATACAAAAAGATCCCTCGAGTTTTAAGATTTTTATTAGTTCGGAGGTTCGAATAAGATCAGGATATTTGGCAAAATATTTCAATATTTGAGTTGAAATTCAACAATTTTCGATCTTTCAATTAAATATTTTTTTCAATTTTGAAAGTACATTTAATTGTATCAAATTTTGATAAACTTTCGAGAATTTTATGGAATTTTGAAGTATTTGAATAAATTTGATTGTATTCTAAAGGGTTTAATATTATTTTACGAAAGTTGTTTCTTAAGTTGTTTTCTTCTTTTTGCTTTTAAAATTTCGGGTCCGCTTATTTCTTGAAAGACGTGGGTTCACCGGAGATTTGACTCTAGGCACTTTGGTATATGTGTGCATGATATGTTGCAGTTATACCTGACTCGTGCCACGCAGCCTGTAATTACGAAGACTTGGAATAACTTTTGTGTAGAGCATAGGCGTCTGATAGGCCAGCAAGTTCCTTTATGCACCTGGGGATAACGGGTATAGTTTGAAATATACATTCAAACATGGTTTTAGTTATCTGCCTAAGAAGTCTTAATTTGTGGGTTGGCAGAGCTATGCAGATTTTTGAGATCATATTTTCCGACGAGGAGATACAAAAATGCTAAAAATCGACTTTTTTTATTGTTATTTCGACGCCAATGGGGAATAGTGAATCGTGCGGAATTAATTATAAAACAGGTAAGATTCCTCGGACGGATCCAAACCCATAAAAACTACGAATTCCGGATGAGTTCATAGCAATTTTATCCGGCTCTCAAAATTAAATTCTATGGATATAAATTTTGATTGTAGCTTCTGTTTTAGAGTATCAGTTGGAAGTATCAAATGGTTATAAAGTCCTCATCCAAGCATTTAAGTTAATAATGCGGTACGTGATGATGAAGTGAAATTTTCTAGAAAAAAATATCCATGTAATCTCTGAATTGTTTCTTACTTCGAGATTGAATCTAAGATCGTTTATTAAATCCCGACAATAGACTAGACGTAGAAAAAACTTCAGGAAGGGTTCCGAAATTGGACGATAAGTCATAGTGCTGTGTGTGGGTGGTTCCACTTGTCAAGTCCATTGTATATTATTGCGACCATCGCGAATAATGAACGGCAGCGAGATAATTGCTGCTTATAATAATTACAGTGCACAATGACGCGGAAGATCTGACGCGCTCTTCAGTTTGGCGTATTTATTGCACAATGCAGATGCATTTGAAACTGCTGAGAAAAAATTGAGCATTACTAAAAGACGATATTTCTGAATGTGTCCGATACCTTCTTCAAAATCAGCAATTGAATCTATAAGGCATACATATTCCCGTGCAGAAATTTTTATGGGTTCCTGGCAAGTTTGCTCTAGTTCTAGTTTAGTCCTGATCTGGAAAATTGGCAAGGTCCCCACAAGGCGCATGACAATTTCACTAGTAAATACCCCACGTAGGGAAAACTAGTCAATACCCCATAATGATTTGAAGAAATTTTGATAGGACTTTTAAGTATTTCAAGAAATTTCCAAAAATTTTAAACCAGTTCTAGGGATTTTCAAAAGATTTGAAGAAATTTCAAAAGTTTTGAAGAGATTTTAAAGAATTTCAAAAGAATTATAATGCGGGATATTTCATATTTATCTAAAACCGAGGACGTGTTGCAAAACACACTTTAAAAGAATAAAATGTTTAAGATTTATTATGAATCCGTGTACGTTATTACTGCTTTATTATGCATTTATCTTCATTAAGACTTGATAGAAGCAATGAAAAATAAACCTTGAAAATAAAGGTAAAATAAAAATAAAATACGTAAAAACATTTCCCAATTTTCAGCGAAGTAAGTTGAAAAACTAAAGTTTCATCTTCTGAACAATAAAATGCCAGAAAAAATATACTTGTATCTTTTTATTCTTTATGGAATTTGGTCTCAAGGAATTACTGGGACCTTCGCAGATGAAGAAACCAGTAAGTCAAATTATATCTCATCTAAATTAATCTGGAATAAAACTGATAAGGCTAAGCACTGAAAATCGATGCCCTATATAAATGGCTAATTATATTAAAATATATTTATTGAAAATAGTAATCCCGACCAGAGCCTCGTTAGAACCCCATTTTAAATAGAACTAAATGCTGTACGTGTTATTTAACTTTTTTAAAGACGCTCGTTATTCGGAATAAAGTCGTGAGACTCGCGTACTGTCGAATATTGTTTGGACCTTGAACAAAGACTCGATGGAAGGTCCTAAAGAGCAATCAGGATCATCTTCTATCTCGGTGCAGCATCTCGCCTAAGGACTTAGTATCGACATCAACATCGGGCGCACAATGCAACCATTGCCGAGTGACCGACAGACAATCTTCTTTCCTCGCTCGCCGCGATGCCAAGCAGAAAACACGTTTGGCTACATTTAAACAGAGGGGGGTATGAACACACCTTTATTTAAGGTCATCAAGTACAATGTACTGCACTCGAGAGAGCTGCATTGGCAAATATCCTTAAATTAGCAGTTTATGTTCGAGACTCGATGTTGCTATGACTCTGTGATTCTTATTTCTTTTCTCGCCCTCGGACTCTTGATAAGTGTCACACCGCCTAATCTGGAATGAGACTTTTTGCCCTCTGTCATACCTTGAGAAATGACACTTGCTGCCACTGCAGATAAATCAACTTTAATTTATAACTTGCCACTGAGTCTATTCGGAAAAGAAATCACAGCTAGACATAAATAAGCGTTATAATGTTGAGTTAAGGATGCTGAGGATTAATCTCTGTAGTCATATGCTTTCCTTGTCATTAACGTTTTTAGGTTCCTACATCCATTTAGATTATGCATGCGAAGGCTCATAAAATCATGGATGATCTATTTCAAATTAATATGGTACCCACATAAATCAATAGAACGATTTATGTACTCCTTGGTTTAATTGGTTCAGAGAATTAAGCCCAACTTAAATCATGAAGCAATGTGGAAATTTTACCTAAATTAATCAAAACTTGCTCATTTAACTAATCCCTTCTTTGTTCCTCGGTTTAGATAAGATAAATTTAGATTTACTGTAGATAATTTGCATAAATTTCCTTTAGGCGCTACATAATTAATAAGATATTGAATATAGAAATTTATTAACTACCCAATTTAGATAATTAAATTCAAAAATAAAGCCTATATCATTCATCACAGCTTATTATACCTATTCACTTTTTTTTACCTATTCTGGGAATTTGGCCTAATTTCAGCTTTTTTCAGTTTATATAGTTGAATGTGGAATAATATGAAACATTATTGAAAAAAACATTGAAAAATCAACTCTTCACCTTTTATAATGGCAGTAGATACTATGATGACTGCGATCCAAATAAATAGATCCAGATTCAAGAACCGAGAGCGAAACTTCCCCGTTATTACAAAAGTTATTACCTCGCTTATTGTCATCGTTATCCGCAACCGTATATATTGCCATGTGTACATTTACTGGTACTTTTGATTGTCCATTCGACAGGCATGATTTGAACCTTGCAAAAACTGGTCCAGTCTCTGCTTAACGAGTATGCAAACTCGTTTTAAATAGAAAAGTCATTTTGTCTGTGTCGAGTGCCGACAAAAAGTATAGGGAATGAAGTTCTACCTTCAACTTGATATTATACTGCATTCTTCTCAAAAATGTAAACAAAGGAAGATCTCCGTAAAATTAAAAAAGGAAGGATAGTGTAATGAGTTAAATAATTTATGAGCCAACTGCAAATAATGATTGCAGATAATGATATTTGCGAACAAAGTTGCACTTTGCAATAGAATGAAAATTGCAATGAATTCCTGCAATATATCAACCAGATGCTAATTATCGCTCCGAGCAAAATATTATTATTGTGATTCAATGTCTTCGTACAATACATTATTTTTATGCTGAGCGCTTTTTCATTATTAAAGTTAAGTTTACAAAGAATTACTTACATTGTCAGCTTGATTTATGTCGACCCCGTGAAGAATAAGTATATCGCATGATTCCACGTGACCAGCCGCTGCAGCCAATAGGAGGGGAGTTCGACCGTGCTGAAACATTTTTTTATCTTGTTTATTTATCAGTAAATAAACACCTAGGTTTCCACCTAGATTTCCATAATTTCTATAATTTCTTTGTAATCTTTTAATCATGAAGTTAAATTTATTTTAAAAAAACTGCAACAAGTTGTACAGTGTCATATAATTAAGGTGACTTTCAGTACCTTATTCGCGAGTCTTAAAGCAGCCGCCATGCCGGGGGGAAGATTGTCCGCAATTAATTTCGTCGGCGCAATTACGGGGGGAAATAATTGTAATGAATGTGATAGGTCCCGCGGCCTCAAAAGGTTACTCGCATCATTCTGACGAATGTGTTCCAAGCACGCTTATATTATATTGTAATGCAATGCATTTCTAAAAAGCCTTTATCTTATCCTGTCAACATGATAATCATATTCAAGGGCCTTTCGCGATTCTGTTTTAATTATGAAGTAAAGGTAATAAATAGCATAGAGTCTTATGTTTATAAAACTCTGTGTGGAAAAATTGTACGGTAGACTTAAGTTCAAGGGCCCGTGCAGAAATTGCTCTATTTAGTCCTATTTAAAATTTCAAGGAATTTAAATAGAGTTCAAGATATCTCAAGTGATTTTAAAAAATTTCAGGAGATTTGAAGGATCACTTAAAATGTTTTTAAATCTCTTGAATTCGTTCAAAATGTTTTGAAATCGTTAAAAATATTTTAGAATCACTTAATATATCTTGAAATACTTTAAAATCATTCTAAATGTCTTGAAATATAAAAAAAAACTTACCGAAATTTTAAAAATTCAAAAATAAATTCAAAATATCTTTAAAAAGCCGCGAAAGAAATTTATGACGTTCTGCTTTTAGCAAAAGAGAAATTTCAATAAATTTCCAAAAATTTTAAAAACCAGTTCTAGGGATTTTCAAACGATTTGAAGATATTTTAAAGAATCAATGGAACTTTTGTACTATATTCGAGATATTTCATATTTATTTAAAACTGAGGATGTGTTACAAAACACGTTTAAAGAGAATAAAAAGTTTAAGATTTATTATGTTCCGTGTATCCTTTACTTTTTTATTACGCAAATATTTATCTTCATTGAGACGCATATTCCCAATTGAGTCTCGTGTTCAGTAAAGTTTCACCTTCTGAACAATAAAATGCCAGACAAAATATACTTGTATCTTTTTATTCTTTGTGGAATTTGGTCTCAAGGAATTACTGGGACAGATGGAGAAACCAGTAAGTCAAATTATATCCCATGTAAATTAATCTGTAATAAAACTAATAAGGCTAAGCACTGAAAATTTAATTATCATCTATTACTTGCAGGGGAGTCATCAGATATTCTCGTTCGCCAAAAACGAGTCCTTAATCGCAAGCCTGGTGAAGACAAGACAACGATGATTAGCATGGTTCCTTACATTGTGAGGATTAGACAGCAAACACGTGTCTCTTGCGTAGCAAGTATTCTGTCGCCTTACGTTGTCATCACAAGTGCTATATGTGTTACGGAAGCACCACCATTATACGATGTTGTCTCTGGTAAGGGACATTTAGATAAAGGTACTCTTCATAACGTATTAGATATTAGAAGACACTTTGGTAATCATCCCGGAAGACCTAAAGATGGTATTGCCTTGCTCACTGTTAGTCCACCTTTCGTGTATGGAACAAGCACTAACCATATAGAACTGCATGCAGGACTTTTACTACCAGGTACACTCGGAACTGTTAGTGGTTGGGGATACAACTATAGAACCTCTGGGTAAGTTATCCACAGTATTATTTTACAGGTCATGAATCACTGTAACTAAAAATTTGCCTTCTTCACAATTTCAGACCTGGTACGTGTTTCCCTAGAAGTCTACGATCAATTGTAGTACCGATAATGTCCCATCAGGATTGTGTAAATAGATATGAACCTCATATTCAGATTTCCGAACAAGATATTTGCACTTATCATCCGCAAAAACACTGTGGTCATAATGACGGAGGTGCTCCTTTAGTTGTTGACGATCACTTGGTTGGGGTTCACCTTTGGACTGGATTATTCAAACAGCAAAATGATCCTCGATATCCTGATGTTTTTGCTTTAGTACAAGATCCTGAATACAATCAATGGATCAGGGCAAACATGGAAAACATGGAAGCACAGTACCATAACCATCATTAGCAACAGAACGTCTTCTTTAAGGGCACTGTTTGTCACAGTTATTATTTGTACAATTTTATTGTTTGTCTATTTTTGATGTCAAAATAACTAAAAAAAAATTAATTAAACTAAAAGAAAGAAAGCAACAACTAAACTCAAACTTAACCAGATTTTTCTACCTTTAGGTACTAAGAATTGAAAAAAAATTTTAAAAGCTCAAAAATAAATTCAAAATATCTTTAAAAATTCGTGGAAGAAATTTATGACGTCATGCTTTTATAGCAAAAGAGAAATTAATCACGTGTGACATATAGTTACTAGTTTTATTAAAAATTAGAAGTCTTTTAATTACATTAATTGAAATATACGGTAAAAGTACTTAACTCGAAAATTTTAATTAGCAGCACATTAGTCCGTTAAATTAGCACCACGTTAGCATTTATAGTCGGGCTAATTTGGCCTAACCAGCGCCTCAACCATTTTCCGTATGGGACTAAGGTGATAAGGAATTTTTTGAACATTATATTCATTAATAAAAGAAGACAAGACAGCTATAAATTCTATGGAGAATATTCTATCATAAAAGATCGGTCAATTTAATTATGGCGTTTCTATAATTGAAAATAGTTCCGCAATCTGAACCCGGCCAACCATATCCATTTGTCTCCGTAATGTGCCCGTGACTTGTTAAAAATTTCACGATGACGTTGAGGAATAGGTAACAAAGATAGAACTTCCCACGCGTTTCGGTGAAAACTTTACTTGTCTACCTTTTCGAGTATCTGTACACCTCCCTTATCTGCATTATTGAGCAATGCAAATATCGTAAAAATTATACAAAGCTTTCTTAGTTTACAAAATAAGAATTTAAGATTAGACAGATTTTAGCATTAATGCATAAAATAATCGTTAGAAATCACGGAATATATTTTAGTATATCCATAATTCATTATTTTATTTCTCTGGCGCACCATATATGTTTTCCCCGGCTTCTTATTTTTAAAATAAAGATATCTCACTGAAATTTTGGGAAATGACAAAAAATATATCAGTCCATATCGGTAAATAGTGAGGTCATAGTTTAACATTTGTCCTTAAATCCGTAATTGACCATGAAACCTAATACGAGAACTGCTCTGATGAAATATAAAGAAAAATGGGAAGTAAGGGAGGGAACTTTACCTCATCCGGAAGGGGCTTGACGCCATCGTTGAGGAGGCGAGCGAGACGCGTGGCATCGCCACGAACAGACGCCTCGCGCACCTTTTCTGCCATTCCGGTCAAGCATCTGCAAACAGAAAAAAAAATATGTTAATTAGGAATTTTTTTACTTTCATGGAGAGCAGACTCAATTATGCATGTTATTCCTATTCCGCACACGTTACGGAACAAAAAAGAAGAATTGAAAAACTTCTTTTGTCAAATTAACGTTACACCAAATCGCATTCATAAGACCCAGACGGGCCCATCTTCATTAAAGAAGAGCAAAAGGACACGAGTTGTAAAGGAACAATGATACACGACGCCATTGTTTTCGGAGACAATGGTGACATAGTCACTTTCGTGCCTTGAATTCTTGCTCTAATATGACCAATCACCTAAAAAAAATCTTGAAGCTCAATAAAAAAGTATTGTAGATTTTATATCTCGAATTAAAGAATATTATAGGAAAATCAGATAGGCCTATGATGATTTTCCTACACTCAGTTTCCTATAAAATTTTTCACGATTCTAGGAAATTCATTGTATTAGCAGGCAAATCATCAGTATTTTAATATTATTAATTTCTTTAATTAAAAATTGAAATTGGAATGAAGTATTTACCATGTTTATAAAAAAAGCAACATGCAAGAAATCATTATTGTTCCTCTGTAAAATTGTATATGCATAAATAATAGGTATGTATTAAATTGTATTTGCATATATCCTGAGGGTTAACACGACAGTGTGAAATTTTTATAAACAACTTGGACATTATTTCCTTTTTTAGTACTGTTTGCACATTTTCTCGTTAAGTACTCTAGACATAGACTTGAGGGCACTAATTGCTGAGAACTTACATCGTGTACGCATGACAGATTCCTCCCTTGGCATGTCCATACATATCCAATAGCACTTCTGCTCTGCTGAGAGGCATGTCGATATTCTGACCGATATATATTTAGTATGCCTTTTCCGTATGAAAAAAAAAACTATTTAAAAATACTTTTGATATATTTACTGCCTCTTTTTCATAACAGGATTTTCGTTTTCATAAAATTAACAGTTATGTAATCAAATGTTGCAAATAATGAATCCAGAATGGTTTTTCAATCTTGATGGGGTATTTTCCAGTTTTCCCTACATGGGGTATTTATCAGTGAGAGTGCGTGAAGCATTCTTGTGAGGTCCTTTCCAGTTTTCCAATTTTCCACGTTAGAATTAGGGAAAACTGACCAGGACCCCATGAAAATGTCAGCACAGTAATAGCACAATTTACTTTGGAGTTATATGTGGTTAATACCGATTGTTAATTATCTGAAATCGTTAGCAATTAAGTTAGGTATTGTAATTTGTTCCCGGTATTTAGAACAGGGATGCTGGGAGGATGCAACACCGGTCGCGTGGAGACTGGAATAAGAAATCTTTTAATTAGAGATCACAGGATAAGCATGCCTTCTGCGTTCTGCACGGGAATGGCGGGACATTCCTTCCGCGATCGCGACCCATAAGAAACAGTCATTCGTAAAAAAAAGTCGCCGAACAAAGCATTCAATTAAAGCGTCCGTTCGCCACGAGCGGTTCCGGTTGAGAAATCAAGTCAGTATCTTGTTTTGACAGTTTTAGGCGATAAAGAGTCATAAAAAATCCAAGGGAGAGAGATATTATAGTTTTAGATTAGACTTCCACTTTTGGTTAAAAATAATAAATCAAGATTTGAGAATTCGATAAGAATATATAGAACCTTTCATCTTGATTCATGGTGTATGATTCAAAGAAGTACTTTATCCCATCACCCTTGATTCGCGGTGAAATATTATAAATCCAATTAACGAAACCTATTTCTACGTGAGGTGAGTCGTGCACATAGAGGTGACTTATCAAAAAATTCATCAAAATTCTTGATGAAACGAGCCGGTCACGAGCGTGGGTAGAGCTTGTTTCGAAGGAAGCAAGATCATTTTTCATCGTGACGAGGTTCATGATGGTTTTTCGTTTTTATCGGTTACGTGATAGAGCGTTACGGCTTGCATAGAGGGAAAAAAGTTAACCGGCACTTTTTCTCCTCACTGCCTATAATCGACCGTTTATTTTCCTCAATCATGGACTTGATAAAAAGGATTCTCTCCCAGTTTGCGTTTCAACGATCTGTGAAAGGACGAACTACAATTTACTTACTGAGTGATCTTTCGCCAAGAAAGGGACATTTATTTCTAGAATGACTTTATGTTTTTGATTATGACTTTTACGTTAAGAATAACCAGAATATTTGATTGGCATATAGAATCGATCTACTATTTTCAGAAGATGTAAGGAAATTAAGGCAACTAAAAGATATTATAAAAGAGAAGCGAGTAAGTTTAAGCACGAACTATGACTGACACATAATGCACCAAGGTTCCTACTTAAGAAAGACGCACCTTTTCCGGTAACCATCAGTAGCGTATCGAGAGCATTATATGTATGCTGCTACTATTTTTATAATACTGTTGGTATATGATATATTTCAAGATATTTCGAAAGACTAAAGAATTTCAAGGGAGTTTATAAAGATTTTCCAGAGTTTTCAAAACTTTGATGATATTTCGAGAGATTTCAAGGAATTGTGCGGGATTTTAATCCAAGGTTAACCAATTTTCTCAGCTCGAATGCAACTCTAAATACATATACATTTTTATCAGTTGCATGCACTTCATATAATAAGGAATTAGAAACTGAATCAAAGTTACTCCTGAACAAGTTACTCCACCTGAACTTAAAGCAAGAGGCAATCCTTGTTCTTATAACGCAGTTACGCATCTCTTACACGACATCAACATCGTTATCCAACGTCACTTGTATGCATTTAAATGCAGCTGATATTAAGACGGAAGGTCTTCGTTGCGCCAATTATCTGCAACGGATTCTCTCGTTTATATATATATGCAACATGTTCTTATGAGATGCGATTTATCGTTTCATGGGATGGAATTCCTGCATCTTTTTGCTTCTTCTCCATAGAGATACCGCTTTTGCAAGTAGATATTATAATGCGTGGATTGAGGAATTAGCGAAACTCGCGAGTATTCGTATATGTTTTTAAGAAAGGATGAGGAAGTCTTTTTAAGTAATTGCATTGAGACAACTCTATCCGCGGATTATCGTAAATCTATAAAGGTAAATCTTTAGAGGTAAATCTGTAAAGGTTTACTTATCATGAATAATTTGCAAATTCATTCTCGACACAGTCATTTCAATTTATTTACTTTATCCGCGATCTTCATACCAAGCAGATGAAATCAGTCATTCGCGTTGCGCCAAGTCGACCACTACATTATAACATTTTATAGAGAGAAATTAGTAAATTAGTGTCGTAAGTATTTCCAAGATCAAGGCTGAAGTTCCTGAAAAATCTTTTGACGAACCATTGATTGCGAATCGATTATAAGTAAGGAAGAAAATCATCATTGATTCCCCCTCGATATGGTATTTAGTACCTAATCGACTAATTTCTCTCTCGCGGGTATTATAGTGATTATACGAAGTGTTTGCAATTGCTTTTAATCAAGATTCTTAATTAATTTCGACTCATCCATACCCGCTGAGTTATACGTAGCGAATTTCTCTCCACTTGACTCGTAGCACTCTTAATTACCTCCTACTTCGTTTGCAGTGCCTGCGGTTAGGTACAAGCACGTGAAGCAAACTATACATAAAATTAAATATCATCCAACACAAGCCCTCAGGTGTTGGCGAAGGTGACGAATATCAAGCTACCGAATCGTGTAACTGTAAATTAAAAATCATATTCCGCAACCGCCAATAACTCGATTCGATTACATCGATGAAACCTTATACAGATTGGATATATCTCATTCCGAGCATTGTGTTACAAAAATTAAAGGAGTTATTGAAAGCAGTGATTTCAAATTTAAACCATTGCTTCAACCCTATTTTGAAATAAAATAAGAAGAGTTTTTTTATATATGTAATAAGCGCTGTAATGAACTTGCTACCAAACTCCTGGTCACGTATATGGGAAGACGAGCGTAATATTATCGATAGGCACGTATTACAACTTACACAAAACCAATCAAGATATATTGTAGGCTGAGAGGTCAGCCTAACATGCTTGCTGCTCGTTCTTGAGCTAAAAGAGATTTACCTACCTGTTCGAGATACGTAATAGAGAGCGTTAGATGCTCCTGAGAGCGTAGGATGTTACATGTGTATCGTTGAACATACGCAGACATTTTCAAATAGCATCTATACCTCTTTGAGCAAAAGCATAAAAGATATGTGCGAGAAGGGCGTGTCGAGTAATTAAAACATTTTACTTCACGTCTCTATCTTAATGACTCTGCCATTAACTTTAGCGTATTCACTGATAAACTGGTAAAGTACCTGTTTAGCACGCTATCATCTTCGGCATGTGTACCTGAATCTTGACTCGATTTTATGTCGATTTAGAGGCGATATACATACAAGAAAAAAGACACAGTTGCTTTTTAATGAAAATGTACCATTTACGCAAATTTTTAATTTTTAAATCTTTTTAAATCTTCACTGAGAAAACAGTTTGGCTTGCGACCAATAAAAATTTTGTTGGGCCTTTTGTTAATCTAACAAAACTGTTTAAAGTTCATAGAAATATATCCGTGTTTATCAATAATATACATATTAGCTAATTTTTCAACGCGTAAATATAACCATCTTTTATATTTTCACAAATAATGAAGTGTGGAAAAATGTTGGGTATTCCAACGTGATAGGTATTCTTGATGTTTGGTTTTGACTATTGAAGCACTCTTCAATACGTCATTTCATTATCAAAACATCTCGGTTTTATTGCATTATTTTAAGGCGGGAAATTAGATATTACTACTATATCGTTGTCCCATAAATGCTTAATTATATTAAAATATTTTTATTGAAAATAGAAATCGGGCCTCGTCAAAACTCCATTTTAAAAATAGGGCTGCAATGGTTCAATTTCTGCACGAGATAGGTTTAGTCCTCCTGAACAATGATGACATAGTCAAATATGATATAGGAGAAAATATGAATTCAGGAATTCGCAAACTTGTCCTTTTCATCTGATCATTACTCATACACGTGGCAAGTTGTAGATACATACATGCGTATGTGGTTACGGCGTAAATAAGAGAGCGGGAACACGTAGGAAACGGCAACGCGGCCAATTATTGCGAAGCGCTTCCAGCCAAAGTAACTCGTTTCCTTCTCGATATCTCTGGTCGTTGGAAGAACGATGAGGATGTAATCCTGAATTACCACCGTACACTAACGGCTAGGCCGAGTTGCAAGTCCTTAAAAATCGTGGGGTACTTGAACTTAACCCCGCGAACGGTGAAACAGTGTGAACTTTAAAGTAGGATGATGAGTATGTAAGTAGAACCTACTGCTTAATTGCACTTGCTGTACAATCATCATTAACATAAATACCTACAAGACAATAGCTTTTATAATGTTACACAATTTTTAGAGAAGATAACATTTGAATTTATAGTTACTTGAGATAAGAAGAAAAACCATTTTCTTCATTATTTTGCATCAGAAAGTATTTTCTTAGTAATCGGGAATTAGGGATTATGATATACAGATTAGATTATTTAGGAATATTTCGAAATATGTCGGAATATTTTGAAATATCAAGAATATCAACAATAACAAGAATTCAAGGGCAGTTCTTAACTGATCATTAATGATAGATGATGAACAGAATATATCATGCAAGAAAGTAAGATGAATAAACATTCATCTCACCTTCCTGCATGCCTCATCCTGACCGCATCTTAAATAGAAAAAAGGCGTGCCTCGCCCTTGAAAATCAGCGATGATCACGAGCCAATGATCACAAGATATTCGTATTAAGAATGGATCCCATCCCCATAATGGATCCCGAGCCCTTATAATTTATTAGAAATAATCGAGAAAGCATCAGAAGATGTGATTTATGATAAAGATGTATTTCGATATAGATCAACTGATCGATGGATTACGGCAAAGTCATCAAAAAGACATTAGCAATCTTGGAGTCTATTACACCCGGAAATGGATACTCAATATGTGATACCGGTTTCTAGACTAGATACCATACACTCATGACGCAGAATATACGTTATGTGCATGCCCGAACTCACTTGAGAGCAGGAAAATTACGCAATGCATCTTCACGCACAATCGAATACGGAATTATGCATGTTTCCGGCCGACTTCGTCCCTGTCATCTCGTAATAAGTATCGATGATAGAAATCAATAACACTTGCTATTCTGAGTTCGGAAAGACGTGCGGCTAGACGATAATTACCATTGATTATTAACCAAGATCAGGGTTGGTCTCTGCTTTTCTTGCACGTTATATTCATGTATATAATATTGCACGAGAAAATAAATGAGCTGTCAGCATCGTATCGATCTCTTGATGCTAAGTTAGTAATAATTATTATGGTCTGAGTGATTCATCATCAATGTTGCAGTGTTAATTGCAGTCCCTATATTTTTAATCTCAATTTTGCCCAATTATCTTATCGCAGGTACCGGGTGTATTTTCAGTGACAACTGATAAGAACCTTGATCATTTGTATATCTGTTATTGATAAAACTCTCCTGAATTTGAAATTCTACTTGAATGATGTGCACCTTAAGTGGGAATCGCAGTTGCTGGAGAACTTTTCCGTGAAGGATATACGTGCAATTTACGTTTATCCTTTGGGAATAAAGTATATTCCATGACTGAGTCCATTACTTGGGCGACGATAACTCGCGTACCTGGCAATAAGGATGAGTGCCTGTTTTAAGTACTGAGTGTTGTGTGCGTATAAAAGCCTATGTTCCTGAGAAGCCTCTTTGCAAGTTTACTTCTGCGCTGAAGTATATGCTGAAGTGCACGTACCAGCGGGAAATGCATGAATAATTGCTGGATATTTATTATTAGCTGCTGGTTACCGATTCCTCCTCGCCATCCATAGTCCACCATTGCGGATTCTAAACACCATATGCCGCAGAAAATGCGTATTCACAAAATACGCACGTGTATCTCGTCGGATGATATCTACACTGCTTTCAGAAATTCCTTGATTTATTTATTCAGTCAAAGAAAGTTCTAGTTATAATAACCATAATTCTGGATCTTCTGGAATGTCTTTTGGACATTCTAAAAACGTCTTTTAAACTTTACGTCCTAAAAACGTCTTTAAATTTCGTGTCCGCTGGGATGCCCTTACTGTAAATAATTCTTGTCATTAGTTTCGGAAATTTTCATTTTTGGGGAATTTTAATTTTTGGAAATTATTGTTTCGGTATTTTTTCACATTCCGGATTTTGGTTTTTTGACAAAGAGGTGTTTTTTCGCAATTTTCAATATGTGTTTATTCGCTATTCAGACATTTTTTCTACAAGAACCATTATGCGAATCGATTTGCGAATATGGCACCGGCAATAGCAGGAATGCGTGCCAGAATCGATACGGCGTGTTCAATGTACTGAAGGGTTGAGAAGATAATTGTTCGGTATTCCCAGGGAATACCATTGGGAACGACCTTCCCAATGGTATGCCGAAGGTTCTTTGAAAATTACTTAGTAATTTCTGCAAAAGGATAATCAGAAAATGGCAGAGGTAAATAAACTCTCAGTTAAAAAGTCTCTATGATAGACAATTGTATGCATTAACTTAATATAATAAGTGAGGAATTAAATTAAACTGAAGATTGCATTGGATTCGTTGAAGCAAGGTAAAGACAATGGCGAATTTTACTTTTTTATTAAAGATTTTTAACATCGAGGTGGGATTCGCTTCCTCATATTCTGTGGTAGATGTTTAAAGGAAAAAAATCTCTTACAATAGAGTTCGCGAATAGGGTAAGACAGCACCTATCCCTTTGGCCAATTACGAATAATGAGAAGTGAATGGCGCACTGTAATCTTCCAGTCTGGATGCGGAGGAACTTAAGAAAGTGCACCGTTAAGTCTTAACGAAATTTACCCTTATGCCTCATCTTTCGTGAAATTACAGCTGTGCGGAAAACACCGCATAACATTTTACATACTGCCACTTTAACGTAAACGGTTTATTGAATACTAATACCGCCCAAAAAATTACAAAATTCGACAGGAGGAAGGGAATTTAAGGATATTACGAATCTATGTTGTCAGCTTTAATCTTGTTACAAGTTTAACATATTGTTTGAATTAATTTTTTGACCCTGAGGATCGTTACGCCATTGAATGTATGACTCACTGTATCTCGCATAAAAGGCGGCAAATTCAGTAAAGGGTTGAAGAAAGGCTATGCATTTCTTAAGTGGTTAATTAATTGCGAACTTGTCACAGCTTTCCCTTTTTTATTTCTGCCTCTTCCACACAGACCTTGTGGTGGCAATAATGGCACATCCTCAGCATGCCAACTGCAGGATGACTACAATTGCTTCTGAAGACACAATTTTCAACACTTATCAGTATAATAATGTTCTGAACGGTACTTTCATGACCGATATTGATGTTGATAATCCTGTGCAGAAATTTCTTTGAACTTATCGAAAACATCGATGTTTTGTTTCGATGTACCATATCACTAATAGAACGGCATATTATGTTACTGTAATTACAGAGCAATAAGACTTTCAATATGAAATAATCGACAGCATCTTTATAATTCATTTATATATATATATGTATAGCTATTAGCCCAGTGGTTAATTCTCGCAGCTGGTAGCGTTTACTGTGGTTACCAAGATATTTGAAAAAAGAAGATAATCAATTTCCGAGTCGATGTCGATACTCCCGATCATAATAAATTGCACCGGCTTCTAATGCCCAGGAAGACGATAATAATAAATATCGAAACAGGTGTCCATCCATATAAGCATTCGTCACCGCAAACCACTGTCGATCGGGGCGTAACGTTTTCTTGAAAATATCCCGAAGGACGAGTTCTTTTCCTACGAGAGCAAATAAACGAGATACGACTTCTGGACTCCATCAGATCGAGGTGGTATCAACATCTAAAGAGACAGAAACTACATGAAAAGAAATGTACTTGTAGACGCGTACAAAAAATTTGTAGAAGCTGTACCTGAAAATACGTGTCAGGAAAGGTAAAATGGAGAAGATCTTCTCTAAACATTATCTAAAAATGATACATTATAGGTAAATTAATTACGCTTGTTATAAATCCATCAAGTTCAGCTTTCAACCATCTTCAGCATCTTCTTGAGAATATGTTTCTAGATGTTTTGTTTTTTTTTGTTGGGGCAATACTGGCCGCAGGGTTGCAAGTCTAGATCGTAACGAGGATCACTTAACGAACTGAGAAAAATGAAACATCATCGTCTCTTCAGTGCAGGTATGAAATAATAAGGAATCTGGTATCCGATCGCAGTGGCAAAGGGACTATTTACAGGTCCCTCAGTTTGTAGATGTGGGCATACCAACAGACACAGATGCGATCAGACATCTAGCTTATATATATATATCGGTCGTAAGTAATTCTAACGTTTTCTTGCCATGGGAAGAGTAGCAGGTCCTTTTATAATGTTAAGCACGAAGGAAAACAGCTTGTGATAGAATACCGAGCCGGCTGCTATAATTGTTATTGCTCGTAATCAGCCGCGTAAGCGTTCCTTATAAAGAAGCATCGACGCGCGAAATGCGACGATCATGCAAATTTCGGAAACACGAATGTCTATACGTATAGAAATTTATAAGAAAGAACTTTCAACCGCAGTGCTACTTTCACCTCTCTTTAAGATTAATGTTTAAAAAATGAGACTAGCTAAAATTTACCTTGGCGTTGTCAGGAAATTTAAGGGATTTCAAGGGGTGTTGAGAAATGTCAAGTGATTGTAAGAAATTTTAAGTCATTTCAAGTGATTTTAACTCTTATAATTTTTGTAAAATTGATTTTTCGACTGTAAGTCCTCAAATAACAAAAATTTAAAGCTGATGAAATAGTGCTCATTAAATAAGCACAAAAATTAATTGATACTGCTTCACAGCTATTTTAATTTCGCTTTGATGATTACTCTAATCCTCTCTTAATTTTTATATTGAAATGACTACATTTAGTATTATTTAGGATCAGATATTGTTTGTATTTTGATGAAGACATTTCATTTTAATTAACTCTACTCTTTAAAAGGATTTTCTAATTTATATTTGTTTACTATTTTTCGGACGATTCGTAATTCTTGGAAATTCCTTCTTGAGTCCATTGTTCAGTGCGGTCTCTATTATTGGTGTCTATTTGATAACTCTAGCCAGTGAGATTCGTGGAACCAGTTCAACCCGTAGTGGGGGACAAGCGAGAAGCGAATTGCTATAAGTTTGCAGCCCTTATCTAGTTTAATTCGGTTTTCCCTCTCGATCGGAGAGGTTTGAAAAATTAATTTCAAATTCAAAATAAAAATGTTACGCGATTGCGATTTAGTGAAGTGAAGTGAAGTAAAATGAAGTGAAGTGATGAGTGCATTTTTATTGATAAACTGATTGGATTAGAACGAGAATTAGATTAAAACGAGATCGATTCCAAGGTGAGGAAGATGACGGAAATCGGATACGAAATATTCCATAAAAATAGTCAATATCAAAAAACTGGATTGGTCGAATGGAAAAGGGAAGCTATCTAATTCTGTTTGTTGATATTGGCTAGTCTATTATTCATAATATACATGTTGACTTTAATTATTTATTATAATTCAAATTTTTCTCTGTTTCAGGTAAGTCCAGTCAGTAAACATGTAGTCTCTCAAGGATTCGTGAGTACAATAAATATTTTTTATGATCGGAAAATTTGTTTTAGAAATTTTAACCGATTAAAGTATACCTTACGTGATTTTAGGGAATTTCAAAAACTTAGAAGATATTTCAAGATAGTTTAAGTAATTTTAAGGAATTACGATTTAAATACATCTTAACTATTTTGCTATTTCTATGGTTATCACAATCATATACGAGTTTCTTCCGCGTATGTGGATGCCTATTGGGAACACACACATTCATTCATATTTATATATGTAGATAAAAGTTTGCTTTCCTTTTCCTTAGATGCAACAAGAAATTGACGTGTAAAGGTTTTGACATTTGAAATTGTTGGTTTGGCGGGTTTATAATAACATTAATCTTTCCCTTTATTGCTTGATTCTTTATATCTATACGCTTTTCTGAAGCTCGTCTGAAATGAGCCTGCAATACGAGTGGAGGGCACGTAATATTTTTTTCGACTTAAATCATGTTCATAGCATGTGAAACGAAACTGGGCGATGATGAACTGCTTGCCACTGAGACAGTGGCCAGGATTACTCTTTGTTGCATCGAGCAACCCATGGTAAGACCGCAACGATAAAAAAGAGTGTAATTCCATTGGAGGAAACGATGTATTACACGTTTCACTGAACCACCGTTGTGCCAGCCTTTAACTCTTTCTGCTTCTCCTCCTTAAATCCTCTTGTGGTTTCATACTATAAACATGACGAAGTGGATTTCACCTCAAGTGTTAAAAAGAGTTTATTTACTTTCTCGAGAGTTGTCTACAAAAGTCAATGAGCGTCTGTTTGCTTTCCCCAAACTCTTGAGATCTGAAGGTTCACTTGAAAAGTAAATCATTGTTATCAAGAATTAACAAGTCTCGGATTATCTCACGTGCACATAGAAAATTTCGAGCTCTCCAAATGACAATTCATATATAATATGGGTTGTATTAACATTCAAATGCTTTTTGACTTGAATAGCAAGGATTTCGCGTTTTGCATCCTTTTACAATGTAAAGATTTTACATTATAGCTCTTACCCACGTGCAATTGTACGAAATCGACATTAATTTATTCCGTGGTCGTAAAATACGCGAGACTTCCTACGCTTCATACCAAAAGTGCTAAGCAAACACGAAACATTCAGAGGAGCTACAGCAATGCTGTTCAACCTCTTTTTGCTTTCGCTTTTCTTCTATTCACTCTTCTATGTATATGTATTTCTCTTTTTCTTTTCTTCCCTTTATCTCTCTATGTATATTTTCTTGACTCTATCTCTTGCATTTCATATGTTCTTTTTCTTTTTGCCTAGGATTTTGCATTTTAAAAGTATTTTAGGAGATTTTATAGGGACGTTATATAATTTTGAAGAATTTCATGCGATTTTTTTCATTTTAAAGCATTTTAACGGATTTCAAGAGAGTTTAAAGATTTTTGTTTAATTTTTCAAACAATTACGAGGTATTCTAGGGGATTAAAAAACTATTTAGAAAAATCGATAAATACGAAGCAAATTCACAACCTTTTGCAAAATATCTTTAAAAAATCTTAACACAAATTTATGACGCTGTGCAAAAAGTTTTAATAAGTTCAAGGATGTGGAGGTGGACGCCTATTCGAAACACATATACAGACATTTAGATTTACATATACATATAGATAGATGACTCAGCAGAATAGACTTAATTGTTTATAGAAAAAATGGTTCTCTACAAAAACACGCTTTGACAAAAACAAACACTCCCTAGCACTTGATCGAGTTTTTGACAAAATAGAATCTTAATTACTGATTGAAAAGAGTCCATATCGATTTTATTCGCCCGAGTAATTGAGTTGTCTTCTTAAGAATAGTCAACTAGAATAATTTAATAACTCCACAATCAGAAAGGTTCTTCACGGAAAAAATTAGTTATCGAAATTTTTTTCGACTGTCATCGACTTTTGGATTCGCGTAAAAATGTCACCCTTTTCCTTTTGAGGAAAATCCAGGGTCTCTAGCAGACCGTGAAATCGGGAAAAATCCTTTAGGACCGTTTGGAGAAAAAAAAATTTGACCTGGAAAAACCGGGAATAACCCGGGAATTTTAAATTGCCTGATCACCTGACACCCTGACATCGCAATTGGGTAACAAGGCATATATTCCGGAAGTCGGAAAGATAATCGCGCGTCCTCGAGCCGACATTTTGATTTTTTCGGTATCCAAACGATCGAGTTGTAATATCGGCAAGAGGAAAAAAGGAGAGCTCGAGGTGATCTCGAGGCTCTGATCCGATCCATTCCATGCATGAATCGTTCGGAAGATCGAATGCATAATTACCATCTTCTCGTCGCTCAGCGAGTGAATCTCTTCTTCCTTTTCTCTTGTCCGATTTCTCTCTCTCTCTCTCTCTCGTCTCCAGAATATTGCGTTCTTCCTTTTACTTGATGGCAGGGTCTTTACGGATTCGCTGGTGAAACAAGCAAAAAGTGCCTCGGTTGGGGCGTCGGGATTGGCTTCAGAAATTACGGCGATATCAAGGGAACGAGCACGTCGCGTCGTCGCCTGTTCCACATTCTACATCACATATCTTCATTTTTACATTTTTTCTAAGGTTATAAGCTTATTAATATATCTATATTCGAGAAGAATTTACTACCTGACGACGCGAAGTGGAACCAAGTGCAGACTTCCTGCGCCTTCTCAAAGGTGGGAAGGGAATTAATTAGTTCATGTTGAACCATTAATACCGATCTTCAAGCTGTTATGAAAATTGTTTATAGGACCAGTAGAAGGGGTATACTTAATTATTAATTGTTATTTTTATTTTATTGAGATTAGAATTATAGGATAATCCCGGGTCATTAAAATTCTCTATAAAATAACTTTAAATCTCTTGAAATCCTCTAAGGACAAATGGTAAACTATGAAGTCATTATTTACAGAAGAAACTGAAGAAGAGGTCTCGCTGAAATTTTTGGAAATGACAGAAAATATACCACTGCACGGTCTATTAATTAATTATGGTATATAATTAATTAATACTATAATTGATTATAATGTAATTACTTTGGATTAGTGGTCAAAGTTTTTCTTTACTCTTAGCGCTTATAACATTTTGATGACTCTTAATACGTTACTGCAAAATTGTTGCTGTTCAGAGAAATTCTTGAATAATGCAAAATACAATATTATATTTTATGTCTTCAGTCTCTCTGAATTTACATAAAAAAAATTTCAATGCGCGGAAGTCATTGTTGCTTCTCGTTCACGCTTCTTAATGCATAAAGTTAAGAGCGTTTACACATGCGTGACGAGATAATTGAGGGATTAGATGGATATATTAATGTGGCTTTACCGTACTGCTCTGAAATTATCCGCTTGAGTAAGTACGTCCAGAGTCCACCCAATACGTCAAAAAATTTCATGTCTGAGCACGAGCTATGAGAGTAACTATCGGCGTAAATCACTGCCCGACAAGTGTTTCCTGAATAGTTAGCCGTTAGATGATACACAAATACCCTGGAAAATAGCACCGTTTATCTTTTTTTTTTCAGACTCTATCCACGCTATGCTAGTCATTTTTGCTGAATATTATTTACTCAAAAAAAGTTCTGGTTAGAATAACCAGAAAATAGTGTTAAATATGCCCTTACTATAGGATTTATAAAATTAATAAAGGATTTTAAAGAATTTCAAGGAATTTTAAAATTCCCTGAAATACCTTAAAATTTTTATTAATATCATAAAATATTTACAATCATTTGAAATTTCTGAAAATCCCATGAGATCTCTTAAAATATTTTTAAATCCCTTAAAATTACATATGATATTTTTTAATTTCTTGAAAATCAAAGAAAACACATTAAAATTCTTTAAAAATCGAAGAAAACACACGATTGAAAACTTCTGGTATGCAGAAAACATTTTGAGATCCCTTGAAGTATCAAATTTCTCAAAATTCTTTTTAAATCCTTGAAATATCTTAAAATTTCTGAAAATTCCAAGAAATATCATGAAATCTTTTTTTTTCGAGTATGTAATATTAACCACAGAATTTGTGGTTAACGTAACTAGAAATTGTTTAATCAGGAGCATCTAGTATACCTTTAAACAGAACCGTTTTATAAAATTTTATTAATCTTAACTTTTTCTTAGAAATATTTTCTAAGTTAGGTATATTTTAATCCAACAGATGAGACAATGTAAACCGAGACATGAGCATTTTGCTCGGTTGTTAAGCGAATATTAAAACGTCTTGGGCAAGTAATAACTCAAATTGTTCACAACTTTCAAGAATTATTTTTATCTCCACAGTATACATTACATTTAAATGTGTGAGAATATGATAAAATAATAAATTGCCTCAAGTTTTCTAGCAAAATACAGCATAATGCGAAAGTGCCTTGCCAATATTTACCTTTTCTACTTAAACTAGAGAAGAATCTCTTTCTCTAAAAAACAAAGTATCTTCAAAGTCTCTTTCTCGCGAATTTATAGTTTTTAACGCAAAATGCGTATATATTATCTGCAAAATTAAGGTCGTTGTGGAAGTCCTTTAGAAAAATGACAATTTGAACCTTTACGAGCCTAATTGAAACGGATCGCGCCGGATCAGGCTCAGAAGTGTCGAGAAGGGTGAGTCACGTTATACTGCATCATTAAAATTCTCCTGTCGCCTTCAGCACGGCCGTCATAATTATTCTGCTCCTGTTAAGACAAACGCCGCACAGATTTCTCTCGGACATTTTATTAACTGAAATCTAGAACCCCTGGGGAAATTATAGCGGAAATTATAGCGCAAATGATTATCACGGATAAGAAAGAGTATTGACTGATATCTGGGGCATAGGTAATATTTATACGTGCTTAAATTAATGCACGATGTAATCTTTGAATTATGCTTCTTGCATTTTCATTAATACTACGTTTTCATTGAGAAGAAGAAAAAGAAAGTTTCGTTCTGATTTATAGATTATCACTTCAATGAAAGATTGCAGAGGTACCAATTTACTAGATATACAATTTACTTTTCCCAGTTTTATAAGATGGTTCGTTATAGCTTCCTGTGCAGTTTAAAACTAAAACACCTAGGTTTCTGTAAGTTTCCCGTTTATAGAAATATCCAATTTCTGCGCAGGTTCTACTTTAAAACGAAAGACAAGTTCTTGTCAAGACTTGCATATTTAGAAAACTATTTTATATACATTTATTCAGAAATGATCAAGTTCATTTTTTATAGGTTTCTCAAAACAAATAGAAAAGTTTATAGCAGAGTCAAAGGTTTATATCTGAGGACAAATATGGAAGTTGAGATTAGAATCTGGCAATTTACTCCGCTGTGGTTATGTTGGGTCGCATGAAGCAAATGAGATCGCATCGCGCATACTTGTGGACATTCTGTCCTGCACTCAACATCATTACCTCTGAGCTTTCGGTATTCTTTCGAGTCTTTCAGCAAAAATAATACAGTTAGAAGATGTACAATGTACATACTAAATTCAGCGAAAGAAAAAAGTATTTTAAAAGGCCTAGATAATGTTCAAAGTATTTATATTAATCCTTTCCATCAAGTCGGAGATATAATCCAATAGAAGTACCTAGAGGAATAACGATGCCCTTTACAGAAGTATCTCGAAGAATAATGGCCTTTCATACCGACATAGCAACAATCGTCGACGATCAACATTTTATTGGCGATAGAATAGTGAATCTCCAGAACGAATCGACGCCTCAGCGATTCCCGCCTGGCAGTAAATCCTCCAGTGGTTTTAAATCTTTATCGAACCAGAGCGATGTTACACAACGTCAATCTCCTGCTGGGTTTAGACGGAAACTGTATGCACTTCTTGTTATTGACACGAGGCAGTACTATAGACCTATGAGATTTATTGCCTTATTGCAGAATCAGGTTCCCAACGACCCACAGGTTCATTTTTCCAAATGTCGTCAAAAGTCTTGCAAAACTGAATTCAACATTTCCACACGCAGAGAAAACTGCTGTTGTCACAATCACATAAATAGTAAAATATGGTTGTCACAACCATGGATTCAATGATTATTAGATTAGATTATTCTCCGTGTATCTTAGGATAAAAATAACTGCAAGATTTATATTTAAGAAACTTTATAGATGGTAATAGCATTATATGATAATACATTGTTACTTAACATGAAAATTCTATTGTGCATCTATATTCTTCGTGAAAAGAGTTTAAATGATGAGGAAAATATTGAAAATATTTCAAGAGATTTTAGAAGATTTCAAGAGATTCAACAGATTTAAAGGGTTTTCCAAAATTTCAAAATATTTTGTGGAATTTTAAGGAATTTCGTGTTATTTTAAAAGATTTCAAATAATTTCAAGAGATTCCAAGAGATTTCAAAAAGATTTCAAGAGATTCCAAAAGAGATCAAAAGATTTCATCAGATCAAGCATCAACTTGTATGTAATAATTGTCATTTGTTTTCTAAATACATACATTATTCAATGCATAAATATAATACCTATACATTTGTATTCTCTTTGACTCGAAAGATTGAGAAACGGTTTTTTAAATAAGTGAAGAGTGTCATTGGCATCAGAACAGCCGAGTTATTACCGGTACCACGCTGTGCAACAAACACATAATGAATATATACATACATATACTGCATCGTATAATGTGTACACAAAATCACGCTATGAACAATATAAATGTGCATTCATGCATAAAGGGATATAAAGAGAGTGCCATCTTGCACTCGTGCACATACTTCACGGAACTTGAGAATCTCTAATGTGTACAAAAGCAAAGCAGTGCACGTGCATGCGCAACAAGCCAACAAGTAGTTTCCAAGAAGTATTTCAAGATTCTAAAAGTCCCTTACTTCTTTCTGTGGAATGCAGAAAAAAAGTTCATTAGGCATTATCTAATTAGTATACAACTACTGTAAGAATTCCGAGATCATTAACGTTTACTTTTTTCAGCATATTAGACAAAATGCATAGCATTTTAATAAAAGAATCGTTGACTTGATTACTACTTGATTTGAAGAAGCTTTGTTATCTAAAGTAACGAGATTACGAAGAATTCTGCGGATTAATTTTAATGGAAGGCTGGAATCTTGATGTATAACATACAGTTACACGCTTCGGTTTTAAAATGACCAATACGCAAACTTTAAATTGCTGACACGTGTACTAAGTAATAATAATAATAAGGTCTATCATTAATTCATCATGCAACATTATTGGAATTACATACTCGACTGCTCATTAGTTTCTTAAATTGAACGATATGCGGAGAATTAATCTTGGGAAAAGAAATCATTCCTTTAGAAACGCAGCAATCAGTAATTATTTTTAAAATAATATTGCTGTATATCCAGCTACAAGATTCTTAAGACTGCATTTTGTCGCCATAATAACTGAGTCATAAAACCAAATTGAGTTTGGTAAAACGACGAGCTGTAAACTAAAAGACTTTGCGAACTTTAATAGCCAGACTGGTTCGATTTTTAAGATTGTTTTCTTTTTTTTTGGCAAAAATACCATTTCTCTTCTGGAAATTTCTCGTCGGAAACAGTAATGGGACTTAAACTTCGTCGTAAAATCGATCACCCCTGACGAACTGACAGTTGGTACGACCTGAGATAATTGCCTTCACCGTGAAATAACGGTAAATATTTTGTGGTAAAAATTTTGTGCAAATTGCATTAAAAATAATTTAATTTATTTAACTGTTATTCTTTTCATTCTTCGAGGTATATACCAACATAAGAATACGCCATTTTAAGTTTTCTCACCGGTGTTAAGAGTCGACTGCAAAATAACGCTCCTTGTAAAGTAATCCACAATTAAGGTCTGAAGATTGGTTTTGAATTAAAAATTCAATTTTACACTGCACAGATTTGAAAACACATAAATCACTGAATTAAACTCACTCTCGTGAAAACATTCTGAGGCTTATCCACGCATTGAAATCACTCAATGCTGCACTCAACTATCATCACAAACACAATGTATTTAACAATTAAAAAACTCATTTCATCTGAAAAACTTTCTTATATCTTTCAAAATTGTATTTCCTTGAATTACACTCTTATCATAATTCTTATTACACAATTCTTATCATACATATAATTTTATCCAAATTGTTGCATCGAAACTCGAAAGACACTTTTTCCACTTTAATACGTATTTTTCACAACACTCTCTCAACAAATATCTTTAATTATTTATCATTTAGAACCAAAGAATGCTTAATATTTGATCTAACAAAAATTAATTTTATCTACTTATAATATAATTGAATGGGGAACCGAATATATTTAAAATGACTGTTTAACTCAAGATAATGAACAAAAAAATCCCTCAGAGAGTTGAATTGCAATTGAAATTGCGTTTATTTTCTTGGAAATTAATGTTGATTCACTGAGAAGAATACGGATAAGTAAAAAACCAACCGAATCGAAAAGGCAGTTGTACCGGGACTGATCCACGGATCGTGGCGAGGATCGACGGATCCGGCGAACGGGGGAGTTCTCCAGACCCCCCCCCCCCACCCCCTCTCCCTACACCTGTTCTCACCCTTCCCTTTCAGGACCGTGTTCACTGATTTTGGTACCCCCAAATCCATCATAATCTGATTAAATTAATTTTAATTAGAACTTATGTCTACTTGAAAGTAAATTTTAACGTCTTAACTGTCAATAGCGAAGATTTTTGACATTTTGAACTTTTTTCCATGGCGGATCCGGGGGGGGGGGGGCACGGTATCTCCCCCATCATAAAAAAAGTCCAGACTTGAAATTTTCAGATAAGATTAATTGAAGTTTCGAGAGGTTTCAGAAGATTTTAAGAGATTCAAAAAATTTCAAGGTATTTCAAACATTTCAAGAGTTTTTTCGGAAATTTTAAAGCTTTTCGTTTCAGGAATTTTAAAGGTTTTGAAATTTTTTGGAATTCAAAGAATTTTCTAGGAATTTAAAAGATTTTTTGAAACAGTATTTTACTCGAGATTTTATTAATTTTTTTTATTTTTAAGATATTATTTATTTTTTAAAAGAATTCCGTTTAATTTAAAGAGATTTCAAATAATTTGAAGAGATTTCGAAACATATCAAGAGATTTCAAAAAGATATCAAAGTATTTTAGAAAATTTCAAGAATTTCAAAAGATTTCAAGTAATACCAAGTGATTGTAAGGGATTTCAAAAGAATTCAAGAGAATTTAAGAATTTCCAAAAGATTTCAAATTTTCAAGAAGTTTTCAAAAATTTCAAGGAACTAATGCAGAGAAAATCAAATGAAATCCCTTAAAATTCTTTAAAATTACTTCAACTTCTTTAAAATGTTTTAAATCTTCTGTGTCTTAAAATCGTTAAAAATATTTCAAAATTCCTTGGAGTTCATTAAAATTTCTTGAAATTATAGACTTGCCAAGAAATTCAAAATGAAAAATTAAGTCAAATTTTGTATTTTTATGTGACAAGAAAAAGGGCGAATTGTTCGGACTCTGATTACGTCTTTGCTTCTTTAATATCCCCTTTACCAGCAGATTACCAGCTTCAATCATTTTCTGCGTTATAAATTGCGATGAAAATGATGGGCAAATACTTGATACTAAACGAAAGACACAAAATCTAACGGAATAATAAACTATAGATTGACACTAATATATTATTCTGAAAAATGCAAAATACTCGTGAGTCAAGTCAAACCGGTATGCGTGATGCTTCAATTATCACTCTTTTTATAAAAAACTAAAAACAGGAAATGCACAAACATATTTTAGATAACGGCAATTCAAATAATATATTCAAGCACTTTGGAATTTCACACCTTCAGCTCTGAGTGCTGCTAATATACTCATCAAATATTTTTGATATCTTCCTTATAATAATTTCGATGTGCAAATAAAGCATGATTCAAAATTTCTAATTTTTGAAAAATTTCGAAAGTATTTCAAGGGATTTCAAAAGTTTGAATTATTTTAAAGAATTTCAAGGCATTTGAACTTATTTAAAAAGATTTGAAACGATTTGAATGGACATCAAAATATTTCAAAATAACTGCATCAATTGAAAAAAGGTGAAAAGGTGAAAAGGTAACGAAGTGACTTTCAAAAATAAGTAAAAAAAAGGTGAATAAGTGACGAGCTGTGATGACTATTTATATAAAATTATAATGGAGTTGAATATAAAATTCTGTTTCTGAATTATAGAAATAATTTATTTTATTAGAGGAAAAATAGTTAAAATGAATACTTGCCCGTATCTATTTTTATTTGCTTTGGAATAAGTCTTGAAAACAGCTTTTATATTCTTAATTTTTTGTGGACTTCCTATTCTTTTGCCATATCTATAGTCACTTGCTAAAGGCAGATCCTCTCTTAGACTTGTAGAACTAATAGACAGACATTCACCAAGTGATCCATCATTTAGACTATCTATCATTTTTTGCGCATCATCTGAATCTAATACCAAGTGAGTCACCATGTCTTGTTCACTTCTACTATGAAAACCTGTCTTCCTATCACATTTTGAATAATTTTCCACTGATTCTGTTGGACCTACCGCTGTAGGATGGGAAGCATGACCTCTTGGATGACCATGTATCTTTTGCGGATAACAATAACCGTTTTGCGAATCGTCCAGAACTTTTTTAGCGTCCTTAGCACAAGTACCTTCGTATCTGATCTCTCCGCTTTCCAAATCCAAAGGATTGATCAGTTCTAGAAATTCTATATCTGCAATCTTTTTAGCAATGTGAGCTTCATGTTCCATCATTTCCTTTAGAGTCGAAGTTTCAACTTCTTCAGGCGTTCGATTGATCTGCGTAGAAACTGCTTTGAATAGACAATTATTTGGAGAACAGCAGTCATGGACTTCATTCAATTTTCTAGTCCAATGACCAGATTTATGGTATATTAAATAAACAGGTGGATTTTCTGATTCATTTCTACCAATTGCCAATTCAAAATCTCCTTTCGCTAGTCTGATTTCAATATTTTTCCCAATAGCTTCAGTTATAAAAAAAATATGATGTAACTCAGAAGGTCCATTTTCTTTAAAATCTTCAATAATTGCGCGCGCTTTATCTATGTCAGGCTCGTTTTTTCCGTTGTTATTCAATTTTTTCCATTTTTTCTTTATATCCTTTCTTAAAGTTGCCTTTTTAATTTTAGAAACAGTTCTTCGTCCCTGGTTTGCTTTCTTATTCAAAGGAATCTTCTTCTGTTGAAAAGTATCCTTTCCTGTAAATGTTTAAAATTTTGTTGTAAAAGTCTTATAATTTTCTTCATTATATTAGAATTTTCTTAGATTCTATTGTGAGAAAATCGCTTACCTGTTTTTGAAGAGTACTTGCCCATGTTTAATTTAGAATTTTGTTTAAAAATAATTTTGAATATTTTTACTTTTTACTTTACTGTCAAAGTTTGTACTGAACCGAGTTCTAACCAATGAAACAGCGCTATCTTCACTTCAATAAAAAAATTGATTCTCAAATTCACATCAAAGGCCAACATTAAGAAACGTTATAAGAAAAATCTTATTTTTATAATTCTTAAAATTTTGCCAATCTGAGATTAAATTTAAAAAAATAGACGTTTTATATATTCCATATTTTTCTATTTTTTTTATGAATTTATATAAAATTATAAAGGAGCTGATTGCAAAATTTTGTTTCCAAACTATAAAAATAATTAATCACAGTCGAGGATAAAAAGTATGAACAAATACATCAGCGTCTCGATTACTGTACTGCCCAGAATGGTGCCTAAAAACGGCCGTCACCTGTCGAATTTGTTGAGGACTTCCGGATCGTTCTCCATTCATAAATTCACACGCGGAAGGCAGATCATCTGCTGCCAAATCCCTACAACTAATATGAACCACCTCGTTATTGGATCCATCATTTAGACGATCCATTGCATTTTGAGCATAGCCAGTTGTAAAAGCTAGATGTCCAACAAAATCTTGATCTCTTCTGCTCAAAAATCCAGTTTTCCATCCACTTCTGGAATAATTCTCAACAGAATCTGTAGAACCTGATGCGTTTGGATGAGAGGCATGACCACGTGGATGACCTCTCATTCCTCCAGGATGACAGGTTCCGTTTTGGGAGTTATCGATCACTCTTCCAGCGTCTGAAGCAGATCTACCATAATATTTCGCACCGCCTAACATAATTTCCAAAGCATCTTTCCATTTTTCGAGAAACATTATTGCCTCCAATTCTTTCGCAATTCTAGATTCACTGAATTTCATTTCTTTTATCGTTTCGTGTCTTATTTTTCCTGGTGTGAGACCTCCAACTTGAGCAGCAACTACTTCGAAAAGACAATCGTTGGTAGCTACTTGAACCATATCAGGATCTTCATTATTTTTCAAAGTCCAATGACCATTATGGAATTCGACATCTATTGGGCTTTCTTTTGATTTAATTCCAATTATGAAATTAATATTATCCTCTGGATGATGAACTCGGATTCGTCTTCCAATTACCTTACTTATTGATATCAAGTGCATCAAACCTGCAGGTTGATACTTTTCAAGATCCCGGATTGCTTTCCTCACAGCTTCTCTGGCTTGAAGATTTGCTGTCCTTCCTAAATTCAATCTCGATCTTTTTTTACTTCCTCTTATTAAATATTCCCACATAAACCGATTTCTCTCACAGTCTTCATTTCCGAGAACAATTTTCTGCCCTGTGTGAATACATAACGTGTTAATAAAGAACGTCAATAAAATATATTTTCAAAATGTGCAAAATAGTCGCAAGGCTTACCTTTTAGTCCTCGAAACGTGGAAATCTTCATTTTACTCTTTTATACTCGACTTATTATGAATTACTTTTCCAAAAACTTTGTGATTTAATATTTCTTTTAGTGATTCCATAATTTTGATTTATAATTTCAATTCTTTGTCTGATTATTTTTACTGATTTTTTACTGAGAAATTTTGATGAAAGCCAAAAGTTTTGATGTCTGTCATGTTTGATCACATCACGATCACACACATATTTTTTATCACAAAAAGCTACCTTCACGCTCTATTCTTATTTGTTCCTAATTTTAAAGCTAATAAGAAAAATATCGAGTTTGTTTAATAATAAAATATTTAATACTTATCGAATTACTTTTACAAATCTAATCTATAAATATTCATTTTGCAGGTGAAGGAACTTTACATTTACTACCGTCAGGATAGACAATCAATCCCTCATTTTTGGGAAAAGATTTCTTATAACTATGCCACCTCAAGATTAATTTTCTAAAGCTTTCACGAGCAACAGCTACTTTTTCCTCTTGGTAATTATTCTCTTTCAAAGAAAATTCAGACCCATACTCTAGTAAATCCTCACACTCTTCCATACTCCCTAACAATTCTTTAGACAATTCTAATAAATTTCTCATGTGATTTTCAGGCAGATGTAAATCTTTAAAAACCAGAATTCTTTCTAGAGTTTGTACATAAGTCGTGAAAGAAGAGACTGTAACAGTTTTAACAGTCATCTTAGATTTTAGTGTGAGCAACACGTGCATTAAGACGAATACAGGAAACTTTTCCGTTACTTTTTTCTTCAAGAAACTATCCAAGAAATTTTTGGTTATATCTATCAATAGAGATACGAAATCAGAGTCGTAAGTTTCCAGTCGATCTGTGATTGCATCTAGCCAAGGCATTATTCCATAATGGTTAACTAGAAGTAGACCCGATTTTGGAATCTTTGCAATTGAGTTGATGATTTCGAGGATGAATTTCTGAAATGATAAATTGACTATACTTTCCATACAGTAGATTTTCATTATTTTAAGATAGTTTTTTTTACAGTGTCCGACTAAAATTATAAGATTATTTTCTTATATTTTAAAATAAATTCTTACCCTTGTTGGCTTGTCTGACAAAGAAGAGACATAGAAACTCAGCAGTATATTAAAAACCGAGCAGGTTGTAGCGATTTGCAAATCACTTTCCGACTTAAATCCATCACGAATAACTTCCAAAATCCAATTCCTATGTGCCTCGTAATCAACTTCTGTACTTTGAAAGAGCTTTTTGAATTCTGGTATCGTGTTAAGTTTTAAGGCAGGTTTGGCCATGAAAAATTTATGTAGAGGCCAGTAAAGTGGATGTAATGGTTGAGTTCCGGTGATAGTAGTTCTCGCCAAAAAGATTGCCAAAAATCCATTTAATCTGACTTCCTTTATCGAAGTTTCCAATTCGACTATTCCATTGCGTAAGGCATCAATAAAGCGAATCCACAAGAGCCTCTCATTCGATCTGCAAATTAATTTTTAATTTTAACTCGGATACTCTTACAAGTAGTTTAATCTGATGGATTTCATTCTTTTCTGGGAATATTAAATTTACCTTCTAACGTCCAGATTCTCCAGGTGGAAATAAAATCTCGAGATATCAGTGAATGCTGCTAATCGAATCTGATCACAATTACTGCAGCAGGCAATTAACATTAAAGCCAAAGCTCCGCTGTGAGTAACTTTGTGATAGGCAACTGGATTGTTTTCTGATAATACTTCACACAATACTGGTAAATAGAATACAGGATCGTAAACGTTTTCAGCTGCACATAAAGCTTCGTCCTGAAATTAAAAGATAGTATTAATTATCAAAAAATACATTTTTAAAATATAGGACATCTTTTTGTCGAAAAAAATTCATAATCTTAAAAAATGTAGAAAAAAATAATTCCCGAAAATTCAAATTACCGAAAAATGCAAATTCCCGAAATTTCAATTTCTCGAAAACAGACCAAAAATATAATAATTTAATATTCTGAATCAAAACTCTCTCATTGGTTCGTTTGAATTATCCCGCCAAAAATTTGGAGGCTGGAAATTTGATTTATTTTCGAAATAATCGAAATTTTCTTAATTGTTTTTTAATAAAAAGCCTCAATTCAAGATTAAAAATAATAAACATACTTTTTTAAGAATTCGCACATTTGGAATCAAAACGAGTTCAAAAATTAAAATTAACGCAATTTGAAATTTACGTTCGAAATTCGAATTTGGCGGTTGGCATTCGTGTTAAACCCAGTTGAAGACGTTCGTCTTTGAAGTGAAAACCGCCGCGTCGAGCTCTCGGATTTCGGGTCAAAAATGAGTAATTTTCGTAGGTTTTCGTAAAAAATCGGGATGAACCTAGTGTCGTAATTGCTAGGAAGTAAAGTGATATAAAAATTTTGGGATATCAAAGTGAATTTGTAGTGATTTTCGTCTTTAGAGTTTCGACAATAAGCACTTCGTCATCTTGCGATTTCGGAGCTTGCTTGACAATAATTCAAAAGTTAATTTCGAATATTTTCGTACAAGATCCATTGGATTTCTAGCTCCAAGAGGTAAATATGACACTTGATTAAGCTCTAAACATTAATAGTCGTGATTCAGGAACCGAAAATCCTTAAAGTCATTGACACTTTGGTTAAATTTTCCTTGGCGGGAAATCATTAAAAAATGGCTGACAATTCGCGAACTGAAGATAATTTTCTTCTTGAAATTTTTCTGACTTATTATGAGATCTTTAATCAGGATTTTCTGAATTACAAAGCGAAAAGATTCGAAAGCTTGTGAATATTATTTTTCTGATAAGGTTAGCACACGTTATTCCCAAGTGGGAATACCGTGGTCACCCATCCCATGTACTAACCGCGCCCAAACGCTGCTTAACTTCAGTGATCTAATGAGAACTTGTGCTTTCAGCATGATGTGGCCGTTAATTGTCAGCAGTTTTGAAGGATAGGAAGCTGGAAGTAGCTGCCATCGCTTCGACGAGGAACTTGGAAAAGTAGTAAGTCCCTGTTAAGTCCCTCTTGCCTCAGATCAATGTCGCAGGAGGCATGGTCCAAAGACCATCACGAAGGCAAGTTTTTATTAAAATTGGAAATCACGTAGTGACCGTTAATTAAGAGCTGTTCCCTTAATTAGCGACTTTATTTGTACCATCTGTATTCCTTAGCACAGGTTTAGTCTTTTCTTGGTGAGCAATAAACCTTAACTTTCAAACTTTTGCTTTTTATATTTGAAACATTAATAAACATTTTATGAATGAGACTACAATCAAAAATCACGGAAAATTAAATTCTAAATTCAATTTCTGCACCAAGAAGAGAATTATGGGAACGCTATGTTTTGAAGGAAATATTGAATATACTTTCCATTATTATAATTGAAATTTTCCTTCAATGCGTAGAAAACCCAAGAGTCAAGTTTTGTTCATAATTATCAATTATCATTCTAGCCTTTAAAGTATTATTAAGTAATCAATAATTTTAGATTGAATTATAATTTGCAAAATTTTATTTATTATTATCTTGAAATTTACTTTATAAAATAATTGAGTCAGAATTAAAATTTGTAGTTTAAAATATAAAATAGTGCTCAAGTTCAAAGATAGATTGCATTTATTTTAATTTATACAGTAATAATGTATGAAAAAATAATTAATCTTTAGCCTAGGATGTTTTTTATTGGCGTGCACTGTTTCAATTCAATCAGGCGCAAAATCTAAGCGAATGTGTGAATGTGTGTGCTTTAATTATAGATATGCGCCTGATTTTCATCAATGCTTAATTTGAATTTCTATTTTACTTTTCAATAGTAGCATAGTTTTAAAATAATGATTTTTTTCATACTATTAAGTTTTAATCCTTCAATTGTCAAAATTCCTTTTTTTTTTTGAAACAGTGTACGATTTCAGGATTGTTGTATGTGCGTGTGTCTGTAAAATGCCCTAACGTGGCTTCAAGCTCAGGTGCAGGATGCGTCCCGGGACGTAATCCCTAGATTTAGGATTTTTTGCACCGGGGCGGTAAGAATGAAAACCGTAGAGTAATTTTGATTGATTGTGTTGGTGTGAATCCTTTTTTCAATTCGTAAATATAGCTAGGGAGGCAAGTAATTAATTATGCATGAATGTTTGTATTTTTAAGTAGGTAGCATTGGGACTAAATATCTTCGAATTTGCAGAAAGATATTTTTTCCTAGATTTTTGGTAGATACGGCATTTTACCAATTATCATTATTGCAAATACCGCGAAAAGGGTTCGAGTTAAATCAATTCGAATGCGCCTCAAAAATTATGAGGTGAACCTCAATTAACAGCCACTTATTTTCTAATAAATTGCTGTTAATTACTTTTTCAGTGTCACTACGTTGATTTCACTCTTGTTTATTACAACTGCTTTGTTTAATATTTCAGGCATTTTAAAGGCAAATATTTTATGAACCTAAAATTTTTACTACTTTATAAGTATTTTTTCAATATTTTTAAAGTAGTCAAATATTTTCTGGGTCGTAACAATATATAAACGTATTTAAACAATTTTTTTTTTAATTTACTATAAATTGAATATAAATTAAATTTACCTTCAGAGATCTTTGTACCGGAAATTTTGTAATCGTATTATTCACTATCTCGGGTACAAAAAGATCCAATATTTGAGAGGTCTTTGGCTGCCTAAATAATGTAGTATTTGGATCTTCTTTTACACTATAATGAGATGCTGCAGCATTGCCCCATAAAAATGGCCGATACTTGTTAAGATTGACATTAGAATTTTCGTACTCCTTGATAATCTGAAATTATAATAAATCCCGCGGTTGTATATATGATTTTATTCTCAAATCGAATAAACTTAAAACAAAACTTCTAAGTACACAAAATATAAAATTAAGTTTCTCACCAGTAAGATAATTTGATCACTTTCACTCAATGTTGCATTATACGCTGCTAAATAAAACGGAATATGGTTCGGTAACATCGTGGACCTGTTTTTCCGAACTAGTACCAATATCAGTTCTACCAAATATCCTGAAAGAAATTAAAGATTAAAACAATCTTTAGCGAATTTCGAATCGAATTCTATTTTCTCCACTTACTTTTTATATTTGTTATACCCAACATAATATCAGCATATTCTGAATGGGTTGTAGCCAATCCAAAAATAGTTTTTACGTACTCATCGCTTCCATTTTCATTATAAGCAACACTACAAGCTGCTATTAAAGCTTGTAATAACAAAGCATTGTCCAACAAATTTTCTTCCTCCGTATTTTTTAAACCCTGTGTCAAAGAAAATCTCACAAACTGAGGCCACGAGTGGTTTTTACTTAATTCTTCAAATATAAAATCCTTCTCTTTCATTTGTAAGCTTTCTATCGTCTTTATTAACGTCTCACAAAGAAATTCAAGTTTCTTCTTATTCTTGGATAATGAGGCCTTATTTTTACATAATTTCAAGGTAGATGCTAATAAATGTACAAGCACTTGTACAAAGTCTTTAGAAGTCTTTACTTTTGTAAACAACGTCTCAAGTAGTTGAACATATTCTACGTCAACTTTAGAAAGCTTGTCTCCGTTCACCAAAATGTTGTTGCAAATCTGTTGGCAAGTCTCTGGATCTAAAAAGTCAAAGTTTTATTGTTATACATGAAAATTTTCGTATTTTTTTTTTTTTACCAAAATCTACTTAAAGTAAAGAAAATAATTTAATAAACTACAATCGTCGCTTACCAAAGCTTGCTTCAATTAAATATATTACAGCCTTCACGTTTTCTTGAATCCAAGAATCTTTACCAGCAGGTTCAATGAGATAATCAACAATCTCTTTCTTGTGCAATTCATTCAATTTTAACATGAATTCTTTGTTCCACTTTATTGTCAAGTTACTTCCCACCAATCGAAAAATTATCCCATTTTTCTTCAAAATAGTTTCATTATTTTTCGTAATCTTTATCAATTGTGGGATAACAATAGGATTTCTGTTTATCAAAAGCGAAAGAAGTTCTATCGTCGCTGGTGTAATTCGATTTCGCAATAGCAAAATAAATATTCCTGAAAAAAACTAAACTCGGTTAAAATTTAATTGAAATTCCATTAAAATTAAATGATTTTACTTTTTTAATTCTCGGGTCTAGACAAAAAAGTCCCAGTTTGATCCGCATGCTGAAATCGTTAGAAGTAACGTGTAAATACTTTTAAAATACTCACTTTTATCAATATTTCCAATATTGTGAGGAAACCGTTGTAAATATTTGCATAAACTCGTTTCCCACAAACCGACGTCAATTTTAGTAGCTTTTAATTCTACTAAGTATGAAAATAATTTCTTGAAAAGGTCCACATCCAGTGGAAATATGTTTCTATGAGAAATAGAGTTTCCTTGCAAGCAAGTTTCTATCACTTTTGGTACAGTGATTCCCCAAATAGATAAACAAGTCTTTTCGGATGACCAAAATCTATTAATTGGCAATTCCATTATTACTTTAAGCAAATCTATCATCTCGGGGAGATTCAACTGAAGAACTTCTAAAAATTCTGCTTTGAAAAAGTGTTTAATTTTATCCTTAGTTTTATTTTTTTCGACGGTAGACTTTAACTGACTTATCAATTTCTCTCTATATGGATTAATAGCGTCTATACATAAGCACTCTTTACTCAAATTATGAAAAGTAGCGCACACATCCAAAAGAGTATTCGTAAACATATTCTCTATTAAATCCTTCTTCTTATAAATGGGTAAAAAATTTGTCAGGACTAGAGGATTCTTAAAAATGAAATTGGCACATTGTTTCAAAAATTCTTCGCTTTCAGGATCCAAATCTTTTGCCACGTGTAAGAGCGATATTATCATTATTCTGCAGTTGCAATTTTTCTCTTCAGTTAAGACCTTTTTATCAACATATTGCATTAAGTGAAATAATGACATTCTCAAAAGAGTTGTGATCTGGTATTTTGTGAGAGAATAATTTAGTTTTATATCCTCGTCTGCATATTTGAATGCAACAGTTTTTTCTCCGGTAAACAAACTGTTGATCTGCATTTTGTTTTCGGCCAATAAGACTTTTCTCGCTTCGTTCATTAGATCTGTAGAATTCATGGCTGGCATTGTCCTAAACAAATGAACAGTTGTTGAATTTTAAATTAATATATGTAGGTATTTAACTCTTAACTGCCTAAAGCGTCTATCCATAACGGAATAAATTTAGTTAAAAGTGATAGAAAAATCTATCCAAAATTGACGAAATAAAGTAAATAGTTTAATAAAACAAGTCCTTACCTTTTACAATAATTAAAGTACAAAAAATTAGTCCGTTTATATTTGTTTATTTGCACATAATTCAGCACAAAAGCACATGTCAAAACACGTGAAACTTTTGAGTATTTTGAGGTTATAGATTCACATGATTCAGGCTGATTCAATTTGGTATGCCTGTGGCGTTTAAAAAATTCAAAACCCTGACTGGTGGCGCTCCTTCGTGGCGGAAAATCCGAAAAAAATACTTTTAAAACAATTCAATAAAACTATACATTATTTGTAAAATTATTTCAATATATTTATTCATATTAATACTTTACAATCTTTATACATAAAATTAAACTGCATCTCAGGATGTGTGTGAGTCATAAAATTTAGATGTAAAGTAACATAAAAAATCATTCTTCCAAAATTTCATATTCGCAATATTCACATTCTTTCTTACCCTCACATTCGTTATGTTTTTTTCTTTTCCCCGTCTCTTTTGATTTTTCTTTGTTGGAATTAGATAGGTTTATATTTCGGCAAAGTATAGAGCAGTTCTTACAAATTCGTCCCCTTTTCAAGCGCAATTCGCAATTAATATGTCTCCACCTAAACATTCGTTCATCCCTACAAGCAAAGTGTAATGTCGCTGTTTCTGTTAAAGGAGGGCCTCCTTCGCAAATTTTAATAGCATTGACATTTCCAATTAGTTCTTCAACGTCTCTTATAGTTTTTGGTCTATCAAACTCCACATTGGGAAAATATTTACCGTTTAAATATACCCTTATGTTGAAATTCCCATCAAAGAATACCTGAAAAAGAAATATACATTACTGTAAAAGTAGAGGGGATTAGTAAAAGGAAATCATCGTTCATTTAAGAAAAGGAACTTAAAACTTACGGATTTTTTAAACAAGGGTGGAATAGAATTATCAGCTAACAATGCTGCTATTTCAGAAAACACGAAGCCTTTCTCAGGTAATTGGCAATGATGAATATTCCATGATTTGCTCGGTAGTCGTGGCTCAATTTGTCCAGTGTAGATTTTCTCGAAAAGCAATTCTTCGGCTGACTTAAATTTCGGAGCGATTACTACATTCTGCTGCTGAGCTAAAACATTAATAAAAGACGCATAGATATCTTTACAATTTAAAGTGCATAAAATATACATTTGTACAAAGTTTATTTACACTAACCTGCTACAGTATTATTGTTTGGCACAAATTTTATTTTAGTTCTTGGCCGTTTTTGTGGCGGTGGTATTTTCTCGGTATCAACAACAATAGTCTCTCTATCATTATTCTGCAAGTCTTTTTGTTTTAAATATTCTGCTATCTCGTCATCGAATCTTTTCGGTACAGCTCCTTTGACAAGAACCCTCATTTTAATAATTTCCTACAAGTAATAAATCCAACACTGTTAAAAAATTTTCGATTCAATAAAGTAACTAAAAATATTACAAAAAACGTAGAGGAACTTCCGGCAAAGTATAATATATTATTTCAATAGAATATAAAGAAAATTATTCCGCAATCTGTAGATTTTTAAACTTACAGCCTTTGAAGATCCTTTTTCTTTTTTTGAACACCCAAATTCCACTACATCCTCAGGATCAAAGTGTCTTTCGCATATTCGAGCAGTTCGAGGCAATTTCATTCCAGTGCGACTTACTTCTTTTTCCCATTTTTGAAATAATTCCGGGCTCCTGGGGGTTGGATGAACCGATGTATTTTGATTATTAATAAGCACATTATTTTTACAATACTTAATATCACAACGGTTAAGCCACGCCTGAGACATTTCTCAATTTTTATTTGACATCACAGACTTCACATCCAATTGTGAGATTAAGATAAAGAGGTTATGTTCAGTTATATGTTTTCATCGTTTTCATAACAATGATAACAATTTTGAATTTACCGCTCAGACTGCGCCCTCTAAGTTAGGAAAATTATACTATATAAAGTACTAGATTATAGTTACATGAAATTTTATAAGTTGGTAGCATTGCAGAATTTGGCGTTCTTTTTGAAGTTAGAGTGGCAATGCTTTTATAACCAGCCTAACTCTAACCTGGCCCCGGATTCCGAGCACACGAATCCGAACGGACCTCTCTTTCTATCCTACGGTGTTAAAAAGAGAGATCCGTTCGGATTTTGAGCTCGGAATCCCACTGCTGCTAACGCGCTAACGCTAACGAAGTAACGTACTCGGAACTCGGAACTCGGTTGCTCGGTTCGGCTTCATTGGGCTTCATTAAGTTGAGGTGTTTCTGTTCTCATTTTCCGCGTGTGAATCTTCATTCGTTCTGTGTGAATATGCTTTACCCGAAAAATGGACCAAAAGCCTTAGAGGCTGACGATGGGGATAAAATTCATGGACCACCAACTCCACATCGGATTAAAATGCCTAGTGAATTAGAAGATACACGCTCAAGACGAGCAATTCACGACAAGGCAAAGAAGACAAACGGTGTTGCTCTCAATCCTCTACAATCGCCCGCACAAAAACCAGTTATTCGTAAACGAAGAAAACAAAATTCGAAACTTAGACCTGCCGAAATAGTCCCGAAGGAGACTAATCACAAAGTTACCGATTATTTTCAAGTCCGACGTAGTGTCAGGAAGTGCAAAACCACAGTGCTGGAAGAGAAGCAAAGAGACCTAGAGAAAAAAATCCTCTCTGGGTCAGAAGATGGATTAGAAGTAAGAAAACAAACATTATTCTATTCTCTTACAATCTGCGAAAAATCCGATGAAAATCCATGAAACCGCTCTTTAATTAAAGTCCCATGTTTGGATTTTGTGGTTTAGTTTGAATTTTGGCAGGAAGATGTCAGGCTTTATCAAATCAGAATCAAATTTAAACCCTTAAACTGTTGTTATTTGAAAAGAAGCCAAAATAGATTTTCGTTGGAAATTTTTTAAGGGCGTTGAATGAACGCTGATAACCTACAAATTCTCAAAATACAATTGAAATATATTTGGAGTAAAATCTACGTTTTTTTAGAATTTGGAGGCTATCAGCGGTTATCCAACGCCCTTAAGGGCATATGTTACATTAAGAACAAGTTTAATTTAGCCAACTTTACATTTGTAATAATAAATACTTTTTGCTTAGTTTTAATTTCATATTTAAATAAAATTATAAAATTTTAATGATTTTAATTAATGGTCATTTTTAGGTCAGGGATTTTCCCGGTAAAGGTCGTGGTATCGTGACAACAAGGCCTTTTGTCAAGGGAGAATTCGTAGTGGAATATATCGGTGATTTAATTGATCAAACGACTGCCAAAAAACGTGAGGCCCGTTATGCTCAGGACAAAAATATGGGATGTTATTGCTATTACTTCCAACACAGGAACCAGCATTATTGGTAAACGAATCTTAAAAAATTGTAAATTTAAACATTGGAATTTTTGACTACATCAAGTAAGGTTTATTTATTTCAGAAAAACTAGATAAGAATTTTCACTTTTCTTTTTACATTTTTAGTATTGACGCAACGGAAGAGACAGGCAAACTTGGAAGACTAGCAAACCATTCTCGTAATGGCAATATGGTTACGCGAATAGTTGAAGTGAATTCAGTTCCCCATCTAGTGCTAATTGCTAAAGAGGATATACCAAAGGGGGTGGAAGTAACATACGATTACGGAGATAGAAGTAAAGAGGCTCTGTTGCATCATCCATGGCTTGCCTTATAGCTACAAATACATTCGGACTTAATATTAACCCTAACACCATTGTTCTCATTCGTAAATTTAATTCGGCAAGTATTACCACGTCTTTTGTGAATATGTCTGACAAATTCACTGTATGAATCTTATTCTGTTGAATGAATGTAATTTTCACATGGAAATAGAAGTATGTGCGATCAAAAAACAGTTTGGGAACACTGATCTGTTAAAAAGTAGATTCTTTTAATTTAAATCGAATTAACCCTGATTAAAAGACTATAACAATTTCTCTAAAAGGGAAGGTAGATTTAATTATCGAAAGGGTTAATCTCTCTCTCTCTCTCTCTATCTCTCTCTGATAGTAAATCACACTTGAATATCAGATTTATACTTTTATTTTATATTTGACTTTTCTGTCAATAAGGAAAAGATTATAATTAAATTTGAAAATGGTACTCAGTAATTCGCTATACCTATACTTTTTTTTTCTTTGGAATGGATGTGTACCTTGTTTTCTTTAAAGCAATCAACTTTTTATAAGCTTTCCACTGATATAGAAAATAGAGTTTTTATTTTGTTAATATAACTGGAGAAGGTATTTTGCTGTATTTTTAATACTATAGTTACTAAATTCAACTTTTCATATAAAAGCCTTAAATTAATTTTTACAGTAATATAGAATAGCAAAAATCGAACATCAAATAGTGAATTACAGTATTTATCAAATTTAAATTGAATTCTTTATAAAAAGAATTTAGGGAATTTATTCTTAGAGATCCAAAGAATCGCTTCTGTAGTGTATATAGAAAATGAAGTTTAATTAAGAAAGTTTAAGATGCAATATATTGTGGTTTAAGTAACACCGAATATTTTAGATAATTTAAATCGTATCGGTTTGTGCATTTTGTATGTCTGGTGAAATTGATACTTATTTAAGCAAAAATAGTTTTAAGAAGTACATATTATATTTTCAAGAATCCTACTAACAGCAACTTAGCTTTCTTTTCTTCATGCTCTATTATATTAATCTCAAGAGGTATTTGTGTGATTTTTAGTATTAAATATTTTGTGTAGATTATATTAGTCAACTCTCTGTTTTTAAGAGAATGATGTTAATAGATTTTTAAATAAGGCGTGCATTGAATGACTGAAGAGGTTTTGATCAACTCTACTCACTGCCCTGTCGCAATGACAATTTATTATTTTCACGTATATTTAATTAAAATAATTTAAGTATAGAAATATTGTTAAATTGCACCCAGTGATTCGCGTAAAGAAACTTAAAATATTTTGTGTTCAAACTATTGCCTTGCTTTCACGAATCTTACTGAGTGCTTCAAAGTTTAACAGTAGTTAAATTTTAGAATCATCGTATTAATTCAAATCTTTGTTCATCTTCATATCATTTTTACCTTAGATTCTGGTGTATTGAGAGCTTTTTTCAGGAATGTTATGTAATATTGTGAGATGCTTATTGTTATTTAATATACCTGTGTCCACAGAACAACAGTGTGATCGCTTTTAATTAGATTTTTCAAAAGATTGTACTTTTGATCCATAAAGGTATTATTGTGTCTTTTAGAAAAATTGTGGAATGAAAGGATAAAACCTTGTTTCTCATGTTTATATTGTTAATAAAAGTGCTCTCTTCCTGAAAATGAATGTCTTTCTTAAAAAAATGCTAAATGGAAATTGTGATATTTTATTCATCAGGCGGATTTTAATCAAATATTTATATCCATTTTTGCTATAAATTTATCCAAAAGAGTTTTAATCGTCAAGATACAAACTCCTTTGGTTCCATCCATTTTGAGACCTTCCTCCCAAATTGAATCAAATTTTTCTTTTGGAAAATCTTGAATTTTTTCAAATATTGAAAGAAGTTCTTCCTTCGAATATGGCTGAAAAATAATTAATCGCGTGATAAAACAATCTAAATAATAATCGCATTTTCAATTAGGGACATCTTTTTGTCCAAAAACCAAAGTCTCGAATGTGATAAAAAAAAAAGAAAAATTAATTCCCCAAAATTCAAATTCCTGAGAATTTTCAGAAATTATTTTTTCTGTATTTTTTCATATTCGGAATTTTGTTTTTTTTTTTTTTTTTTTTGAAAAAATATGATATTCCTTTAATTATATAAAATAAAGTAAATCAACTAACTTTCAAAAGATCATCTTCTGAGAGTCCATATTGTGTAAAAATATTCGGTGTAATTATTGCAGCCATATTTGATTGATTATATTTTCTACTTGACTCTTTTCTTAAAGCTTTAGCTAAAATTTGTTAAAAATAAATAGATTTTGCAGAAAAGGTTATTTCCTAGAATTTAAATACCCAAATGATGAATAATTCATACCTGAATTTTCACTTGAATGAATATTACCTATCGTGTCGTTGTACGTAGTTGAATAATAATTAGAGTCCAATACTAACGATAAAAGATAAATAATAAAATATATATTGAATTAATACATATTAATTACTTTTACCTTCTAATTTTGGAAGTTCTGGAAAATCGCATTTCCAGTTTAACAAATTGATTGCTTCCTTATAATTTACTCTATCATCTTCTGCAAGTTTTAAAATCTTTAACAATTCGCAGAAAGATTCTTTTTCCAGAAATATCTTGAATTTTGTTAGCACTTCAAATAATTGATTAATATCCACTGATTTTAAATTTTCCTACAGGGAAATATTAAACAAAATGTTAATTTTCTTCTTTTTAACATTTTTCAAAAACCTAAGTCAACATTTCCCACCTTATCAAATTTATTCAGTTCCTCTTCAATATTACAAAATAAAATTCCTCGTTTCTTTAAACTAATTCGCAATTTGTTTACTTTCTCGAGAGAGTTAGTAATTTTTACTAGCTGTGGATTAATTGGAAGGCATTCCTTTAAAGTTTCTGAAACGCCCAAGGCTTCCTTATCACTTCTTTTTCCAAAGATGCAATTCATTAAGTGACTTGCAGCTTTGGCATTTCTGTCAAAATAAATTAATTGTTAAAAGTCATTAAGTTTATTCTTTTTCTTCGATCAATTCATTAATTTAAGCGAGCATATGTCTCTTTAAAAGAGAACTCCGTGATTTGATTATGGTACATTAATTTACTTGACTTCTCCGACTCGAGGTTGCGCGTGATAAAAATCTGCTTGAAGGCTACTGACTTTTGATGCCGGATCTGAATTTATCCAGTGCATCAACTTTTTAATTTGTTTTCCGTCCCAATTCCCCCCACTTGGTTTCCCGAATCGATGAAACTTATTGAAGGGAGTCTCATATCTATGACAACAAAAATTATAATATAGTAATAATTAGGGTGGTTATAACTATGTTATTTTTGTCGTATTACATATATAGCTTTTATATTTTATTTAACAGACTTTAGAAGCTTTCCAAGGATTTCGAAAGGATTTTAAGAGGTTTCTCAAAAGATTTCAAAAATTCAAAGTGATATGCGAAATTTTTTAAACACTTCAGTAGCATTATTATTGAAAACATATTCGCATTTTTAATACTTTTCTATCAGGGAAATGTGTTTGAATATCAGGAAAATTGAAAAATTGATTAAAATACTTACTCGCGATTAATTTGTTCTGAAGGATAATAGTCATTATGACTTTTAAGGTAAATTCTGTGTTCAGCTGAACATTTTTCGGAACTCTGGTTAGTACTCGGGTTTATAACTTCCGCTACACTGCCATCTAATAATTGGCAATATAGTTTAAGTTTCACCCATTTTACATTTCTTTAATGATGTCAATTTATTTGGCATTTAAAGTCTATAAAAATTCAAACTACTATACCTCGCTGAAATGTTTTTCCAAATGTTATTTTGATTGGATCCATTCCCGCCGGAAGGTTAGGCACTTGATAACGAGTCTTGCCCACTTCCTTGTTCCAATAACTATCCATGGTCGTGTTTTTCAGTTCCGCCATTAATAATTGAAATAGAGTACTTTCTTCTGATCGTAAACAATCCTTAACCTGACTCATAAGTACTATATTTAGAAGGATGATTCAAATTAATCCCTTAATTAATTGGTCACTTAATTACCAATATTTCAAGAATTTAAATTTACCATTAGTGATAGGAACTTACGCTACCCTGATCTTTCACATTTCTTTTTGTGGGTTTAAGTTTCCCTCTAACTTTTGCAGACTCTTCATTTATTCCTAAAGTATATTTTAAAGCATTAACTTCATCTTCGAGTCTATATTCATTGAAGCAATTTTCTATAGGCTCCTTTGGCGGTTTCTTGTTTACCTATTTATTAGCCTAATTCATTAATTTAATCATTCATTTTTCTCCCAAAGTTCTTATAGGTTACCAATATCAAATTCTTAAATATCTCATAATTAATTAACTCACAGCCTTATGTTCCATATAAAAAGACGCATCGTTGTTTATTTTCTCCTCGCAATTTTTCATCCTGGTATCAATATATCTTAGATAGATTTTAAATCTTCATTAGGTTTTACATCAGGTTTCTTCATGTCATATGTGTTATGCGGTCTCTTATCCAAAAAACAAAGGAGTCCAATCTCGAAATCATGTGGAGAGAGAAAGATCGATACATGACTTTGTATCTTTTCATGATTAAAAATTCACTATTAGATCGACTCTTCAATGAGGCTTTTTTTTACGAGAAACCTTGATCAATATGCAAATATTTCAACATCAAAAAAGAAGTTAATAACTTGATCAATATAATAATTATCTAATAGGGATATTTATCATCTGATGTGTGTAATCAGTAAACCTGTTTTTTTAATCGACATTATTGCCTATTACTCGTACTTATAAAGTACTGAACGTATGTGCAATGGTGAGATTTCTTCAAGAAAGTGATGCTTCTAATTCTTAAGTACGATTGCATATTACATGCTTAACTCAGATGCGAGTAATGTAATGGAACACCATACTAGTTTTGTAATGAAATGGAAGAAACGGAATATGCAACCGACGTAATGCCATATGACATATCGTATGTTGTTAGCTCTTGATTTTTATTCAACCGCCGTTTGCAACGTTTATAAAAGAAAAGATCTAATTTGTTTTCAATTATGATCGCTTCTTTCGAAATTATTAACTGATTCCTTAAAATAACTTAAAATCCTTTAAAATCTCTTCAAAATCACTTGAAATTCGTTTCATTTTCAAAGTCATTTTTAATGACAGTACAATAAAATCAGAGAACAGAGGATTTGGAGAAAGCTTGGGTTTTATTTTATTTTATGGACTTTATATAGACTTTCCTTGATTCCGATAGTGATCAGATGCAACTTGAATCCTTCGAAAACTGTTTGCAATCAGAACACCAACCTCGCGATGCCATAAAATCGATCACGGTTTTTATGACAATTATTTTCAATCGGATCGACACAACGATTAACACCGTCAAGCTTATTACGATAATGGCGGAGAGCAGTTCAGTTGCGCCATGAAGAAAATGATAGTTCATTCGCGGTCTTTATCCGTACTATTATCTCGATCGGATTAACTTTGAGAGCGCAAGACTTGTTAAAGAATAAGAATTTCCTGAAGGCAACTGCCAGCGCAATATAAACTGCACTCTTTCGCATGACGTCCAAGTTTTATTACAACTTCAGTACTTTGCTACACAGTCCTCGAGAATAAATGCAACCAATTTTTTTTATGGAAATACATGAGTTCTCGTGTCTTGCTAGAGTTACGTTCTTATTGCTCGCAGTAGTAAATAATCTTTAGGAGATGGATTGACAATTATTGACAACCATATTGTGGGACGATTGAAAATTCCCGAAAAATAAAATTCCTGAATAAATAATTACCGAATGAATAATTATTCAGTATTTTAAAAATATTTTTCAAACTTTTTTATAGATATCTTGTCGGGAATTTTACAGTGTCGGGAATTTCATTTTTCGGCAATTTCCAGTCTTCCCCATATTGTCATAAATTGCGTAGAATAAATAAATTATAAATTAAAGATAACGTTGTCATTTATAAAACAAAACATTAATATTTATTTGCAAGATAAACGTAAGTAGGACATTCTAATAGGACATGGCACCCAACTGGCAATCTTATTTATAGTACCATGCTTTCCCATTGTTTCCGATCTAAACTATACGCATGCGAAATTGAAGTCATTCAATAAATAATAATCTCAGCAGCTAAATTTTAAATTTCGCACATGGGCGTGGCAATGAAATTCGAAGCAGGACATCCGTTATATTTTATAGGCGAAGGCGTATTAAATAACGAAGGAGTCCAATTGTGTCAAAGGCAAAACAGAACCCAAAAAAAATTGATTTGCATAAACTTGTCTCTCGACCACGAATCTCGATTCGTTTTCTTCCTTAACGAGGGGAGACCACTTTCAATTTTTGGGAGGCCATGGCTCTTTACCTGTTATACGAGTATAAGATTATGCAATTGGGTTGTGTTTTAATTTATGCTTGAATTCTTTCGAGTCTCATTGCTCATTGTCATCAAACGCTGTAAACTTATTCATATCATAACTTATTTCAAATAACATTTCAAGTGTCTAATGCCATTCTTTATTATGCTTTTAATCAATTAATCATAAAAAGAATCAATTAACACAAGAAGCTAGTGAAATGTTTGAACTTAATTATTCCTATAATTTGAAAAATTCGTACATTTTTATTAAATACTAGTGAAAATAGTAACAAGAGTAACAAAATCTCGCTTTTTTATCATATTATTGTTAATTGATGTCAAGGTCTGAATAAATTCATATAAATTCACTGTCGCTAAGATAACAGTTACCGTTGGCTCACTTTCGTGATTTCACTGATTTATCACAAACAACATTATGTATGCACTGTTAATCCATGTTCGTCAAAGATAGAAGAGTTTGATTAAATTGAGATATTGTTTCATGTACTGTTGAGATAAAAAAATACGTTCACTATTCTCCTTCTCGCGTGAACTTTCTTCTTCAAGTATCACGGGAACTTGCATAATAATTAGTTCGGTCCAGCCTTTTAGCTTGTCGTCCCTGTTAACATGTTCTACACATTCCTACCTATAAGGTCGATACAGAATTGCCTAATCGAGGCTTTTAATGGACGTATAAGTGAGTTACATTCTGGATGATCCAGTTCAAGAATAACACACTCACGAAGCTTACTTTCATCAAGACGGTAGTAGTCGTCTAAAAGATAAATTAATGTCGCAAGACACGATCTGCCAGGTCTCGTTTTAAATTGATACACACATTTTTTTAGGATCGTTTAATCGTGCAATCGACTCCTTGTAACTCAGTTTTTTTTCCAATACTCTCCATATTTGACGAGAACTCCGCAGACTTTTAATCATGCTGGAAATAAATTGACGACTTTTCTTTAAATATTTGCATGTTACTGAATCCATTTCAAATCAGATTGAAATTTTGTTAAGTCTCTCGAAAATCCTTAAAGCTTTTAAATTTATAATCCTTTAAACGTCCTTAAAATCACTTAGTCTTTTGAAATTCCTTGAAATTTTCATATATAATATAAATTTATCTTAAAACCCGTTGAAATTTCTTCAAATCCTTTAAAGTCTCTTTAAATCCCGTGAAGTTCTGTAAAATCATTAAAAATGTCTTGAAATCTTATGAAAATCGGGAAAACCTTTAAAATTCTTAAAAAATCCTTTGAAAATCTCTTCAAAATTCTTTGAAATTTTTTTACATCATTCACAATCTCTAAAAATCCTTTTTAATATTTTTAAATCACTTAAACTAATCTTGCATGTTTTTAAGGTGATTCAAATTTTTTTAAGTGCCTTGAAATCCTTAAATCTTTGAAATTCATGATCCTTTAAACTTATTCTTATTCCTCAATAGTTGTGCTTTCTACTCTCTATAAATTTGAATCAGCGATAAGTATACCACTGATTCCAATCATTCCAAACGAAATTTCGCTCTTTCATCAGCATATATACGCTAATTGGAATCAGTGGTACACTTATCGCTGATTCAGATTTAGAGAGTAAAGCCGAAAATCATATATGGTACTAATTGTTATCAATCACTTTCCTTGATATCTGTGAGACGTGACTAGCTATTAGAAATGAGTAAATGATACGGTGTCATTTTTTTCTTTGTACATCAGTTATAGGTCTCTTGTCAGTCTATATCCACATAGTAAGGGGCGTGTTAAAAATTGCTCGGAGGTCCTTGATAGGTGTTCCCCTTCATCTTGTAAAGCAATTATATCTTTTTCGCATATCAATTCTCGCAGATAGTGAAAGTAAAAAAAGAGGGTCTCTTGTTTTCTTCTATATCTCAAGTTGCATCTTAAAAACAAGCTTATGCAAACTATATTTTGAATACATATATGTATATACATTTATAGCTAATTCTTTTAACCGATTTATCTTTCGGTTGACCTTCAGAGAACAAATTGTAAAGTGTATACACTTTACAATTTGTTCTCTGAAGGTCAGTCCTTTCATTATCGCATTTGGTTCTTAATTATTTTTAATGTGTTCAGGATAAAAAAAAATATACTTTATGTAAGAGAGTTGTAGCGCCAATTGTCTTCAATTGAAAGGAACCGACACACTCTATGTGCTAACGGTGAACGAAAATCATGATCTTATCGATTCCGGTAGCTGATTATGAGAAATGAAATCGATTTATCTCTGAACCATCACATACTCTGTAAATAATTTAAGGAGATTACAAATTCGAATATAATTAGATATATATTAGATAGCTGGTCAATATTTTATATCTATCGTCATCTAAAGCTAACTGTCAAATTCCTATCGTATTTTGAATATCTGTCTCCACGAAATTGACACTTAATTAATCTTACTTCAATTATTAATGTTAGTATTCTGTAATTCATTTTTAATAATATTAAAATATTGATGATTTTTCTATCAATATTATCCCATAATCATGAGAAAATTTACAGGATAACAATTATAGGAAAAACAATAAATAATAGATATTATAGAATAATGATCTTGCTAAAATGATATTCCCATAATTATTTTTTCTCTACAATGACATTTCTATAACTCATTTCTATAATGATTTGCCTATAATTTTTTCTTTACTGATTTTCCTTTAGAGATTTCCTTATAATTCTGAGGAGTTATTTTATTACAAATCGCCAAAAAAATATAGGAAAATCATTATTACAGGCCTAATACACTGATTTTCCTATAATATTTTTTCGTAAAGATAGAATTTTTCTTAAAATGAGGATTTTATCCTAAAATGATTATCCTATATTATTTTTTCATAAGGGTAAAGGTTTGCTTAAAATCGTGATATTTTCTCTTGGTGCAATGCAGCATAAATTTTCAATATGCCTGCGATCCACGTAATTCTTTTGTACGCAAACATGACTGACATAACTAAAGTGAAGGAAGGCTCGTGTAACACAGGGATCATTCATTGCGCAGTGAAAAGGATGTGATTTGAAATATATTTACATGTTTAATGTTGCAGGCAATTAATCCGGTTGCGTAAATACATATATTCGTTTTGTCTTCTTCTGCCCATATATGTAGTCTGAAATATCATTTGGAGTGATTGTTCATGATATATTGATGATTAATCCCGTGTCCTGGATTTGAAATAAGTTTGGCAATCCTGCGTGGTAACTGATCCTAATTTTTCATGTAGGCGACAGACAATGAAATAAAGAATCCGTCGACCTACGTATGAATGTTTTTACGTAGGTATTACTAGGTCAGAACATAATTTCATTGATTTGATTAAATTTTGCCTGTTATTATAATATTAATATAGCATTAGTCATTACATGGCTCAATAACCTCATTTTTTAAAATGGGAATTGTTATTTTTTCTTATTTGAGCGAAAAGAAAAATTCCATCGGTAAAGATCAAAATGGAGAGAATCTCGAAACTGATCAAAGGCAAGTTCAGATCGCCATAAAATTTTTTTTACCGCAAACGGCAATTTAGACTTCGTCAAAATTTTAATAGGATCTTTTTGCCATACGATAAACTAAAAATTATTCCATAAATTAAATTTACGAAACACGATTTTTTTACTATTCAATAATTTATATAAAACGTGACTTTTATTACAGATCTTAACCCTGAAATAAAGGAATTTTAATTCATGTACATCCCATAGCGGTATTTAGCTATTTACTATCCGTTCATAAAATGTTTGTCCCTGAAAAAAGTTGGAATAAGACAGACAAAAAAAATCGTGGAGAAAAAATTTTGACGTCACTGTAAACATATTTTAATTGTGAATGTTTTTCCTATTCATGGTTATTCACAGAAAAATTATTTTAAAAGTTATGGCCAGATAAAGGTCAAAAAACATATGGTTATCAGCATGAATTTCACATCATACAACTTTAACTTGCTGCGTCTTTTAAAAAAATAATTTAAAACAGGTGAAAAAAATCAGGTGGCATCTTTGACATCTTGCTTAAAGATAGGCATTATGAAAATATTAAAATTTTATTAATTTTCACTTTTTTCAGGGACAAACATTTAATGAACGGATATGTAGTAGTTTTTATCTAAAGTTAGAATATATAATGGAAAAAATTACGAATGAAGGTTCACGTATTTTATCAAATACAGAAAATTCATCTCATAGATGTTGATAAGAAGCCATATGAAGCCATATAAAGAAAAATGAAACCCTCTTGAGTGAAGCGTGCTGGTTTTAATGACTATTACTCGTATGCATTACCCATAGGCAAGTTTAACGGGCGTCCTTATACGGGACCGTTGTTGCAAACGATGAAATCTTGTAAAATATCTCGAAGGATCGAGTGCGTGAGAATATTCTAGATCTGACTAAAGATCTAAACAAGATCTGACAAGATTATTATAATCATCCTAGCTTCTAGGCCAAATAATAATTTATACAATATATTGAATTATTCATTCAAGATTTCATCTTTTCTTTCAAAAAACTTGTGCAGAAATTTTGATGGGGTCCTGATGAAGTTCTGGCAAGGTTTACTTAGGTATATTGTTATAGTTTAAAACAATTTGAAAAAAGTTTAAAGATTTTGAGGGAATTAGTGAAATTACGAAACACAAAAAATGTTGGAATCTTTAAAATCTGTTAAATCTCTTGAAATCTGCTGAGATTTGTTGAAATCTCTTGAAACCGTTTGAAATTTTTTGAAATCCTTTGAGATCACTTAGAAACTCTTGTCATCTTTCGAAATCTCTTTAAATCTCTAGTTATTAAAAATTATGTCCCGACATGGCCTCGTCAGAACCCCATTTTAAATAGGACTAAATGGGTAACTTTTTATACGGAAAAAAGTAGTCACCGTTTTTTGCAAATAAAAGTAAAAACATCCCCTGTAATTCATGATATCCAATACATGATACAATATACATATAATATACAACCTAAGTACATCTGATAAGGATGCGTTGAATGCACAATGAAAACGAGAAAAGATATATTTCAGCACCAATAAAACTGAGTCGTTAATGCTCGTTAATGCCGGTGCGTCGCCGCTGTGCGTTGCTTAGGCAAACTATAATCATAATAATTGGTTTTATTGCGGACATTAACATAGGAAGATGTACGCGATATATATAAGATCCCTGTAATAAAACGTGGTCTACGACAAGAAAACGACCTGAGGATTGCACGCGGTCTTTGAGCATCTCACATTCAATTATGCGAGTTCTGGAAATAAACACTTTACTGTCAGAATTTGCTTATATAATTCAAACTAAAGCCCAGAGCTTCCAAATGAATACTAAGAAATCCGAGATTTATAATTTTTTGAAAATTTATTTTGCATATACAGCAATTATACACTCTGAAAGAGATTGGGGGAAAAAGCCGTCCAGCATAACATGTCATTTATGGTAAATGGTGCTGCAAAAGTAAGAAATAAAAATTGTCGCCTGCAGCGAAATTTAAATTCTATTAAATTTTCCAGCATCGATTATTTTGAAGCCTTAATCTAGCCTAGTGCCTTCGATTAGAAACATGCATAGTGCATAGTGAACTACGGTCATAAATTACCCCAAGCTGTACATAAATGTTTTCACTTGCAGCTAGGTACTTCTCCCCATTAACTGCAGCTATACTTTGTTATTCTGTAACTTTAATATTCTTAAATCAAAGTAAAGCTATCTTTTAGTATTAACCTAAATTTTACTATCTTGAAACTTAATATTTTTTAAAACTCGCTTTAATGAACAAATCTTAATTACCCTATGAATCAATTACCCCAAGCTATGAATATATCCCTATACAGAAGTTACGATATCTTTGCAACATTTTATTAGAATATTTTTATTAAAGAGTTAAGAAATTTGTTATAAGGTGCCTCAAGGTTAAGAGGATGATAATTGAGTTGATTAAAAATATAGATAATATTTTCAAATAAGTTCGGAATAAAAATTATCTTTGGGATTTTCTATACGAATTTTTCTTGTGTAACTTCTATCAGTTTCATCCATTAAGAGAAAGGCGATATGTTAATTCCAGGAAATTTTTATTAGAGTGCGAATCAGCTATACAGGGAATTTATTTACTTAATGAAAATTCATTCGATTCCAGTGCAAAATTTATTGCTCATTAGAATTCAGTCAATGATATTTAACGATTTTCTCTGAAAACTATATAGAAATATTTATATAAAAAATATTGTTTTCTCGTTTCTGTGGTAAAAGATTTACATTTTCAACTACTTCTGTCAGAGATTCAAATTCAATTCCTTATGCAAAGCTGTGTGGTATGAGTATTTATGAAAATAATAACATGAATAAACCTATTAGTATGAAAAATTGCTGAAACGCGAAAAGTCAAGACCTTTAACGTGAGTGCTCGAAATATGAAGAAACATGTACATGAAGTTTACTTCTCAAGTAAATACTGCTGAAGTGAAATACTTCAAACCTACATGATGATTCATATTATTTTTATTGCTGCCAATTTTAAGGGTTTTTCAAGAGGTTTTAATATTTGTTAAAAGATGGCATTTAAAAAAAATTAAATTAAAAAAATTCGTCAGACTAGACGAAACTTCAACCCAATCTGTATAAGAGGAAATTCAATTAACTGAACAAGAACAAAAAGTGATCTATGGTCTTGTTGTTTCGGAAACAGAGTTCAATCCACTCAATCTTTTTCGCATCTATAGCAGACATCTCTTTAATTTATACTGGGAAACTATCTAACAGTTTTATAATCGCCGTAGACGATTTAATCATAACTCACAACGTGCGATTATTTCAGCTTTAGTAATTAATAACTCGTAATTAAAAATAATAAAAAATATCTTTGGTAGTAATAATTTGTGGTGGACGTGCAAGTGAAATATCATATAATAATTTCTTCAATATCAGAGTAGAGTTCACTTTCTTGCAACAATTTCCTGAGCAATCGCGGCAAGTTATACAGGGGCACAGAGGCGTAGACTTCTAAAAAATATTGGGGGGG
>CAJFCP010000050.1:2920312-3016676 GCA_904066005.1 Synergus itoensis | reverse complement strand
AGAGTTTAATTACTCACTCATGTAAAAAGAAGGAGGTTAACTCTTCGTAATTAGGAATAATTTTATACATTTTATATATTTTAAACTTTATAAAGTAAAAGAATCCTTACCTTTCGCATAGGAAAATTAATACGGTAGCTAAATATGATTGACCGAAAACCGTGGAAAGCTGTAGTTAATTAATATCCAATAAATCATAAAATCTCATAATTATGTTTAACGGTGTATGTTTGCGACTGTAATAATTTCTAATTATCAGTCTGAGAAATTCCAGAGTCTCTTTTGAGTGGAAGAGGAAAATTTTTTATTCTATAAGTTAAAAGTGCCCGAAGCATTTAGTAACCTAAATCGACCTTGTCCTTCACAACGAGTTTCCCGATGCGAAACGAGAAGCTCTAAAGGTACTTGTAAATTGAAGTATCGCGAAACTGTAAACGATCACGTTAAACGAGAACCCATTAATCCATTGACAATCCGCTTGATGCTGCAAAAAGATTCATTTTTTCACCCCTATCGTACAAGTACCGCGATCGCTAAGACTCTTCTTTTACTTGAGTTGAAAAGATTCCTGTCTGGAATAGAAGACCTTTTTCACTTAATAAAAACGAGTATGGAAGTAGTTTAAGAGTTGGTTGTTATAAATATAGCATTATGAGATCTTGAATTTTTATCTTTTCTTTACAAGGTTGAACGTGAAATTTTACAGTTACTTGTTTATGGTTTATTGCTATTTCAAATGTAAACTTTCCAGACTCAATAGCATAAATTGTACATAAAATTGTACATAAAGGGGGCATATCACTTTGTGTAATTGCTTTAATAATTTGACAAGCATATAAGGCAATGTAAACATTGCGCATGTACATACAACGTGCGTCCATCCAAGATTGGAGACGCTAATTTGTTCCGCGTTTCTCGAAGCTCGCACGTCTGTCACCATAAAAGTCCTTTCGAGTGAACTCAGATTCCATAGGCGAGCTATTTGTTCGAACGCCAGATCGTGAACTGGTTGTTACTTTCCTGATGATAGCAAAAAAAAGGGAGCACAGGTTGTAACAATAAACTTCTACTTTGTATTCGCTCTTATATCTATTATACGGAAACGTACTTTCGTTTCACGGCTGAATAAACATACATTCGCGTAACTTATTGAAGATGTTATAAAGACGTTTTCAGGCATTTGCGAATGCAATTATACGGTAGAGAAAGATACTTTATTATAACTAATCACCGCCAGGAATCACGTGATCAGGTTTCAAAGGCTAGTGTTACACAATTTATGGTTTTCGTGCTTCAGGAACTGTTTAAACTTATACTGAAGAAGAAGAATTGTAAATCTGTATCTTGAGAAAGAAAGCGGAAGAAGCAGTAATAACATATGAAATTATATCTATTAGAGTAATTGAATGTTACATATTATGATCCTTTTTATAATTACAGTTCAGTTTATGAATTGCATAGTATTATTTCTAATGGACTGAGTGATAAGTGTACAATTATATTTTACTGCAGATGGACTGTAATTGAATGTTCATTACTTATTGATGCTTCTGAAGAACGAAACTCATTTATAGAAATGCCCAACAATTATAATCTTAAGTATATAGATTTCGATACTAAACCTACTCTTGTAGAAATTGCCCCATTTAGTCCTCTAATATAGGGTTCTGAAGACGACCTGGTTATGATTTCCATTTTCAATAACAATATTTTAATATACTTAAATACTTGGGTAGACTTTATTGAAATAATTAATCCAGAGTAGTTTTTTAATCTTGATAAGACTACTTTTCCCCACGTGGGGTATTTACCAGTAAGAACCTGACGCGTCTTGTGTGAGGTCCTTGCAAGTTTTCCCAATTAGGACCACAGTATGGAGAATTAATAATTAGTATTTTGTTGTTTTTTGTTTTGAATCCACTTTCTTCGCGAAAATAAAGTACACGATATAGTGTACTTTAGTGAAGGTATAATTTCGAAAGCAAGTTCGGATTCGAGAATTTCGCAAAACCAGAATTGATTGTGCGATAGGCAATTGAGATAAGAAGATTTTCGGGTTGACGCATGGAATTTTTACAGGGTATTGTTCAATCCTATCGGGGTTAATATCTTATCCCATTTTTTGTTCGAGGTATCAATGGGTCGATAAATTTCACCGAAAGTGCAGTGTCCTGGGTGACAAATAGGGTCGAGATTTCGTGCACAGCGGTGAAAGTACAAGTATACAAAGGGAATGTCCAAGCATGAGAATGAGCATGAGAATTTCGCGCGTGAAGTTGACTCTGATTCCGCAGATAGGTCCATCCTCTAAAAGAGTTCCTTGGCCGCACAAGAGTTTACAAGATGCAAGCAGCGAAGAAGATCTTGTATTATTTCCTGGACTCATTTGTTAGTTAGAGATAACCTTTTAATCCTCACTAACTTTTGCTCTCGACCTGCAATTCTCCTACGTTATCTTAGAAGTAATAACCGAGACTTGCTCTCGTAATGCCTCTAATTTGCCTAATAGATGAGCAAATTAGACTCCTTAGAGAAAAAACCTGATTCCGACAATCTTCACTTTCATTTCTCTATTTTTTCGTCTCACGAAGAAAACTTTTTTTCACCTGGCTATTTGAACTATGCATACCATTGCTCGGAAGCCAGTTTTCAACGCTACTTGTCTTGCAATAAATTAGAATTCGAATGTAAGAAGGCATGGCTCAAGAATCGCTATATTTCAATGTAAACATTCACAGGATACTAAACCGAGCAATCTATTAATTTGTACGCGCAATGTTTTCAATATCCGGTCTTAAAACTTTTGTAATCCGCAAAAACTAGAAAATATATTATGAACTTTACGACCATTTTAGTTTCAAGTATAAAATTCATTTAGTGTCAAATAATATTTCACATAATCTATCTAAATAATGTTATTTAAAGTTGAAACAATCCTATTACTCCTTAGAATAAACCCTGAAAATACGCACCTGTTCTTTTAGATAAAAGTTTTTTTTTATTATTATTAGATACTTATCGCGGCTTAAATCCTCCGGCATAATTCGCAAACTACCACTTTTAAAAATTAAGAACCCAATAAAAAAAAGTAGTTAAATCTTGAAAGAACCAGAAGTAAAATTTTATCGCTCTCTAAATATTTTTCTGTGGTTGAGAGTGATAAGGACGCAAGATGCAAGACTTTTATTAAAGGAGAAACGTAAGAACAAGAACACCGAAAGGACATTTACGGTGAGGAAGGTTGGCGTGATTTTAAATTTACACCTTCGGGGACATTCCAAAGCAAATTCTGACAACGGGATGTCTTCGTATGCTGGGACTCGTTTCTTTATGTTAAACAGCCCTTACGCTTACACCACACCTCTGAATGAACCATGTCGAAGGAGCAGAATGAGAAGATGTAAATTCAAAACTAAGCAGTCAACCGCAGGCGCTCACCTCTCGTTGATATAATTCCGGTCGTACATTATGTATGAAAATTGGCTTAACTGTATGCTTTTGTTAAAGTAACACAAAAAACAGTTATGTCAGTATTGGTCTCGGTATTGGCAACATGAGGTTTTAATATTGATATGCTCTATTTTTTTAATAACCTCCGTGGCAAAAGTTTCGGATTGAAATTCATTAAGAACCAATCGGTTTGTCGAGTCATTCTGGAATTTTTATCCGAAACAAACAGTTCCAATCCGCTCTCATCCGATGGAAGTTTTCAATTCGTTTTAATTCTCTTCGATCGATGCGTTCACTCCAAATTCAATCCGAATGAATCTGAAATCAATCCAAGCAACTTTTATTTCTTTCTAATCGGGTAGAGATTTTTTATTTGACCTCGGATTAAGTCGGAAATCCTTGCTTTGACCTCGGATTAAATCGAATAGGAATCCGTGTTTTAAAATCGGATTCAGTCGGATTGGAATCCTTGTTTTAAAATTGGATTAGGTCGGGTTCAGTTGGATAGAAATCATGGGTTTCAGCTCGGATTAGGTCGGATTCAATCAGATTGAAATTCTTATTTTAAAGTTGGATTAGTTCAGATTCAATCGAATTAGTGTATCCTTATTTTAAAATCAGATTGCCATCCTTGTTTCCACCTCGGATTTATTCGGATAGGAATTTTTTGTTAGATTTCAGATTAGTTTGGAATGAAACTGATGGTTCGGATACAAATTCTAGAATGAAGTGGATTCAAAAGGATAGCATTTTTTCTATCCGAAACTTTTGTCAGGTAAGCTCCTTTCAAGACTTGTAAAATCGCGTGAGAAACTCTCTTAAGTCCTTTCCGGATCATCTTGCTCCTGACGACGATAACTTTTCTTTCCTGTCACCCTGAGGCATTTCGCTCGGCATTTCGCGAAGTGTTGGAACTTATACATCGACCTCATGAACCATTACTAAAAAACATACGTAGTAAAACTGGGAAAATTATTGCACAAAATATTTGTATAGTTTTATTGCATATTCATTATCTGCCAAAACAACAGCAGCTAATCTCTGCATATAATAAATAATAAATTACTATATATAAATAACTATATAACGACTTAATGCATACCATTTATTTCATAAAACATAATGGAAAGTTTAAAGCGAAAGGTGCCTTACTAAATTAAACATTAAAAATAAATATAAACGAAGAAAGTAAGAAAATGTCAGAAACGATTGTTCTGCTCACTTGAAAAGATGAAAGGAAAAAAGAATCTTTCAGTTTGTCAAAATAAGTCGCGTACGTGAGTTAAAAATTCCATAATATTTTGGGCGAATGGAAGAGACGCCTGTCAGTTTAACGAATTTTGTATGCGAATACAGTATTATTGTATACATACACAGAAAGTGCGAATATAAGCAAAGGGTTCCTTCCTCTTGCGTCTGCACTCAAAATGTCAAGGCATTACGAGTGAAAGGAAGCCACTTATATGTCCATTTGACGCTATGATATTCACATACTCAATTAATAATAATTGTTTTGTACCGTCTTCAAAGACAGACACAAAATCAATAGTTGACAATTTTATATTTTAAATTCTTCTGATATAAGCGGTCGTTTAAATCACTTGTGTGCGTTCATAAATTACAGCTTATGCGAAGATATGAAAGTAATAAGTGGAAGTTACCTATTCAATAGGTAGAAGGTAACTGTTATTAGATACTGTACATTTTTACAAGTTCATCAGGATAAGAAGCTTGAATCTTGTTTTAAGACTTTATATAATTTTGTATACGAATATCCCATTTGCATAATTAACATTTAAACCAAAATATTTTTCTCCACGTTAATGAAAACGAGCAATCGTTCTCTTTTAATTAAAGAACATGAATAATTTCTCCATTTCTCGCCGACCCTGATCTAGAACTCTTGGTGGCCTTTTGAAGATGACACACGCGTACATTCCATTCCATATATGTGCGGAAGCTTGAAAATACTTTGTCAGACAGTTGACAATAGAATGACTTGAAAAATAGGTGAGTGTCGCTACGGTCAGCGTCTCCGGACCATTTTCTGAAGTTAATTGTTGTCGACAATTAAGGCGCGTGTTTTATTGAACTTACTGCCGCCCGAGATCCTGGAAGTTCATGGGAAAGGGTATTCACACTTCTCCCGGGCCGTGTAACCAAAAAGTGCGTATTCTACGGGATGTAAATCACACTTTTAATTAAGGAAATCGTGTATAAGTCGCGCCCATGTCGCACACGGTTTTGCTCTGCCTTTTAATTATTGCGCTTCTCTCTCGCAACTCTCGTTGCGCCATTCTCACAGCTGATACTGAGAAATGGGGTTGAAATGTCCCAGTAATTAGAAAATTGCAAACGGTTATCCAATGTTTAATTTAAAAGGTAATTTAACAATTTCAGGAAATAAAATTGAGTAATTGCCTTCCGAATAGGTAATTATTGGGTTCACAATTATTTTCGTGACATGTTACCTTCAGGTTACAAATTATTTCTCTTAATAATACATAAATTGTAAATGATAGATGAGAATTTAAAGAAAAAAAAAACAGGTTAGTCTAGTATCGAGAATCGCGATTGCAATTATATCCGATTTTGTCGAACGTCATACTTGATTGGCGACTTCTATCTGTCAGCTTCTAATACCCATATTTATCGTTAGACATCATGACAGCATCGCAAATAAATAATACCGAAATGTTATTCAACGCGGTTTCAGATTTCTTCTCATGCAATTTCACGTGTGGCGTTTTCTGATCTGTAGATCCAAGATACTTGATTTATAGCTGCGATCATCATCAAAATAAAATTATAAGTTGGACAATTTGTTTAAGATACAAGAGCTACGTGCAAGACTCTAAATTATGTGACTGCTTTCCCATTAGATTTAAATGATTTGGTGTATAATAATAAATTGATTTCAGTACAATAACGGGAACCTTGGAAATAAATATATTCAATTGCTATTTCCTGAACTTTAATTGGCCCAAGATTAGAAAAGTGGTTGAACCCTGTGAAGAAAATAAAACTAGACAAAAAAAAAGTATTTCAATTTCTCTCAGTAAATATAAATCGTCTCATTTCCGGGCCATATAAATGAAATGAGATAAGTCTCTCTCTAAGTATCTCTGCTACAACATCCGGCCCTGATTGCAATCGTGAAGAGGCATAATCGGATTCCAAGATACAAATAAAAGGCTTAAGATAAGTCGCAAGTCATCCGCAAACGGAAATGAGAATTTGTCGAATTTTTCAGTGGCGATCGATTCAGCGAATTAACGGAACCTGGTCTTAATTTTTGCATTAGAAATTCACACCTTGCTGATTAAACCAAGGTGTAACTTAAGCGTGTCTTATGAGTTGCTCAGGCTAGCTGTGTTCCTCTATTCGTTGTCGATGCGTTAATTATGCAAGAATAGAACGCTCATTATGCGAAATAAATCGTAGCTTTATGTGCCGTCTAATCGCTTAACGATTGGCTCATAAAACGAGTTTTACAACCGTTTCAAGCAATATTTGGTTGAGATACTCAGGTGTAAACACACCTCGGATCTAACATCCAAAAAGTATACAATAAAAGACGTTGAGATGCAGTAAATCTTTCTGAAAAGTACTTTTAAGAGATCAGCCACATATCAAATCGCGTTTTTTTACGCATTGTAAAAATTAATTTAAAACATATTATGATTTACCGTGCAGAAATTTTGTTAGGGTTTTGGTAGGCCAGTTTGCCCTAGTTCTAGTGGGGTCTTAATCTGGAAAACTGGCGAGGTCCCCACAAGGCGCGTCACGCTCTTACTGGTAAATTCCTCACGTAGGGAAAACTGCTCAATACCCCATCAAGATTAAAAAACTATTCTGGATTTTATGAAAACAAAAATCTTTTTATAAAAAAGAGGTAGTGCCTATTGGTTTGATTTCTATTCGACACTTGTTTTTTAGAGTCGAGATCAGAGTTTCCAACTGATTTTAAGGAATTTAAAGCGATTTTTAAAGATTTCAGGTGGTTTAAGGGAATTTAAAGGGATTTCAAGAGATTTCGGATGAGTTTCAAGATTTTCAAATAATAAAAACATTCTGTTATGTATTTTAAGGGATTTTAAATTACATTAAATAATTTTAAGGGATTTTAAAATAACTCCAAAGAATTTAAGGATTTTCAAGAATTTTCACATTTTTAAAATTTCAAGACATCTTAAAGGATTTCAAGAGATTTTTAAAAATTTGCAGAGACTTCAAGTGATTTTACAAAATTTCAAATACATATATCAAGATTTCCTAAAGGACTTTTAATGATCGATATAAAAAAATTCCAAACGATCAACAATATGTCGTTTTTATTGCATACGAATGTAAATTTGTTATTAATGAGATATTACTATTGTATCGTTGCCCCATAACTGTCTAATTATATTAAAATATGTTTATTGAAAATAAAAATTCCAACCAGCACCTCGCCAGATCCCCATTTTAAGTATGACTAAGGTTTTTTCTGTATACTGTTTTTTGCCGAAAGATGGAATCCTCAAATCGAACGCATCTCATAACTTTGTGCTCATTACGTGACAACTACGCTAAAACTTACTTACTTGACATTCTTAAGACATGTCTTGGTTCGAGAACAGGTTCACGGAGTCGAGGGAGCAGAGCAGTACCTTATATTAGGTGCTACAGGTTGTTCGACCCTAGATCCTTATCGCAAGACACGCGTAGTTGAGTACACTTATATGATTCGCAGAAATCGTTGAAATTATCATTTTCTATCGCTTAAATATGCCGATAAAACTTAGGCTACTTATCAATCATTGCTGCTGACATATCGGAAGAAACCTGTTTCCTCAAATTGTCTATTTTAGAATCATTGACTTACAAATTTCAATAAAAGAATGTTCAAACTCTCGAAATAACTTTTTGCGAACAGGAACCTGTTTCTAGATCGAAATTGATTTCATGCGAAAAAAGAGGAACGTGCTGCTGTTGACAAAAATCTAAGGAAAGATTAAATAAACTTCTGTCTAAAGAGCTATATAGTCGCTTATTAAAGTAATTATCTCTTAAACTTCCGGGGTTATCAACTAAAGTCCCCGAAAACTGTCCGTGAGAAATGAAGTCCACTTTTCTGAATCGTCCTTCGTAAGAGTCTGTGAAATATGTGCTGCACTTTTAAGTTTATATCTCGTTCTCATTTCGTGAAGTTCCCTTAAAAGGCTCGTGAAAAATATCAGCAGATTGCCCACCTTGATCTTTTATTTTACACATTATGCTTTGATATATTGCTTGGATTTTGTTCAATGCAAGTGTATAAAATGTGCATTCAAAATTTGATTGATGATATTAAAAAAAGCGGTTACGCGTCAAGTATTTCGCAAATTGAATTGGGAAAATTTCGTATATGTTGCATAATTTTAAAAATCACAAACGTTCTCCTATACGGTACTTTATTCATCTCTGATTCAATTGAACTTTCTCAGTGCGTTTATTTTACGAGCTGCTCCTAGAATAATAAAATAACACTTCACGTCATTTTGAGTTGGATCTCGTAGCAGCCACTTCGCGATATGAAATCTGGAGTGAAAGTCAAAAGTTTCAAGGCGCTTTAGTGGTCAATAACACTACGAAAAGCAAAGAAAATTTTATTTTAAATGTAAATAGATTTTATATATAATAGAGAGTGCAATTTGTTCGATGCTGCGTGGAGCGATCGAAGCGCGAAATGTAATAAAAGACGTTCGGATGATCGCGTGCACTCATAATACCCACCCTGAAAAAACCTTCGTTTCGCATGATTTCACACTCCTGTATTTATAAAATATTTCCCAGAAAAGTTTCATCCAGCAGGCTTGAAAGGAAATGTTTTTACTAAAAGTCAATCCTCTCGCTGAATTTGCATTTTGCATAATCCAAGAACATTAACAGTCATAAATCATCTTTTCAAAAACATCACTTATATAAAATAGAGAAAAAGCGATGTGCTGAAGTTATTCTACAATTTCTGCATGAACAGTGTCATTTCTACTTTCAAGAGGTTTCATTATAATTTAATTAGCGCTGCAAATGAACTGTCAAAAGGGAAAACTTTGAGCAAGATAAGGTGTCCAGCGAGTTCTGCGTAATAAATCACAGGAGTGAAATCCGTGATGTACCTAAATCTGCAGCGAATATGTACTGTGATATCTTGCAATTAGTAGGGACTGCAGTTACGTGCCTGCGCAAAATTATAATAAGGAACCGAACGTACCGTTTCGTAAAAGATGAAATATTTTCTATCTGGGTTTATTACACAGATGCATTCGATTACAGGGTTTTAATCTCTGACCTGGTTTACGTGAAACTAAGTTTTGCATGTTAGAAGAACCATTAATTCGTACGTGCGAGCATAAATTTGAAGAAACACCCATTCACGATTCCGAATTTTTTATTTAAATGGATAAATTGTATGGTAGTTTTTAGTGTATCATTAGAAAATCAGAGCAACGGACTTTTCTCTTTTCGCATGATGAATTGATGAGGTTTCGTTTGAAGAGGTTTCTTGAAGGTCAACAGCAATATTAATGAACAGTAATAGATACATTAATAAATAATAATGATTACATTTAATATTAGTTACCAAGGCTTAAAAGTTCATTGCACTTATCTACTAATTAATCATTTTGACACTGAATTATATATATAGTTAAATAACAGCTTACAGCATTTATATAACAGGTTTTATACTAAAAGTTAGAAGAGAATTTGCAGTTTGATCAATTAGAGTATCGTTAACATGACGATGATTGTGCATTACTTTATGAATATCGGTTGGGATATGTGGTTTTCTAATAAGCTTATCAGCAAGTGTGATAATATCGTGGACACTTAAAAACTAAACGCACTTATTATAGAATTACGACTTAACATGAAATAAAACAATTTAAGCAAATTCACATATCCGCAGGTGCAATTACATGAGATTTATAGCGCAGTTTATGTCCGGATGCGAATCGACGCATACAATTAAGGTGATAAGTGCGTGCAACAATTTCAGGTCGTAATTAATGGATTTTTATCGAAGAAGTTACTGGAGCGGATTCCAGTTTAACCGGTGTTCTTGCTAAGCAGAGGCTAAAGAGTGGCGCATTCTCAGCATAAGATGTAACACTATCTCATGACAGAATTTGCACCTTGTTTAAATGCATTAGGTTATGTTACACAGTACCTAACGAGCGCTGCATGGAAGAATCGTTTTTCATTTCGACACTTCTTATATCCTTTTTCGCTGCTTCCTTTACCAAAGAGAAACAAATTTCGTTTGCTTCCTTTTCATGAATTTATTCATAATAAATAAAGGAATGAATTTCTCATGTATACAAACATTAAACGTGAGCAAATTTCACTAATGAAAAATACCAAAATACAATTGTCAAAAAGTGGGACAACATCTTTTTTCCGAAAATACAAAATATTTCCTGAAAATATAAAATATCTGAAATATCAATTTCTTGAAAATATAAAATACCCGAAAATTCAAATTCCCGAAAATTAAAGTAAAATCTTTTTTTTTTAATATTTTAAAATTGCATGTTAAATTAAAGTTCAAATTTGTAATAAAAATAATATTCCGAAAATGCTTAATTGTAATTGTAAAGTTCGGCAATTATATAATTCAGTATTTTCATTTTATTAAGCAGCATCTGGTACCACTAACCGAATTTTTGACCCGAACTTTCGTCCCGAAATTTCCGACCCGAAATATTCGGGTCACACATATAATATATATATAAATGTATTTTTAAAATATAATTTATAAATGTCTTTTTTACATTTTTAACATATTCCTTATTAAGCAGCATCTGGTACCACAAAAACTCAATTTTTGACCCGAATTTTCGTCCCGAAATTTCCGACCCGAAATATTCGGGACAAAAATATAATATATATATAAATGTATTTTTAAAATATAATTTATAAATGTCTTTTTTACACCTCTATGAATTAATATTGAAAAATTAACATTTCCTTCATAAGAAACTAACTTTACCCATATCCGACCCGAGTCTGACCCGAGTCCGACCCGAATTCAATCAGGACCCAAGTAAAATTGTAATATGTTAAATGTATGAAATCGAACGCATTATATATAGTACGTCACATAGCAGACGGTCTTGCTGAGGGAACGTGAGGTGTGGGAAGAGTGGGGACGAAGCTTCGGTCGAAGTCTGTTAGGATCGCAGAGCGCTCCTTCTCGCAATCAAAGGAAACTAAATAGGGGATATATTCGCATCAAAAATAACTCTCAATATCGCTTCTCGGCCACATGGCTAAGATCAAAGTGTAGTATCTGTTCTTATCAGCTTGATATCTGATACGCATCCCATCGGGATGCCAGTATATCGAACTGATTTTTGGAAAAAGGCGGAGTGTCTGGGGCTTGCTCCGACTCTGCCACGGGTTGCCTCTGCATTGCAGTGCCGCAGCGTGCGGCCCAATAATCGCCTCTGAAAAATAAGTTTCCAAAGACCAGTTCGGTACTACTCTAATTTAAAGTCTCATTTTTCAAAAAATTTTAATTTCGAAAGTTTTCATTTTTCAAAAATTTTTAAGTTCGAATTTCGGCCATTTTTCTTATTTTCGCGCGTGTGGTGTTCCCTGGTGCCCGTGTGTGTCTTCTCCCCCTGCGTCGTCGAGGATCCAGCGTAACATCTGTGGTGAGTTCTCCGTGCGCCCCCCTGGGGGTGCACCTGTGGCCGGGGGGAGTGGGCGGGCCCGTGCGTCGGGGACGCCAGCACTGGTAAATATTCAAACTTAACTGCCGAGAAGCGACTTTTCTTTCTGCAGCATTTTTCACCAACATTTTCTTCGTTTATAAATATTTAAAGGTGCTTTTGCCCAATTTGCTAAGTAAATTCTCAGGGGGGGGGTTTCTTTTACTCGAAATAGACGTATTTTAAATAATTCTTCTGCATTCTTAATTATACTGTTTGTTGGAAAATGCCTGCTGTCTATTAAGACTCTCGAAGACTATATTGACAAATTATTTATTTATTTTAAACTATTACTCTTGACTGATCTGGTGTATGTGCACCGAAGTTGTGATTTTCGTACCTGACTAGTTTATATAAGACTAACTTTTGAATTTACTTGTATATATATCGATCATTACCTGACTACATTATATAAGACTGATTCTTGAATTTAATTTAAGTGTATATATATCGACCATTTACTTATTTATTTAATTTATTTTTCTCGACTTATCTGGTAAATGTGTCCCGAATCTGATTGATTTTATACTTGTTTTGTGCCAGGTTATTGTCCACTTAATGTTGATATTTGGTAAATTAGCTACATCATAAATTGATATTCAATTAGCAGAGTGCCGCTAAATATTGCTATCCCTATTTCAAAAGCTATTCTGAAGTTAAAGCGCGATAGTGAGTGCTGGCTGTGGGTTGTCGAGTCGGGCGTTGAAAATCAATAAAATTCTATAGATATAGCGCCCGGGTCTTCACTCACAGCTGACACACGCACCTCTGCTTGAGTGTTACCATTTACTTGCTCTGCCAATATACAATCTTTCAAATCGCCAATTTTTCAATTTTCTGTTCTTATTTGTCTTATGACCGCTTTTGTTGTTAGCGAACCACCTACTACTTAATTATCCATTGATCTCAGTCCCCATTTATTTTGATGCGTATATCTTGCCTATTTGACTGTATATAAAACTGTTTGATGCTAATATCTGTGATATTATTGTTTAATTCTTAAGGCAGACAATTCTAAATAAATTAAATTAAATGCTGGCTGTGGACTGAGGTGATGCGTCACTGACAATAACGGCTAAACACAGCGCAAATCTGACTGCTATTGAATTTAAACCTAAATATTCTTAACCCACTGCTGTGAATACTATTATCAATTTCTCTTCGTTTATTTTAAATACTGTTCTGCTACCTTCTTATTTATATTAATAGACGATTTTTATCTTTATTGGCAATACTATAATCTCGTTGTACCCTGCAAATATTGACTTAAGGCGTTAGAATTATTTTGAATCGAAATTTATTCATTCATCTCTCGACCACTCTCTCGCCCGGATTCCCCTAATTGCCTCGTAAGCTCTGCATTCCTTAGTAATTTCTTTTAGCTGAGCCGGCTGGTGCCACAGGGCGATCGATAGTGCAATATATATATATATACCGCTCTGTGCTTCTCGTCGGCTGACTCGTAACGTAAACACGCCTGTTTTGAATCAATTTTATTTTTGTACCACTTGTAATATTCCGATCTTCTTCTTAATTTCAACTAATAATTAAAATCATCTTTTCTTCAAGTATATAAATATTCTATCTGGCAATTTACTTAATTTTATCTTATTTTTCTTTTTTTTGAGGCAAAATGGCCCTTAAAAAGGTCACCTGGATCTGGCCGGAGCCTGATCAATTTAAATGCGCATATTGCCCCCCCTCGGAGGTGGGTCGTCGCCTCATTACGGGTGGGCAGGCAGGAGTCTTTAAAAAATTTGAAGATCTAGCGAAGCATCTGAAGCTTCACCATAAGAATTTTAAATTTGAGCACGCTTTTAAGTGCAGTGTGTGCGGATTTGTGGGCACTGGTGCCTACAAAAGAAAATCTGTCTCCGTCCACTTTAAGAAACTACATGTAAACTCAGTGAATGACCCTGCCCCCCCACCCGTCAGGGCGGGACCCTCGCCCGTTGGGACTACGCAAGAAAGAGTCGAGGCTCCTGCGGAGCCATCTAACAGCCCCACCCAAAATGTTGCCCCCGATCTACTAATTACCCCCCCCCGTGGCTCGGGTACCAACGATAGAGTCGTTATGAGGAGAAGGAGGAGAAGAGTCCGAACATCATCACCGGATCCTGACGAAGAGTATGTCCCCACAACACCTAGGACAACTCGGGCCTCTAACATCATGCCCGAGGACACGGAGAACCCCCTCCGCCGATTAACAAGAGCCAGACGGAGAGCCCTTCTCCGTGACAATGTCCCGGAGGACGCCGCTGAAGCCGATACTGCCCCCCCACCCCCCCTAAATACTGCAAGTACTCCGCCCTCCAGCCAGCCTCCGCCATCTAGCTCTGTGCACACAACACCGAGACTAGGGGGGACTGGGGTAGTAGAAACTGAGGCGGTGGTTGCCGTCGATACTCCGGAGAGGGCCTTAGGCGAATCTCCGGTCAACTCTAACTGGTCTCCTATAGAGGATGCGAACACCATCGAGCCATCCTCAGGATCCTCTCCACCTGCGACTCTCTCGATGGCGCCCGAGCCAAACAACAGCCCTGGTGCTGTAAACGTAGGCAACACGACTCCACACAATAATAATAGGTCTAGTGTACAGATCAGGGAGGCTGCTCCGGCCGAGGGGCGTTCGGACGAGAGTGATATTGCGAGAGAAAGGGCTCAGGTTCTAGCGGAGTCTGTAGCGATTGAGACCACTCAACATCTCAACAAGGTCACTGACTTGTTTGTCTCATTCGTCACTAAATTCTTTTTGGCGGCATCTGAAAGGGAGCGTGGCAACCAGAAGAAAAGCAAAAAGAGCAACACTCGTGTGCTCAACGAAACTGAGGCCGCCACGAGGATCCAGAAGCTCTATCGGAAGAATAAAAGGAGGGCTATGCAAGAAATTCTTACAGGTCCAAGTGTGAGCTGTAAGATTAATTTGAATGAAGTCGAAAATTATTTCAAGAATGTCTATAGTAACGATAACGTAGAGTTAAATAGCCTTCCTTCCGACTATAACCTGGACCCTCCTGACGAGCCCAGTAATGAAGCTCTACTGGAAGCCATTTCCCCGCAAGAAGTCGCCAAGAAGATCAGCTCCATGAAGAACACGGCGCCTGGGCCCGACGGTATTGTTTATGGGACCCTCCTGAAGGCGGACCCAGCTGGAGCAATTCTTACCAATATTTTTAATGCATGCCTTCAGCTGCACACTATCCCCCAGTGTTGGAGAGAATCCCTCACCATTCTGGTGCATAAAAAGGGAGATCCAGCCCAAATCACTAATTGGCGACCCCTGACAATGACCAACACCGCGTATAAGATCTTCGCGGCTATTGTTTCGGACAGGGTCACCAACTGGGCGCTCGCGAACGACAGGCTGTCCTGGGAGCAGAAGGGCTTCCTGCCGAGCGAGGGGTGCTATGAGCACAACTTCGTTCTGCAGGAGGCGATTCAGCTAGCCAGGGCCAAGCGAAAAAATCTCGTGGTAACATGGCTGGACCTTGCTAACGCATTTCCATCCGTGCCCCACGCGACTATTCGCCATGCCCTTAATGTTCTTGGAATGCCGCCCGCCGTTGTGGACCTTGTCCTAAATATGCTCAGTGGGTGCTCCACGAGGGTGCGGACTGATGACGGCTGCACGGACAGCCTTAGCATGGGAGCGGGGGTGAAGCAGGGCTGTCCGCTCAGCCCCATCACCTTCAACCTGGTGTTTGAGCTTGTCATCAGAGCCATTAAAAAGATGGGGGTTGGATTTCCTGTGTATGGGAAGCTGGTGGACCTCCTCGCATACGCGGATGACCTCACAGCCCTGACAAGCAGCCAGCGGGAGATGCAGGAGGTGCTGGATGTGGCCTCAGAGCTGTGCGGAAAAATCGGACTAAAATTTAAACCGGCTAAGTGTGCCGCCTTGTCTTTGGAGCGTGGCAAGGTAGTAGAGTCACACTTAGCAATAAATGGCGAGAGTATTAAATCGCTCCAGGACGAGGAGGTCTATGAGCATCTAGGGGTGCCCACTGGGGCTAAATTTAATCATAATCCCATCGCCTCTCTCGAGAGGGCGATCAACGACGTGGAGGCCATCCACGCCTCACTCCTTGCCCCATGGCAAAAATTGGAAGCGACCTCGGTCTTTGTCCTGTCGCGACTGGACTTTATTTTGAGGGGGGGACGTATAAACAAAACGAAACTGACGCAACTGGACAAGACTGTCAAAAAATATGCCAAACTCTGGATGTCTCTCCCGCAGAGAGCGAGCGCTGAAGTGGTCCACATTCCTCCCTGTAAGGGGGGGGCAGGTCTCCTTCCTATTGGAGACCTGCTAGACATTTTTTCAATAGCTCACATCTTCAGGATGCTCACCACGCAAGACCAGGTGGTGAGGGACATAGCGCTCGCCTCTCTGGGGGAGGCAATCAGAAAGAGGCTTAAGAGGGAACCGACTAAGGACGAAGTGGCGCAGTATCTTTCGGGCGACTGCACGGGCATATTCTCTGGGCCCTCGAGCTCGGGTGTGTCCCTGTGGTCGTACGCGAGAAATGCAGCCAGACGACAGAGGGAGAGACTGAAGGTGCGCTGGCGATGGTGTGAGGAGAGGGGTGAGATGGCGGTTGAGTGCAGGGGTAGGGGAGCAAGTCGCGTTGTCGTCCCACCGAATGCGAGATCCCAAATTATCTACCGCCTCAGGGTGTCAGTGCAGGAGTTCTACCTTGAGTCCCTACTCAGGAAGAAAGACCAGGGCAAGGTGTACGGGCTTGCCACGATTGACAAATCCTCGAATCACTTCCTGCGAAATGGAAGCTTTACGAGGTTTGCTGATTGGCGGTTTGTGCATCGGGCAAGGCTGGATGTACTGCCACTCAATGGGGCGATCAGATGGGGGGATCAGCGGGACAAGCGCTGTCGCAGGTGTGGGCACGAGTGCGAGACACTCCCCCACGTACTGAACAACTGTAAACCCCACATGGTCGCCATCACGAAGAGACACGATGCGATAGTTCAGAGAATTGCGAAGGCTAGTAAGCTTCCGGGAGTGATCACCCTCAATAGCGCGGTCCCGGAGGCCGAAGCGAGCTCTTCTCTCCTAAAGCCGGACATTGTCATAAGGGACGAGCGGTCTATGACCATTACTATAATTGACGTTGCTGTCCCTTTTGAGAATGGTCCGGATGCGTTTAAAGTTGCCAGGGAGCATAAGCTTCGAAAATACCAGCCCATTGCTGACTCCCTTCAGGAGTCGGGCTACAAAGTGTACCTAAAGGCCTTTATTCTAGGTGCACTTGGTACCTGGGACCGAGATAACCAGGCTGTTATCAAACACCTGCGAATCGGTAACAGGTACGTGGGTCTGATGAAGAGGCTTATGGTCTCTGACACTATTAAGTGGTCGAGAGATATTTATGTCGAGCACGTTTCTGGTCAGCGACAGTATAGCTGAGTCGCACTGACAGATGTTTTATTCCTTGTTTTTTAGATTTATGACCATGATTCAGTAGTGCATAAGTTGACCGAACACCTGTCATGCGTAAATTTATGTACAATCACATTAGCTAACTGATCGCTCTAAAAATTCTGGTGGCCAGTACCACCCACGAAACGTATTTGCTATTTATATGTATATTAACAACTACACCTGTAGTGCCTGGGTGTGGAGTTTGTACCACGCCCAGGACCATTGCTTGTTCAATAAACGCCCTTTTATCTGTTCTTATCAGCTTGATATCTGATACGCATCCCATCGGGATGCCAGTATATCGAACTGATTTTTGGAAAAAGGCGGAGTGTCTGGGGCTTGCTCCGACTCTGCCACGGGTTGCCTCTGCATTGCAGTACCGCAGTGTGCGGCCCAATTATAACATTCTAAAAATAATTCCCTTTATTTAATTTATATGTTAAAATAAAACATACTCTTTAAGAAAAAAACAAACCGATTTGAAAATTTAGAGTCGAATCTAAACTCTAAAAAGTTTTCTTTAAATAATTAATTAATCTATCTATTTATTTATATTTAATTAATTTATTTTATTTGAATTAATTAAACAATTGTCTTAAATTAATTAATTAATTAATATTAATTAATTAATTGAAATATAATTAATTAATTGAAATATAATTAATTAGTTACAATTTATTTATTTATATTAATTAATTTTTGTATTATTAATTTATTAATTATTTATTTACATTATTAATTAAAGAATTTTCTTTAATTAATTAATTTATATGTATTAATAACTAATATTAATTTATTTATTTATTAAGATTAATTAACTAATATTACTTAATTAATTAGAACATAATAATTAGTTACATTTTTCAATTTATCAAATTTATCCTCAAAAAAGTTTTTTCTAACTTAAAATCACACAAATAGACAACAGCCATACCAAGCTGAAAGCACTAGTTCTCGTTAGATCACTGAAGTTAAGCAGCATTGGTCGCGGTTAGTACTTGGATGGGGTGACCACTTGGGAATACCGTGTGCTGTTGTTATTCCTTACCTTACTTTACTGTATTATGAAGAGTATGAACAATTAACCCGTTATAGTCTTTCCACCTATTTCCAAATATCAGTTCGCATAATCGATATGCCAATAGGAATTTCTAATACATATAGCGTAAACGCAACGTCAAAAATAAAATTTTTATAGGTACAAGATTGGGTATTCAAGAAATTTCTATTTGGAAAGTCTAAGAATGTTAAATTTCAAAAGAAAATCTTGTAATTTTTTATCTTTTTTAAAAATTTGTATTCCCATAAATTAAAAAAAAACACGAGAGTCTGAAACTTCAACCCAATGATAATAAAGTCAAAATGATTTGATCTCTTATATCTGAGATGTATTGATACTTTTATACAATTCGAATAAGAATACATTTTTTGCCTGCTTACTTGCAACTCATTAATCACAAAGCCGCCGCTAATGATCTTCGTATCAGATGGGGCGATGTGAGAGTTACATCTCTTTCACAGATGCATAAAAAACGTGAGGTAGGTCAGAGTCAGCCACGGACAAGCCTATCGTTATTACCCTATTTCATTCGGAATCTGCGATCCTTTGAATCGATTGATACCGTGAATAGCGAAAATTGACTCTTGTTCAAAGTACGCATCTTAGAAACTGTGTATTGATCAATGGCTCGTGGCATGCTACCGCACTCGTTCGATTTATCATTTCCCATCGCGTCGATCTTCGAATCACTTCGAATTCAGGTATTCCAGAGACTAAACAACTATTAATCGAGGTTGATCACGGAAAAACTTGCTTCCAAATAATAAAAATATACAATCTTTCGGAATTTCATTCAACACAAAATTATACGCAAATCCAATAATTGTTTCTTTAAATTATCATTAAAATCATTTAAAATTTCTAATAATTAACCTACTTATTCTTTCAGTAGAAAGTCGGAATTATTAAAAAATAGATATCATGAATGGACATGATGTCGCTGATTTCACGTTGTTTGGTATCTGGAATCTTTCGTTCATGTTATTTCAAGTTTGGATAGAAACTCGTGTAACAGTTACCCATCGCCTTAACAGGCAAGAGGTTTCTGCTTACAGTTCAAACCGACTTTTTCCAATGATTTGTCGCCAAAGGTCCTAAGGTCTGTTTCTCCTAATCGTATTGCCACTTCTGCAAAATTTCTCTTTAAAAAGGAAAGCCTTATTGTTCTCGCAAATTATCGAACTTGGAAAAGCAATTTGTCTTTTCCTTGTTTTCTTCATTGACTATTTACATACACTGAAAAAAGTAATTAAAAAATTTTAATAAGTATTTGAGGTATTTCAATGGATTTTAAATGATATTAAAGAATTTTAAACTATTTTAAAAGAACTCCAAAGCATGCAAAGATTTTCAAAAACTTTTACAAGTTCTAAAAAATTTCAAGACATCTTGAAGAATTTCAAGACATATTAAGTGATTTTAAGGAATTTAAGGCTATTACTTCATAAATGCTTCATTATATTAAAATATTTTCACTGAAAATAGAAATCTCGACTAGGGTCTCGTCAGAACCCCATTTTAAGTATTGCTGAATGGGGCTATTTCTTCACGTGATCCTCTATGCGAAATCAAATCAGTAATAAATCGGTGGTACGTGATATAGTTAGTGACCCTTGACAAGGAACGCAGGCTCTTCTATTTATATGAATCTCGAGGATGAACCGTAGTTCGCAGTCGGTATCAGATTACGGATATGATCCACGGAGATGAGCTGCATGTGCTGTTATTCCGGAAAAACAATTATATAGTAAACTGCTGAGACGCTGCAGATTAGACTCATATCGTCGTACTAAACGAGCTACGCCTATTTTAGTTCCTGGATAGGTAGACGGTGCTTTATCGAAGGGAATAAAAATAACAGGAAAAAAAAGAGACAGGTATGCTCTGGACCGCGATCTACGATCTCGTGTCGTTGAGTAGCATCAGGGTATAACAGTACTGTTGCGCATATCTTGAGGGAAAAAATGCGGACCTCATTCGTAAGAAAATTACTCTTGCGTTGATAAACTTGCGCGTTGCCTGTTGAACACTAAACTAACTTCTTGTGACAAGTTTACAAGCAGCAGTACATTGCGATTTACGCTTGTAAATATGACGTTAATCTTCCCTTGAAAAATTGAAACAGAACAACTTAAGGATATGTGCGTGTTTCGCTCGTGCAGTTTATCGTCGAGCTTATGAAGTTTTAATTAACTTGAGTGCATTAACATAACGGTTATCACTTCTATATTTCTTTTTTATTATTTAAACAATTTTTTGCAGCGAATTTCATTTAGACATTTGCTTTTGCACTGAAAACGTGAACGAGTTTTCAGGAACTTATTTTGTAATATTTCGAAGATTTCGAAGATTTCAAAGTTTACATGGATTTCTTTCTTTCGCATCACAGTTATTCGAAACTAATTGCTCTATTTGTACCCGACACCGTGTAGATAAGTTCATGCCTTTTTGTACTTACTTTAACCCTGACTGGCTGCAACAGTTAAGTACATCGCAATAGTATATCATATACCGCGCCCTCCAGCAGCTGTTGTACATGGATCCATATTCCATGTGCAACACGAAGAGCATTGAAGCGTTACTAAGTTATAAACCTTGATTATTTTTTTCTTAATAAGGAACCATAAAGCGATCTCTCGAGTTTAACTCATTTAGAAGCTGTACGAGTTCTCTTTAAACCTATTTAATACTCTTTATGAAGCCCCATGAAAGCAAATATAAACCCTGCAACTCAGATTAAAAAAACCCATCGACCTCATAAAAGAAGATTGCATGCACCTTATCTTCATTTTTCATTAAATTCTCTTGCTCTAATTTTTAATTTCTACTTGTAAACTAAGACGTGCGCGATTATTTTGTTTTACTTCTTAAAACTTTAAGTCATTCAAAAGCCAATCAGGTTTGAAATAATGTATGCGAGATTTTCATTTCAAGAAGTTTCTAGGAATTTTAAGAAATTTTGACGATTTTCCAATTATTTTTACGCAATTCAACAGATTTTTATGATTTTTAAAACATTTCGTAGAATTTTAAGAGGTTTCAGGATATTTCGTGGAATTTTTAATAGATTTTTAAGAATTCTAAGGGATTTTAAGGGATTTTTAAATGTTGTCGTGGAATTTCGAGAAATTTTAAGTTTTAAAAAGATTTCTAAGAATTTTAAAAGAGTTCAAGAGATTTTTCTGATTTTTGAATGATATTGTACAATGTAAAAACAATGTATCGGAGATTTTGAAGATATTACGTTATACCACATTTTTTCTAGAGGATATAAGGAAAGGAAATAAATATAGAATAAATTGAAAAGTACGAACTTTTTTAATACTTAATAATATCCAGTTCTTCATCTCAAAAGAGCCTGAAGAATTACAAATTAAATATATTAGATTTATCAAGAAATAGTATACTATTCCGATCTATATACAAGTTTTTATCACCGCGAAAAATCGCAAAAACACAATTTTCCACTCGGAGAATAAAGATATCGCTAATTGTCCTCTATACATAAAACACCATCACTTTTCTGATAAATAAATACACCTATATATGCTTCGCTTATCTATTTCAAATTACCTTTAATTGAGTATCACGTTATCTCCGTGTCCCATTATCATACATATTATACAAAACCAGTCTTTACAAATAATCCATAAATTAAGTGGAATGACTTAAAGGAAATGCATTTAAAACCCAAAGACTACGTTTTCCTCGCTTCACACACTACAGTCCTCGAAATCGGTGTCAATACACTAGATTCTTGATCAGAATTCGGAGGCGTGAGGGCAGTAGGGGATTTGACAATATTTTTCACCAAAATCTTCTGATTTTCTGTGTCAAGACTGCTCGAAGAAACAACCAACTCATTCTGGTTGTTCCTGACACCATTAGGATTGTTGATCGCGCACTTTTTATAGTGTGTTCTCATGTTGCTGCTCTGAGAAAACCTGAGGCCACAATTTGGACACGAGTAAGGTTTAGTACCAGTGTGATAATTAAGATGAGTTTTCAGGTGGTGCTTTTTCGTGAAAGCCTTTGTGCAAAGCGTGCACTGATAAGGTTTCAAGCCAGAGTGAAGTCTCGTGTGAAGTGTCATGTTCGATCTATCAGCAAAAGCTTTGTGACAAACTTGACATTCGTATGGTCGTTCTCCAGAGTGGGTCCTAAGATGCTGCTTCAGCAACATTTTTCGCGAAAATGCTTTGCCACACTGGTCACATTGGTGAGGTTTGACACCTGTATGAATTCGTACATGCATATTGTAGGCTACTCGTTGATTGAAGCTCTTGCCGCACTCTCCACATGCATATTCCTTCCGATTTCGATGGATCTTCATGTGCGAGCTCAGGTATCCTCGATCGTTGAAATATTTGCCGCATTCCGGACAAGTAGCAGCAAACTCTCTGGTGCCTTCGTGCACGCTTCGATGGTACTTGTAGTTCCGAAGCTGGGAGAACTGCTTCCCGCAGTCCGCACAACGAAACGGCTTTTCACCCGAGTGCGTCCTGCTGTGGACCTGGAGAAAGGTGAAAAGGTTCTTGATTTTAATTTCTCTGAATAGCGAGGATATGACGGAAGTGGAAAAGGATATTAGATTATAGAAAAGATACTAAACTCGGCAGACACGTGCCACATATATCTTTTAATTGGAAAGGCTAGGCAATGATCAATTTTTTAATAGATGGTATATATCTGTAACTTAGTAAGCCAACAATCTTCAATTTTATGGTTGCATTACCTATAAGTTTAAAAACGTTTCTTCTTCAAGCGTAATAACTAAGCATTGAGGAAGTAATTGATGCATACTTTCTTAATAATGGAGGAGTAAGCCGGGTGGAAATAATTTCTACATGAAACTAGAACATTTGTAGACAGATATAAATTTCTTGCTGTATTTTTCTGCAGAATTCGGATTTTTTTCTACTGTTACTATAATTAATATATAATAGAAGTGTAATAGAAATTGCTTCTCTTCGTTTCAAGGAATAGTAGACTTTTTAGGTTCATTTTATGGAAATTAGCAATGAAGCTTTGTTAAGGACTGTAAACCTATCCAACAAGGCGCCACTGAAATTGCTCCATTTTTTCATATTCCCTTGAGTTAGACAAAGTAGAAATATTTCAAATATTTCGGAGAACTTCAATAGGAATAAAAATATCAAAAAAAAAAAAAAAAATTTACAGTGTTCTTTTAAAAATCCTTTAAAGTTCCTTAAACTCTCTTGAAATCCCATGAAATGAAATTCCTTAGTCACTTGAAATCTTTTAAAATCCCAACCAAAACTCGATAAATTTCTTTTCGTAAATTAATAAAAATAAAATGATTTTCGAAACTTTTTAAAATACCCTCAACCCAATAAATGTAAAGAAGAAAAAAAAGAAAAAAATTTCGTCTGCAACTTCAACGCAATAGGACTTGATGGAATTTTGAAATCATTTCTACTTTAACAGTTTGTGCGAGACTTGTGATTTTGTCGCGAGTTTCTCGTATATGGAAAAATACAAGAAACGAAGCGAAGTTTTAGAATTTGGAAATGAAACCGTGTCGTTCTTCGATTTCGTGGCACGTCTCGATGGCGCGTGGTGCGACATACCAAAAGAATAAAATGAACGGAACCGAGGATAGCTACATTGGTATAGTAAACAAGCCCCTGAATACATTCTCAGAAAGTACCTTTCTCAAGACACCGTGAAATGACACTTTGCTGTCACATTGTTTCCGATTGTGGTGACTGAATCGTTATTACAAGTCCACAAGAGACTTTTTTAAAGCAGAAAATCTGTCAAGAGGACAAACTGCGGTCAATGTTACAGTTGAGAAAAATTTTCAAGTTTAACTCTGAAAAAATGGCTTTGGACTTGCAAAAATGCCCTCTTCACCACAATTTTAAAACTGTGACTCGAACACGGGACTCTTGAGTGTACGTGACAAACATTAACAAATATAAGGTAAAAATAGTCACCTTTAATGATGCTCTGGTGACGAAAGTCTTTCCACATTGATCGCATCGATGATCCTCAGAAGTGGAATTGTTTCTAGCTCGAAGAAATTGATCCCCACTCGCTTCATTATTGTTGCTATCGCTAAGGACGGATAAACCGGTTGCAATTTTATCACTGCACTGACTTTCGACTTCGATTTTCGTCTCCAATGATTGTTCCGCAGGCATGCGTTCCACAGATTCTTTCGGTTGAATCGAATCGCAAAGTCTACTGATCGGATGCGAGATTTCCGGTTTTTGGCAGTTTTTATGTCCAAAGTAAACTTTTTTCGGACTTGGACGAATTGGAGTTATATGGTTAGTGGCACTTTGGGTCGTTTCATTTTCATAAAAAGGTCTTGTTGATGGTAGAGGTGTTGAATTTGGATAAAAAGGTGGAACTGTTCTAGGCATTGAAGGAAGTATGACAGATTGAGCAATTGGTCCCGGAATGGGAGTTAAATAAAAATCTTGTCGACTATCTTGACTCGATTTTGTGAACGATTCTTCTTCACTTGGTGATCTTTTTTCAGGAGATGCAGGAATTTGTTGAGTAAGGCGATTATTCACTGCAACGTATGATTTTGGAGAGTCGGATGGACTGCAAGAAGGTGAAATTGTTGCTTGGGCTTCCATTGACACCTGCAACAAATGAAAACAATATCATTAAATTTTTATTCTTTAAATTTCTGATTTTTTCAATTCCTATTCTTCAAATTTCTATTCTTTAAATTCGAGAGAATGTCATTTCGCGGAAATAGGTCAGCAGCCAGTTTCTATCTTTGAACTTAAAGATTCAAATCATCTTTTCACTTTGAGGTTTTCGAATAGACTTAAGAGTCAGTGATATTTCAATGTTTCGACATTAGGGTGTGAATTAGAAACGATACTCTGGTGGTCTTCTAACGACACTGTCTTCCCACGCCTTCATAAATATTACGTGATTCCTGACACGTTCGAGTTAAACATAAAAAAACTTCCCGATATTTCATACAATCGTAGAGAGACTTAAAAAGAACTAAAATCCAATCGTAAAAAACACAGTTACACGGAATTCATAAATCTTATCTCTACCTGTAATGCACATAAGCACTGGCTGCGAAAAGTTGTAAGATCGTGGTACGTTAATTAGAGAAACTTTATTGTTCCACATGAGATGCTTCTTGAATTAACATTGGGCGGGTTATTTCAAGACGAAATTACGAAATCACCCAAAGGGCGCGCAACGTCAAACTCGTGATTGTAACGCTAATAGGATTTTATTCACTCACCAATGAAAATTAAAAATCATTTAGACTTGAATGCAAATTTCATACACAAGACATGAATTATCTCTCGACTTGGAAGTGATTTCGACATTGAAATATACACTTGATCGCAACTTAATTGCTTTTTCCAATTTTCTTTTGCATCTTGATGCAGGGCATGATTTTTATTATGATTAACTTTAAAAAAGGAAATTAATGAAGGAGGCGAGACAACTTCATCGAAAACTCCACAATTATTATTTAAAAAACAATGTTGAGAACTTGCAACATTCAGGATATTCACGATAATTGCAGTGCTTCTATGTATTGGAATTTTGCTAAAATAAAAAGAAAAATATGGAAAAAGTGTACAATAATGAAAACATAAGACGTTGGATTTTTTGAACGATTATTATCAGAGAGAAATTTCCGTAATAGGAAGAGCACCGTGTATACAGCAATTACGCACTTATTCCTGGGTGGAATGCCATGTCGGTACTTTTTCAATGGAATCGATATACATACACGCACATTCATTAAACTCGATTTGCAGCCAGACTCGAGGATTTAAAGGTGGTCATCTCAAAACCAAGCAAAGTGCACTCGCCTTCCTGTCGACTATCTAAAACGATCTATAAAGGTGCCCATGTCGATTGCTCGGTATAATTCTTCGAGGTACGGTAATAGCAGTCGTAAACATGTACAAAGTTCCTGCAGTTCTGTGACCTATTAGGCAATCCATTTACTGCCATCAGAGCATCTTTTATGAAGAAAAACTTTCTGAAGAAATGCAGTAATATAAAGTTATTTATGAGAATATTATTCACACGAATATATCTACCCCTGCAAGTTTCGGATTTAAATTCATTTCGAACCAATCCGAAATTTTCCGAATCATTCTAAATTCAAATTTAGAACAATCAAAAATCTCGGAAGTAAGTGAATAGCTGTAAAAAGTTGTTGCGTACACTGTTAGAAATCGGTGCGACCTATGACACCGAAGTGGTGTGAATGTTGTACTCTCACACTACCCCGGTGTGGTAACAAGACCGAATAGTGTGTGTTCTCAAAGTTGGCTCCCGGCGCGCGCAGCGCGTGTTGACTTCTCACTGGAGAAATCCTTCCATTGGCTGTAATCTGGCGCGCGATTCCAAATCGAATTAAATCAATTCGATTTTGAATCGCGCGCCAAATTTTGACCAATGGCAACATTTCTCCAGCGGGAAGCCAATGTCTGCTGCGTGCACAGGGAGCCAATAAGTGCGGCTTTTTAATCAAAATCACAGTCACACCGAATAGTGTATATCTAACTATTCCTGTCAAAAGTCACACCGATTTTTCACACCAGGCGTTTACAACTGTACACCAATGGTGTAAAGTTGTATGAATTTTTCTAACAGTGTAATGTGTAACTGATTCGAATATTTGAAACAAACAGAAGCAGACGCATAAAAAATTGTTTGTTCTAAATGACCTTCAAATTTTATGAGCAAGTTGGTTCGTTGGGCAGCCTCGAGCAATTTCCGATCATAGCAAGCGATAACCCGTTCTTAATCGACGTGACTCGCTTCTACTGACCAATGTCATTCTCTTTAATGAAACTATCAATTACTCGCCCTAGTGCACCGAGAGCTCGTTATTCGTTTTTATTCCTTCCCATACTGAGTTGCAACAAATGCATAATTTTCTGGTGGCCGGAGTCACTTAAAGTCGGCATCCTTAGCGTCATTCATCAGAATGATCAGAGTACAAGTTCATCGCTCCAAGAGACGTCGATCATTTGTTACGTACTAATCTGATCGTTCGCTGACTCCAATCTACGCCACATTCACTTCTCGTTGATTCTATAAAGCTACCGTTTGACAAAGGCGTCTAGATATACTATCGGATCTGTATTCAATCTAGCCTCATAATAAAATTGAAGCCAATTCGACTTTCTTTTAACGAAGCTAAGTCAATGTTTATCGTCCTGAGATCGCCTTGCGAGAATTATTTGTCAAGTGCTAAAGTACCTTAGTGTAGCATACTTTAATCTTGATCAATCTTTTTGGAATTACTCTACTGGAAACTGCGAAAGATGATCAGGGAAGATGTAGAAGAGAACATGGGAATATTGAATATACGACACACTCCTCGGTAATGGTCAGTAAATGCATGCATAAAATAAAGACTGATCAGCATCCGTCAAGTTCAATGGCGCAGAAAGCGATCTACACAGCATGGTAGAAATTAAAAGTGAAACTAAATCGTCCGTGACGCTTTTAAACTAGCTGGATAAACCTGACTGATAAAGAGGCATGCGTTTTGCATAAATTACTTTTGATACTCTTATAGAATATCTCACAGATAATTGATCGATTTTGGCATTATATTCTTGAGAGGCTTTTAAGAGGACATTGTATTTTTATCATTTAGCACTCCATCCATCAAGATACTCGAATATTGCTTTTCCTTTTGAGGAGATGAAGCAAACTTTTAAAGGGTACAACAATCCATGTCGCAAAAGAGAAAAATTCAATTTAATATCATTAGTTCAACCTTTTCAGACTGTCAAATCCATCACCGGAATATAAGCTTTTGCATTCGCAGAATTAATTGCACAATTGTCTTCCGCTGGGAGTATCAAGTGATTCATCGCAGCAAAGAACGGCTTTTTTTCACTTTCTAATGAAAAGATCCGACGTCTCTGTCTCTGGAGAACAGAGCTCGTTTCATTCTCCATATCAAGAGAATGAAATCATAGTAACACTTTATAACCGTGTTACCGTGTAATGCGATCTCTAGACTTTATTGCTACAAAATCAAAATTTAAGTAAATTTTTAAGTAACGTGATGCTAAATTACTTCCGAACCTTATATTACACTACACTTGAGTAGTGGCTGACATTAAGAACAGGTTGCAGGTTCGCAGCCGCAGTTGAAGTCAAGTGCTCGTTTTGCGGTAAAGAGCAGTTTATGAACGCGGCCCTTCTGTATCCTTGGTTATCGCGAATCGGCCGAACCTGATCTCGTCAGGGTCGTGGTAACAGTTAAGTTAACTCTGTTAACTGCCAAGCACCCAGCTTCGAAGTAGCTTCTCTTCGACTTGCACTTGATCAGGTCACTGGTCTCTGACTTGCTGTATATTTTGCGTAAATCCCATAACTCGCTAAAGAAATGACTATCTCGCTTGATTGACAGTCTCGACTCAAATTGAAAACAAAAATCACTACTTTTTATTAAAAAAATCAATTTTTTTTAATCAAAGTGGATATTTTTGACAACTTGAACTATTTTTGCGATATATCCTCAACGAACACATTATATACGTATATGGCTGGCACAGAGATATTGCAATTTTATTGTAAGATGTGCTATTGAAGGACATATAGATACTGTAACCATAAAACTTATAAACGTGAATACGGAAAATAATAAAAGTTTTATTATAGATTAGGCTAATGCCACATAAAATGTTCCCAATGTTATACAAAAAAAAGTATTTTATATTGTTGGACCGAAGTTACGTGTATTTCTTATAAATACCCGACAAAAAAGTAACTGCTGAGGATATATCACTCGTGATCTTTTATAAGGATGGAACCTCCATCATCATTTTTAATTCAGAACTTCACCACCCGGTAAACTTTGGAGAAAATAAAATTTTGGATAACACAAAGTTGATTTTCATGGTGAAACCATGAAAAAACTATAAAATATTTTGCATATTAGCTGAGATAAACGCAAAAAGCCCTTATTTTTATGGTTTTTTCATAGTTTCAGCATGAAAATCAACTTTGTGCCAATTTTCACTATCATATTGCTAATCAGCGCATCAAAATACATAGGTGTATACAATTTCAAGGAAATCGAAGGTGTTTCCCTTTTCGGAAATTCACCCAACATTTTTAATGTCTAAGCTTGTGAAACGATATTATCGCGGATCCACTGACTGTAGTGGACATGATGTAAGTATGCAAAAATTTCAGGATCCTTGCGGTATGGATATGGTCCTCTTCGAAGATAAACTCCAGTCAGTTGATCGTCAATAATTAAAGGAGCACCAGAATCAGTATTCCCACAGTGTTTTTGTGGATCATATATGCAAACATCTTCTTCACTAATGTCAAAAATTCCTCGGTAGGCGTCTATGCATTCTTGCTGGGATATTATCGGCGCAGTAATTGATCGCAGTATTCTAGGATGTTTCGTTCCACGACTGAAATTGAAGAAGATTTCCATTAATGGTGTATTATATGTTCTATATCCAAAATATTTTGGAAACTTACTCCGTTGAGACGTAGTAGCTTCCCCAGCCAGCAACAGTACCATGATGTACACCTGGCAGTACAGGTGCCGTGTGAAGGTGTATGACTCCAGTAAATCTGGATTTAAAAGGCGAATCAACAATGAATAAGGCAATACCATCAGAAGCTCTTGTCCCCACATGATTGCCGAGGCGTATTTTTTTCTGAACTACACTGTGAGCTGCGCCACGAAATGCGTATATTGAACCACACAATATTTTATACGCTGTTATTTCTTCTGAAGCACAGAAAGCAGATGTGATGACAGTCAAACTCGAGATTATACTACCCACACAATGGACTTTATTGTGCAGTTCAATATTTACAACGAAGCGAAATGTTCCAGTTCTCACTGGTACGTCTTCCCTCTGTTTAAAATTAAGTACACGCTTATTGCGCACAAGAAGATCCGTTGATTCGCCTGAAAGTAAAATTAAAATTAAATTAAATTTGGCTAGTCCGGAAAACTCATTTCGAGAAAATCGATTATAGAACGGAAATAAAATTTTACTTACTAACATTCTTGCTGGAGATGGTTCCAACAATTGCTTGAAATAAGACGACACAGAGAATTAACAGATTCAAATGCATCTCTGCTTGCTTGATTTGTAAATTAGGCAGTTCAAATGCTACACTGAGAACGAGACCGTACAATTTTGGCCTTTTATAATTTAGCTTTATTTGCTCTCATATTTTGAAACAATAGTACAAATAATGGTTTTATAACTAAAATGAGGCGATAAACACATGGAGGTCAGAAATCTATTATAAAATACTTTAATAACAATATATCTTCGTCACATCCACAATAAAAATTTTAAAACAGGTTATAAAAATGTGACATATAAGGAATATAAAATTAATTTTGTGAAAAATATAAAATTTTCGCAATTAAATTCTGCAAACAATTGTGAAATATGTTTGGGTGCGATTTTTTATCAATTTACTCAATCTGCCGCGCAAATAAAAAAGCGATGATTATTTAGAGAAGACCAGCTTCTTAGCAACCTTCTAATTAATCGCTCGCAAAAAAGTGTACATAAATATAGCGCTCAACCTCGCGCATTCTTCACTACTTATTGCTAGAGAAAAAAGAAGCTTGATAATTCTAGGAAAAAGCACCCAGCACGTGTTATTTATTACGAAAGTAAAGGATTCATCATCATTAAATATTCAAAATGTTACCGAATAATTTTACGTGAAACTTAATTGCTTTCATAAAAACTATTCGTAAGTTCTCTGAACTGCTTTTGCCAAAATGCCGGTATATTTCTGATGTGCAGTGTCAGTTTACACAGATTTTGTTGTACGACAAACTTGAGGCTCAGGGAATTCTTGAACGGTGTTTGTCCACTTTAAAGTAAAGGAACACGTATGCTCCTTGGTTTCTCCGCTTCGATGACCGAACACGGAAATCTCATTCAAGCGCATGAAGTATCGCAAGCTGCAACTCCTGACACTCGAACGTTGACAGCTCGTACGTGTTTTAAATGAGGATTTTCGCAAACGCGTGTTCAACTCTTCACTCTTTGCTCTTTCCCGTTTCTTCTTCTATACAACGAAACCGTTTCTTGTACTCGTCATTTTTTTTACCTCATTGCGCACATAACATGCATCTTGAAGATTTTCACGTGAAAGTCAGTGCTACTCGTGTTTTGCATATCATAAACAAGAGTGGAACAGTGCAGTTGGGTCCTTAAAGGAAAACGGCAAACTATGACGTCATGAACTACCTTAATGCATAAAATTTCATTAAAAAATTATTTTTTATTCAACTAAGGTGCTAATAGTTCATGATACGTGTTCGTAACGCATTATCAAGCCGAATTGTAATCTGAATAGCCGTAAAATCTATTTCTACCCTAAAGATTGTGAATGTATAAAAAAAAACTATATTAATCTACAACTAAAGATTTAAAGGGGTGAAATTAATTTGTTTCTTGATATCACCATGAAATCGTGCAATATTTACTGTGCAATTTACGAAGATATTTTATTATTTATTATAGGATTCTAATCCAAAAGTGCGATAAAGAGTGATTACTAAAAAAGATAGGATTATATTACTGCAATTTAATTATATACTTGTAAATTTACTTGACATTTAATGTTGGGGTCTTCATTAATATTTAATTATCTTCTTGCTCACCAAACCTAAGATTAATCAATTACTTTCGACTAAATGATTTCGTGCTTCTATCGCACACCTATATTTACGCGCGCAAAACTATCAGCTTCAAAAATCAATAGATCGATCCGTTCGCCGATAGACTCAAGCCTTTCACAAATTTTCTCATGAATTAATTAAACCTGAATGGAGGGATTAATTTGGATTAGATTATCTAAGCGATGCATCTCATGAATTTTAATCGAAAGACAAACATTTGCGCTTGGCACATATCATCATTGATTTATTTAAAATCATGAACTACTGACTCAAATGGCGCTTATTTAGCTTAAAAAATTTTTTAAATTACTGTAGGATTCTTTGATATTTCATTTCTTATAGTGTCTTACTTAATATAGACAAGTCAATCTGAAAACTATCAAAAACTTTCACTAGGTGACATCAACTTAATACCCCTCAGGCTTCTTTATAATTTCTAACGTGTCAACTTTCGGATGAAATCAATTCATCTGATGAATGTTTGAAGATTCTTGCGTAACAATGTCTAATTAATGCATAACATAATTATTAATTTTCGCTTCGATTGATATTTAGTAGACGTCTAGACATTTTAGCTTTGTTTCAATACATGTTATATACCGGTTACCCCAATTTTGCTTTTTATGTTTTCTGTGCGTGAAACAGTAATTTTTCAATATTTATTAAGGAATGCTTGCATTTACAAAGTCTTCCTAAAGACGGTTTCAGTTTGCCTTCCTCTAGCTTATCCTACATATATTGTAAACACTTGTGAAGACACGTGCCGCTATACCAAACACTTCGTAGCATCTTCACGTGTTTGATTAGTTAATGATCTACACGTCGGTTTCGCAGATTAGTCTTACTTTTTTTTACTATCCAACTCTAAACCTTGTGTCTTTACGAGTTAAACTCATTCTCCATTCATCTTTCTTTACTAAAAAAACAGATTGTTCAAATCAGCCAAATACTTTCTTTAACACCAAGTCGAACAAATGTTTGTTTGATTCATTCAAACTGTTTTCTGAGTTTTTTTGAATTCACAACTGCGATTATAAGATTTTTTTTAAAATCTTCCGAGCAGAAATTTTTATGGAGTTCAGGCCAGTTTTCCATAAATTGGAAAAGTGACAAGGGTCCTACAAATATTTTTATTAAAAATAGAAACTCCGACCAGGACTTCGTCAGAACCCCATTTTAATTAGTGTTACATGGGGCAATTTCTATACGGGCTGCTAAATATGAACTAATTCACACTCCAAAAAAGTTAAAAATAGCTTTAAGAAATCGTGTCAAGTTTCATACTTAAGAATCTGGACATAAAGAACTTCTCTCTTCAATTAAATTTTAATTTTAACTATTGAATTGCGATTATGTTTTTTAGTCCATAAAAGTCCGGTTTCTCATATTTAGTTTTTTTTTGCTCTCGAATTAATGTGTCCTTAACGTCCTGGAAATAAGGCTAATGAAGTTTCGGTTCTTGTTTCAGCAGACACGGAGACACCTGAATTATTGGAATTTTCCATGTGCAAATAAAACTTTGAATAATTATATTTAAAAAGTTCTCAAAAACTCCAATTAAAAATTCGGAAATTTTAAAAACATTCTCTCACTACTAGCTACCCTGAACAAGTAAATAAATTTAAACACATTCATGAATAGTAAATAGTAAATAGTAGAAATTCTAAATTTCAAATCCAGAATCAAGTTTCTGCATAATAATTTCCGTTTAAACAAGTTAATCAAAGATACTATTTATGATATTTGAGGAGATTGATCTATGATAATGACTAAAAGACGTGTCATTGAAAATACTCACAGGTGTGTCTAAAGGATTTTGCATGACGATGGGTTGAATTTTTGGCGAATGATGAGGCCTTGCAAGTTGCCTCCAAGGTGATGCTGTCACCTGATTGGCCACATGTCTTCTTGGAGGTCGCCACCTACAGCAACTTTCTCCACAGGTCAAATCTTCACCAGTTTGCGAATAATCCAGTCTTTCCATACTGCTAGATGTACCAATTGTCGCATAATACAATGGTGGAACCCTCTGCTCAAAAAATCTCTCCTCCGACCTTTCCCTTATCTGATAACTTCCCTCAGAAACAACTCCAAGGTTTGGTAGTCGAGATGTATCTTCCCTTGATTTGCGATTATTTTTAGACTCAAATCTACAAGGCTCGTTCGAGATTCTCAGCTCCAAGGCATCAACATTCTCAGGACCAAATTCACAAGGTCTTTTCGACAAATAAGAAACATTGGTCACATCAAGAACTTCCGGTGTGTATACCATGTGTTTCTTAATTGAGTTTGACCTCGTTTTTTCCGAACAATCGACACTTCTTTGGTCTCTGTCTGAATTTAAAACACTCTCGTGATTAGTCTGCCAATAATTAGTCTCCACTCGCAGTTGGCTCTCAAACATTAGATTGTTCCGATATTTTATAGGAGATTCGGGTCTCCGGAAAATTTTAGGATCAGGATGAGAAACTGATCTTGAGAAATCATCAAAACCTGAAGAGATTGTCTCCTTTTTGTTCAAGGCTTCATCATAGGGAGGAACTATCTTTCTAGGTCGGAACCACCTTTCGTTTGATGGGTATTGTTCACACTCGAGATAATTTGTACTAATTTTAACGTCTTTGACGTCTTCGGGCTTGTAATCCACTATACAATTATTCATAACCACTGGAAGTGGTGGAAGTTGAATGTGAAGAGCTTCTGCTGCTCTTAAAAATGCATTTAATCTCAGTCGTGGTACCGTTGCACTTCCGGTGTAAACGAAACCCAAGATTGCAGCGAGTTCTGGTCCCTCAACTTCTGCCAGGATCACTGTGATTGGCTCGCAATATTCCATGCCTTTACTGTGTGCCAAAAGAACCTCCTGAAAAAAGTAAAAAATATTTATTATTTATTATATGTTTTAGAACTGTTTTTTTATATCAGACTCAATTAATAAAAACATCGGAAGTATTATTTAAGTGAGACATACTCCTTTGGGCATCTTACCTATCTTTATCATTAATCTATCCATATCTGTTTAATTACGACGTTTGTAATTAATGAAGCACGAGTTCTTAACAACTCAACATTTTCTAACAGGACAAGCATTTCTATTAATGTTCTCCACCCAATAAATATCTAAGTGTTCATAAATATTCCCTTATCTGTAGAAGAAAGTTATTTGGATTCAGAGTGTCGAATAAATTGTTCCAAGAGATCGTTAATTTTCAAATTATCGTGAATTTATACAACATATGTTCTTATTATAGACGTTATGTCTCATCATTTTCACCTTAAGATTAAATCAGATTAATTTCAATCAATCAATTTCTTCGTCTACCGAATAACGCAGCAGACTCTTTGAAAATGACATCAACTCAAAAAATGCCTTATTTGTAGTCATTGAAATTCCAGCTCAATTTAACCGATTTTATGAGAATATTTTATACAGTTTGTTGGGTTTAGTTTAGTCAAGAATTTCTTGAAAGTACATCATTTATAGTAGATAGTTTAGAAACAAAAACAAGTGGCACTGCTTTCACAAATTATGATCGGGATTTCCTAGTCGATATGATTTTAAATTATACGGAACAATGCATATATGTTTCTTGAAGGAAATTTACCTCAATTTTAATGGGTAATCGACATTCTACGATGTGGAATTTTTTCCCGGTTTGTGAAACATGCCGAGATTTGTTAAATCAACAAATCAGCACAGGTGCTCAGAAGGAGAATCCCTTTCGAGAATAACATCTGCATGCAATGTGGACGCAGTCCTCGACGTAGATGTTATCGACCCGCATAAATCCAGGAACTCGGTGTTATATGTACAAACGAAGTTGTAGTACACGCAACGGCTCTTTTACTTTTTTAAATTAAAATATTTATAGAATTCAATTCAGTTTCTATAAAAAAAAAATCTCGAAAAAGCGCACAACTTCTTCTGCAAAGTGCAAATGGCCAAAATTACAGTTTCCCTTCAGCTTGCCTTTTGTAGCCATTATATCGGCAAGAGTGAATGACTGCAATTATGATAATTATTCTACATAGGGAAAGGTCCTAATTATTACATGTCAGATTTATGTTAAAAGTAGTTTTATAATTCGTAAAAAAAAGTTTAATTGATTCTGGAAATATTTAAACAGTTATGAGAAAAATGCTATTTTTTAAATGATCCTAATAACTGAAAGATCTATGATATTAAAACTAACTAAAAGATATATGATTCTCTCGAATTAAGCCTCCCACGTCTTCTTGAAAAATACTGTAACTAATTGCAGGTGAGCAGTTGATAATCACAGGTGTATATATACGTACTCATCGGTGATAAATTTACGATTCATGAAATTAAAAGCATTGGCATAAAACTGTCGATGCCTCTTACAATTTAATGCCTAATTTATAATCAAACCTCTGTGACATTTACATATTGAAGAAGTATGTATATGAAAGAAAGTATCGAGTGCCAATAAGTCGTTCTTGAACCTATGATTATATGTAAAAGTTTGCAAATGTTCATTGAACTGTAGAATAATTGACTTATTAATACTTGTATTGTTTTTAGAAAATGTGACTTTCGATCAATCTTTTAGCACTTAGTGCTAAAGATTTCTCAGGATCTCAGGATCTCTTTAGATCCTCTAAGAAGTATTTAAATCTTTGAAATTTTGTCAAATTTCTTAATATCCTTTTAAATACCCTATAATCACTTTAAATCTCTTGGAATTCCCTTAAATTCCCTAAAATCACTTGAAATTTTTTAAAAGTCTTTAAATTCTTTAATATCATTTAAAATCCCTTGAAATACTTCAGATTTCGAGATAATCTATATTCGATATAACTACTCCCTCTTTTTTATAATAGTATTTTTGTTTTCAAAAAATGAACTAATTCAGTAATCAAATATTGCAAATATGTAATTCATAATGGTTCTTTAACTACACCGAACTGACCAGGGGCCCACCAGAATCCCATCAAAATGTTTTATTGAAAGCAATTGGTTCAAGAGTTTGCTTCTCATGTAAAATAATAAATCAGAATTTTCTTTGATTTATGTTCTTTTGCTGAACTAAGTTTGTTTCGCTTTGAGCACAACTCGGTTGAAGAGACAAAGAACAATGTATCACAGGATATAGAAATGAGTAATCTTATTAATCATATTTATACCTGTTGTAACCTATTTAACACGCAAAATCGATGATCCACGTTTATGTCGATCATTGTCACACTATGTCTTCTATATGATTCCGCGAATAAATAGAATGGAGCTGAGTGAAATGGAGAATTTAATAAATGCTAAAGTACAATTGGATAAATTGGCGTGGTCGTTGGCAGACATTCTCAGGTGCGGCCTGTGTGATACTCTATCCGTCAACTCCTGGGACGAAGGTACTGTCTAGAAACGAAAAGCGAAAAATTATTGCGAATGATGAACGCACTTGCTGCCTGGCCTTTCGCTGCAGTCACTGTTCAAGGAGGAATTCATTGACACAGATAGTGCAACAGATAGTGTCCTGAAAGTTCGTTATAACTTCTCAGTTATTGACATTTTCAAACAACAGGAAAGAAATGATTCCAAGTGTTTATGAGTGTTAAAGTAAGAGGTTTATATTCTGAATCACTATAATACATGGATGATTTCATCTTACCCTTTCAACTCAATTCCTATTATTTCTGATAGATAACTTATTACAAGTAATTATCCTCCAACTGATGAAAAATAATATAACTTGAGTTGAAAAATAATTCCTGTCTTCGGAATTATAGAATCCATTAGTTTAAATCCTTGAAATATTCAATATCCACTTTCCAAACTTATTATCTTTTGGCAGTATTTTAAGTTAATTTTCAAAAATTGCTCACTTAAGGACTATTAACTTAAAGGTGCAATATGTTATTCCTGGGAATAGAAAACAAACTCTCGATACTATTTTTAATTAAATCCAGCGAATGCATACTATTTTCGCTTTTAACAACATTAACATAGATTTAAAATCTGTCTTTAAATACGAATTGCGCATTATAAGAGTATATAATGTTAATGTTATGTTTTACATTTCGTCTGAATGGGATGCGATATCTTCTTTATGGTTTGTGACACGAAAACGAACATCAGCAAGATTTGCATCTGGAATACTTTATGGAAAAACACTTTTGTGGCGATGGTGTCGCATTATCTATCGATTATGCATGTTTTCCAGTGCCAAAGATCTTAAATCAGTCACAAAAATGAGAAACAAACACCGTTGAGGGTTAACCGTTATCCGGGTGTTCTAACAATCAGCTCCGTAAATTTTATGGCATTATTCTACAGCGACGTTATAAATATATTCGCTGAACCGAAGAAACGGGCATTAAAAGCAAAGCGGTAGCGAATGTTATTTGCAATCATTAGATTTATTATTTCAGAGCGAGTCGAAAGGGAGCAGACTTCATAAATAAAGATAGATAAATAAAATTTTATTCAATAATTAAAAATGAGCAGTTGGGAATTTTCTATGCGCCAAAAGTTAACTTTATGAAGAGACTGTACAGAAAGTTATAAACAGAAAGATACTTACAACCTTAGTCAATAAAAACTCGTGAAAAATAAAAACGTATGCCATTACGATTATTTATGCGTCGTTCGCTACAAAGCGCCACTCTCCTTTTTGTCTATTGCTCATAAATTGCAAATATTTCCAAGACTATACTTTTAACGCTTGAGCGCATGTTCTAGCTGTGCCATTTGAGCACCTACGGGATTTTAAGCTCGGGACTTTAATGTCCATAACTTCATTAGTGTTCTAAATTACCCAGAATTAAGGAAAATAAGCGATAATTGTTCTTCTAATCCCTTTCCGAAGAAGATGGTCTAAGCGTAAATATTCCGACTCATTATTGTGATGAGAACATAATTTTTTTTATCAGAGTGACGAAATCGACCTCTCTTTATCACGATTGTATCGCACTGAAACTGTGAGAGTCTACTGATATTTAACCCACTAATTCAAATTCGTGCTATGCCAATTCATCTAAATGCCATCGTTATACCTATTGCAATGCTTTATAACAAATATTCAACGACACAACAACGCTCGACGCGAATTCCCAAGAAACAAAGTTGGACCCATTGGATTTAATGAAATAATTATTGCTTCAAAGCAAATATATAATCGTTTTATTCTTGAAATTACAATATAATTAAAATCACGATTGCTTGAGTTAGTACATTGTACACTGTACAACGTACATGTGTTTAGCGCGACCTGACCTACCGTATAATTTCTAAGATCTACACCGTATGCGGTGAACATAAATGATCTTCTGATAATTTCAACGTCAAGCGGTAATGCATCTTATCTAATGAAAGCTTGACTCTACGAGGAAGTCAGGTAGTTTACATGCACACATTAAGATTATCGAATCAAGTTTGATGTTTTCGCAACATTTGTGTATATATTAAAGTAATTAAGTTCCTTACTGAAGTCCTCGTAATATACTTTTCGTGTAAAAATTTGTATGGGGTTCTGATAGGGCCCTAGCCACTTTGCTCTAGTTTTAGTTTGGTCCCGATTTGGAAAACTGGTAAAGACCTAAATACAAGGCGCGTCACACTTCACTAGTAAATACCTCACGTAGGGAAAACTAGTCAATATCCCAACAAGATTAAAAAAACATTCTGGTTTAATTATTTGCAGTATTAAAGACATCTTAAAGAATTTCAAGAGATTTTAGAAAATTTGAAGAGATTTCAAGCGATAGTTTAAAAAGTTTTCAAAGTTTAAAGGATTTTCAAGAAATTTTAATAAATTTAAAGCGATTTCGAAAGATTTCAAGTTCGGAATTTCTAATGTAAATTCCTTATCAATGAAATATTACTATTATATCGTTACCTCACAAATGTCCAATTATATTAAAAAAAATGTTAGTTGAAAATAGTAATCGCAACCAGGACCTCGTCAGAACTCCATTTTGAATGGGGCTAAATAAGGCAAAGTTCGAACGGGTTATTTAACTTACAATGCAATATAATGTAATAGGTATACCTAATGTAATATTATATTATGTCATTTCATTTCATTACAAGCCGCAACAAAACATTGTATCGAATCCTTTAGCAGAACAGCACCATAAGGTACGAACGATCGATTACACGGACCAGCGATTCTTCATCTCGGACTTAATGTCGGGTTAGTATCCGACCGGTTACTCCATGTCTAGTTCTTATACACCATAGAATCCGCGAACGTGTGCTCTAGGTTTATTTCTTTTCTCGTCGACAACTTTGATATCTCTTAGTAGGATTTATGGGAGACACTGAGGACGAATAGAAAACTAATCATGGCTTTTTTCGATTTAAGTAAGTAAACCGATCAGAGAACCTAGCGACAAGCAAAAAATCATTCTCAGCACTAACTTGTAAGTATATCCATTACATTCTTTCAAATCTTATCTTTGATATCTACGATATCAAAAATATCTAACTATCCGTTAGGAACACTATAATCTCTTATCAAAATCGTGATATACTCGGTCAGAGGTCCTACATCCTATATTAGTAGCACGAATTGCCGAGAAACGTATGACTTAATAAATGAAGCCGCATTTTTCCCGCACTAAATTAATGTAACGTACAAAATAATTAACAATTAACTTTTTCCTGGGACTGTGAATTATGAGAACAGCCTGCAGCTTTCTTCAATTCACTGTATATATTAGAACAAGCTCATCGAAGAATTAATCAATATCGATTTTCAGTTTACAGTGAAAGCAATGCATCGACTCTAAAAAAAACTAGTGACGAAATGAAGTTCATGTCTAACTAGTAGTTAATGAACTCTATTTACGGGTATAAAATGTCGATAGAGTCGAAAGAATTGCACTGGAACATTTGGTGCAGATTTTAAGATTTTAAAATTATCGCAATAACGGAAAGTATGTTGTATAATGGAGAGATCTCGTACATTTGCTTTTTTCGAGTTTACAATTATAGAAAGAGAGGAATAGGTAAATTTATTGCCTATATAATGCAGAACTCGTAGCTATATTGAAATTACGGTTATGTGGGACGAAAAGTGATTCCCTAACCGCTGATCTCGCACTCCATTCATCACTCTGTTGCAATGGAAGCAGTCTTGGCCAATTAATTGGTAGGGAAAGATCTGACAGGGAATAAAAAATGAGATACACTTGCATTTTCATTCCCAGAGAGCATGGTTCATACTGATACGATCTGTCTAAAGGTGATATTTTAATCCGCATTTACAACAGATTTTCTATTACCTTAAATGTGCAGAGTAGTATAATCAATATTTTTTTTAAATATTTCACATCATCACATTACACCGTCAATTAAAAATCGAATGATGAAAAAAAAAAGTTTTATTCATAATTCCTCGCGCTGGTCTTGCACCGCTTGAGACGTTATTCGAATCCCCTAAAAGCTGGATATAATACGCGATTGTGGGAAAGATAAGATACTATATGCGTCTTCAAAAACAAACATTGAAAACGATTATGTAAATTTCTGTCAAACATAATTCTAGTCCTTCTCATTTAACGTGTAACATTAAACTATTCGATGATAAAAAAAGAGGAGATTAGTATCAGTTTGATTAAAAATAGTACCATAAACCTAACGGCTAGGCGTTATTTAAAAAATGTCAAACACAAAGAGATCTGTGAAGAAGGTTAATAAGTTATTCTTGGGTATAATTCAAAGGTAATTGTCATTTTCGTCGAAAGCCAGTTTCATTTGAGTGTCATAAACATAGCTTTCAGTGCTTAATCTCCCGGCTACAATAAACACCTGGTACATCCGTTAGCCGAGGGTTAAATTAAACTTTGATTGAAAGCGAAAAAACGAATAAATACAATCGCTTCCGTTCTCTTTATTTACTTATTTCTTACTATCCTATAGAAAAGTGTCGGTATTGTCGGCACGAAGGTAATTCAATTTGAAAATGCTATTTATCAAGAGGTATGACTTTATAGCAACTTTTTTTTATAAAAAAATGTATAATAATAATGATAAGATAGCAATCAACTTTCAAATATCTTTCACTGAATGAATCTCATTCCTGCAATATTTGTTCAGCAATTTTATCATTAATAATCCATCATGTGGTGTATTATAATAAATATAATGTCTTCAAAAGCACTTTTGATCCAAGCGACATATATTTACATACTTATGATTTGAAGAAATTTCAAGGAAATGATTTTAATGTGGTAGAAATAAAATGAAATCCCTTAAAATCCCGTAAAATTTCTTGAAATCCCTTGATATTCCCTAAAATCACTTAAAATTCCAATAAATGTAAAAAAATCGTCAGACTAGATCGTGAAATTTGAATCCAACATGTATATCAATAAAATATGCATAGTTGCAATTAAAATAAGAAAAAATAGTGATATCAGTATGTCTTTGTGTAACGGTAACATGTAAATCTACATATCACACGAATAGCGTGACAAAATATATGACTTTCCTATACAAAACTTATGTTAACGCCATGCAACATGCTATCTCTATTCCGAACATGATTTAACTCACTATTGGCAATACTCGAACATTAAAAGTTTGCACTGTCTGTTCCAATAAACGCAAATGTTGCGACAAGGATTTGAGAATATACAACGAATCGGCATCAGCAAAAGCCGCGCTTTTTTTCACTTTTAATTAAACCACGTGAAACAACATCGATATGTGCATTTTCCTAGCGTCTTACATCGATTAGAAATACCTTTTGCAAGAGAAATCCATGTAAATTTTACGTACGTGCAATAAACGTGAGATTTCAAGATTCCTGGTGGTTCCCAAAGAATGCATTTAATTACAATAGGAAAAGATTCTACAGCCTTTTTATGAACTTTGAACGAGATTAAAGTTTGTGAGAATTTATGCATGAGTCTTTTGATTATAATTAAAAGACTATTAACGAAGTTTACTTTAAATATCAAAGTTTCATATTACAACAAAAATGAATAAGTTAATTAACTAATCATCACAATTTTCCTCGATCTTGAAAGTCTGCCTGAAAAGGTCAAGATATTTTCGTTATTAAACCAACGAATGTAAGTAATTCACTTTTTCATTTAAAAAATGATTTTTACGTTCCTTTACGTTTATTTATGACAATCACTTTATATTATACGGCATGTGACAATTAACTCATTAGAGACAATTGACTTCACGCGATTTCTCGCTGTGTGAGACTAAAACATAAAAACGGGACATAAAGATAAAAAACGACATTATCGATGCAGATATCTATAGCACGCTTCGTGAACACTGTATTATTATCTGCAAAGGTAACTTTCAAGTTCCACAACTCGTTCCTCTAATTTTCTCAGAAGGTGCTATTAGCAACATCACTTTCAAAGTTCTTCGTTCCAAAAATATGTAATTGATATCAATTATTATAAGAGTATGAAATTGGTTAATTCGAGCAACTTTTTGTGCAGCTTCATCTAATGAAATTGTTAAGTAACGTTTAGTATGGGCGTTACGAAGAAAAAAAAAATCATAACGAGCTCTACATGATTGAGCACTTCTGTCGAATATTATCTCACACATGGGCATGGCGCATATATTGGGCGCCGCGTTTGACATACTGAAGGTCGTTTTTTAACGCATTTTTCTTGTTCAACCGGCGGGCCAATTTTTTATACATAGTTCTTAATCTCGAAAATGAAAGTGAGAACTCGTTCAATTTAAACGCATTATTTTTTAACTTCTATCCTGCTGGTCCAGTGGACATCTTGGGTCACTAGATTATGATCACGACAGATGGAAAAAAATAATATAATTTATGAACTTCCTGAGTATAAACTACAATAAATTACTTTATAGTTTCAAACTACTTTATAGCTTCACAAAAAATGTCAGTTCTTCAGGCATGTGAAAAACTATATCCTTAAATACAAAGGTTAAGCGAATTTCTTTCATAATAGAAAATGTCAAAAGTGTGGCATTCTGATGCATTCCCACAAGAATCTTTTAATTAGCTTTTAATTAAAAGTCAAGAAGGCTCTGTGACCACAATTAATATCAAAGTAGCAAGGCTGCATTCCATTGAACAATTGCCCTGAATTTTATACATCAACCCAAATATTTTAGACTTTGAATAAATCATGGACAAATTTCTCTCAACCAAATAAATAATGTATTATACTTTTCTCAGGGAAAATAATTGATGATAGAAGTTACTATTTGTGGCAAAAATTCAAGTCGTTTTTTCTCTCTTTAATAATAAAATTGCGAAACTACGTCAGGAACATTCTCAATAAAAGTAAAAATAGAAACAATGAGCCGCGTAATTCTATTCTGACAAGGTATGGGATGGTTTAATCGCATGTATTTACTGTTAGAAATCCTCGTTTTCATTCATCAATATATTAAGATTCAAAAAAGCTGAATAATTATTAGAACTTGTTTATGAATTGTGCAAATGTGCCGTATTTGAAAACTATCTTCAGTTTATTTTCGTTGTCCAAACCAGTCCAAACGATTATACTCTCAAAAAGGTTATATAAAGACAGAGAATACGAATTTTATGACAATTATAGAAATTTTAGAAATATTAAAGGATTTCACGGTATTTCAAGGAATTTATTGTGATTTTCAGAAATTTTAAAGTACTTAACATGACTTCGTAGTATCTTAAGTCGTTTTAAAGAATTCAACGGTATTTTGTGGAATTTAAAGTAATTTTAGGAACTTTTAAGAGTTTTTAAGGTATCTTACGAAGTTTTCTGGGTTTTTCAGAAATTTCAAGGGATTTCATGAAATTTCCAGAGTTTTTAAATAATTTTAAAGAATTTGATGATCTTTTCTGAGATTTTAAATAATTTTGAGGACTTCTAATGGAGTCAAAGGATTTTACGAAATTTCATTGGATTTTTAGTAATTTGAAGGAATATAAAGTGATTTTATGAAATTTAAAAGAATTTAATGAGATTTTATGGAATTTTAAGTAATTTGTGGAACTTTTAAAAGATTTTAAGAAGTTTTGAATATAGTTAAAGAATTTAAAAGCATTTTGCGAAATTTTTTGGGATTTTCAGAAATTTTAAGTAATTTCATGGGATTTCATGGGATTTTGAATAATTTAAAAGGATTTTACGATATTTTACGGAATATTAAGTAACTTTCAAGACTTTTTTTGAATTTAAGGGATTTTACGAAATTTCATTGATTTTCAGTCATGGTATTTTACGATATTTGAGGGAATATTAAGTGATTTTACGAAAATTCGGATTTTTGGAAATTTCATAAAATTTTAAAGAATTTTACGTGATTTTACAAAATTTAATAGAATTTTGTAAGATTTCATTGGATTAAAGTAATTTAAAAAAAAATTAGCAAAACGAGTGCAAAAACGAGAATTATAGTTATAATAGTTGCTATTAAAAAATGTGGTACCCACTTGTAAATATGGACTCGCAGCAGAAAGGACCAATCGATGAGCAAGAAACCTTTGACCTCCTGGACAGCACAGCACAACATCAGCGAATCTTTGAGACAGCATAGCTTCCCTCAGGAAATCCCCCACATCCGGCACCCTTCCGGAAACGCGAACCACTTCCCCCATCATAATTTGCAATTTCTCCCTAGTCACAACACCACCAATTTTTCCTTATCACAAAAGTCCCGCGGAATTGGTCACACTTGTTGCATTGCTCATCCTTTCGCTCTCTTTCCTTCAATGGTATCATGTGCCATTAATGGTAGTCAATAATCCAGTGACATTTAAAAGCTCGACCTTCAATTACTCTTTGACCGGTTTAGCCTTACCAGCCAACACTTTATTCTGTTTTTTAACGTCTCTCAAATTATCGCAATCCGCTCTGAGCAATAATTTTCTAAATAACTCAACGCACGTGTTTTGCATGTCTTACTCCAACGTGATGTGGAGTTCCATTTTCCAAAATGATACTATCAATCCACGATATTGCACTGCAATTTTAACTTTCAACTAAACCTCAATCTGATGATAGTTCTATAAAAAGAAGGTGTAGGATATTATCAAAATTCACATATGATATCCAGTCTGAGAGTAAAACTGATGGTTTATTCATTGGAAATGTTCATTCACCTTCACAAAGTTCATAATCTTGATGAAATGTTGATATCACAAGGAAATGGAGAGGATCTTCATTTTGGAAGACCTTAGAAATTGAGGATCTATGAGAGCAAAGAAACTAGGGAAGCTGGGGGAACTTTTTTGAACTTCTGTGGTAAGAATTGATGATATGAAACATACGACAGTAATTGCTAGATCGGATGGCAGTGGTGAGCTCGATTTGCTCGTTGCTTGTAAGCCCTTCGCTGAACGACTCAGCTGGGCGACTGCCACCTGAACACCTCAGGTGAGCAGGCCACCGCCGTTGCTCCTTGCAGTCTCTCCTCTCGAAGAACTCGAAAGAACTCCTCCCATCTCTGACCCCTCTTCGCCTCTCAAACCGCCAGTGCAGTGTAAAAGCCTCCGCGGGATTCTAATAAAATTGCTATCGCTGACTCCTCCGCGGGTACTTTCATACATGAGCGCTTCGATAGCGACACTGGAATGGCTAGTAATTAGACGACTGCGAATGAACTCTCGGAAAAGACCTTCTGAGATATAAATAATTAATATCAACCACCTATGCAACTCGGTTTTATCAGGAACACAGGAACTATCCTAGAGAAAACTTCGGATTGAAATTCATTCCGAATAAATCCGCAATTTTCCGAATCATTCGCCAAAACTTTTATCCGAACTAATCCTATGGAAGTTTTCAATCCGAATTAATTCGTATTGAAAAATTCCTTCGAATTAGATTGGAATACAATTGTTTGGTTCGGATACAAGTTTCGGGATGATTTAGAAATTTTCGGATAGAACACGGAATTTGAAAAGGAATTTTGTGGGATTACAAGGAATTTCAAGGAATTTCTTTGGATTTTGATTGACTTTATTAAAATATTTCAAATGGTTTCAAAGTATTTCAAAGTCTTTCATATATGTAAGACTTTCGCGAGATTTTATGGTGCACCTGATTTCAATGACTGTTTACCCTTTGGAGAGTTATATTTACTTTTTGAAAGTAAATGCAACATCGAATTTTATTGCAGTCAGTATTAAAAACTGTGCAAACGGCTTCGTATAATAAACCTAAGATATATGTCGATACAACGACATAACAGTGAAAAGCACACGTTATACATGTTTCCGAGCAATGAAATCATGAATAGAATTAAATCATTCGTTTAAATTTCCAATTCAGCAAACATTTATACATTGAGATATACGAAAAATCTTTTTTCTCGCGGAATACTTCTGTCGGCAATATTCTACAAATCCGGTTACGTCAAATAAATCCATTTTTCGCTATTCCGAATTATTATTTTTCCGCGTCGAACAACAACACAAAATGCAGAGTCATGAACACCAGAGCTGAGTAATAGTTCATTAAGAACCATTGAGGTCAGAAGTTTATTGACACATCTGAGGTGCATTTGCAATTTTTATATTGTATCAAATTGGCGAAGACGGTAAAAATTCTTTTTTTTTATGCACCAAAGAAAACAATGAAAATCTCTTTTCGACTTTAGTAGAATGAACCTTAATTAACTTGCATACTTCGCGAAATTTGTGACGTCTTTACACAAGATCAAAAGAAGGCTAAACAGGTTTGAGATTGCACCTTTTTCCTGTCACATCATCATATGCGTATTATGTGTATATAAATAGCTAAGTTCTTATTATACAAAGATTAGTACAAAAATTCCTTTGAAGAGACGGCGCCAACTTATACAATTTGAAATGCAGAAAGCGTAGATATTACTTAATTATATTTATTATCCGACAGTTAAATTCAATTCAATCTTATTCCCTGAAAATTAAGATAGTAATCATTGTCTTTATATGATCATGTTTTACACTTCAAAACATCAACCGATTTGATCTGATCTGTTCACTTTTCCTGTCACGCAGCATTCCATTAGTTACCGAATCCAGAAGCCCAAAAATAGACGAATTAATTGCTTCTTTCCTATTAAACTCCTCTGACTCCTTGCCATGCGACTCATTATTGCACTCATTGCACTGTAAAATGATACTGATGGAACTGGTTCTAGTGCTCGACCTTTTCATACGGAACCGGATTCGTCAAAGCATCCTTCATTCCCTTTCAAACACGTGCCTTCGAATTCAATATTTTTAATATTTTCAAAATTATCTACACAAAAATTTCCTTTAGAAACATTTCAGTCGATAAATGATTCTCCTTTCAAATTACCAAGAATTAGCCACACTCAGTCAATACAAATATTTGAAAACTGAAAATGACAAACGATCATGCGCAAATGAAATTGAAAGCAATTTGTAGCTGTTGAATATTAATAAGAGATACTTATAATAATCGCATACGGTAGACTCGTTCAACAGTGGTATATATATAACGCGGAATCAGAAAAAATAAACGTTGATTCACATAGGAATCGTTTTGTGACAACATTCCAGTTCCAACAGTTACCCAGAGTTTAATTCGTAATCGTATATATCGTTTATTATCACCTCTTGATATATACATTATAAGACGCAACTGATCTGGAGTGAAAGCGACATCACATCATCCATGTGGTTACATATAGTGTTGTACATGCCGCAATGGGGCGATAATTATAAACACGTTACCGTAGGCGATTCACGCATTTTCCTTCCAGGCATCTATCCTGTATTTAATGAAACCGAAAATCGTAATCTACGATCGATTATCGATCAACTTTCTCACGATCTAACAGTGATCGCAGATAACACAATATCTATATACTGAAACGAAGTACCTTTAACGAAACAACCTTTCGATCGCAGAAAAAATGTGTAGAGAGAATGATATATGTTTAATAATAATTAAAGAGAAAATTCTATGTATTAGTATCGAACTGTGACATAGAATTTTATTCTGCGAATACCCTGTCGAAAGTTTCGGACTGAAATTCATTCCGAACAAATCGGAAATTTGTCTTGATTATAATTAAAATTAAATAGTCTGTTCTTCTTTGATAATATCATCAAATTCCAAACAGAATGAGGTCAAGTTGAAAGAATTTCATCAATTTAGACGATTTCACTTACGAGTTTTGCAAATCTTTCTACTGATATCTTTCTTTTTTTTAAATGATGAATTAATTGTTGCACTTTCGAGATCAAGGCTGGATAATGGATATTCAGCCTCGTCTTTTTAAATGATTCAATTAAGCATTTTCAGTTTTGAAAATGAGTTATGGTTCAAGGTAGACGGCAACGACTCATACCTTGCGATTACTTTTAAATATTTTTTTAATTAAGAAACATTTACACTTTTCCAATATTAATTACGAATTTACATTTCAGAACAAATATTTAAAGTTATCGCTTACCTTCACAAACGACTCATGAAATAAATATAAATAAAAAATTAATTTCCGTCATTATATTTTTTAATCCTTGCTGCATTTTTTCCCAGTTTTGGTATTATCTTGTTTCTGCGACTTTGCACACCTTGCAGCACACGCAATTTTGTTACTTTCTTGTGAAGTTTGGTTACGTGTTTTCTAAAATTATGCAGAGAAATATACGAAAATTATCATAGTGTTTTAAAAATATTTCACATTTCATTATTTACCCCACGGCATAATATTCTCTTGGGTGGATTTCTATTTGAATAAAATTTATTGGACCAAGCTTCTTGTTCTTTCCACCAAATACGCTGATATTCATTCGTCAGTAACTGCTCGATGCATTGTTCACAAGTTCTGGTTTTAATTTTATAAATTAAGTGATTGTACTTTAGAAAGTACTTCAATTTTGAATCTTACTTTTCATAGGATGGTATGAAAATTTTCGCTTTCGTAAAATCGGATGACATGATATTGTCTTGATGCCTGAAAGGAACTGCAGGTGTCCATGTCGCAGCAAGTCTTTTACTATTCATTTCAATTCCAATATTTAAGAACCGATTAAAAATCTAGTAAAATCTCAAAATCTTACAATAGGTTAAAATCGTTAAAATTGTTAAAAATGATTAAACCTTGTGAACGTAGCTACAGAATTTTTGTTTTCAAATTTCATTTGTCAATTGAGTTTAATTTAAAAAGTGAAAAGATATACAGTTGATACAGTGAAAGATAGAAAAATAATAAAATCGTGTTTACGTGGGAATAGGAAATAAATAGAGTTAATATTAGGTTCTCGGTGAAAAGTCATTTCTCGATACTAGCAATCATTGGACACAAGTGTTGTAAGAACTAAGAAGAAAATTTGTAGGAATCTGTGCGAATTACAAGATATAATTTTAACCGATCTTGGAAACAATACAGCCTTCTTTGCCGCTGGCAATTTCGAATCGAACTTAATAATTAACTCTAATAAGCAATTAAGTTCATCCACAGATCCGATCTGTGATTTGTCTGCCGCTGATCTCAATTATTTAGTTGTGACCAACGTTTAAACCAATCACCAATCACTAGCCTCACCATGTACTCGTTACTCTACTGAAATCATTATGGTTTCGATGTGCAATCTCGAGTGGTTCTAGAAAACGCGCAATATTAAAAGTAACGTCTATTGAGGACAAACGTGGTAAGAATTTTCGTTTTCTTTAATGAAAATCTCCCATTAATCTTCAGAATAAAAATATTTATAAAAATATGTGAGAATTTTCCAAATCATTCAGAAATTTGTGTTCAATAATTTTTAATCCGTATGTCAATTCCAAATTCAATCCTTTTTAATCTGTGGCCTCCAATCAATCAATCCGAATCCAATCAGAGTCAATGCGATCGAGTTTTAATCCTTTCCAATCCGACTAAATTCGAAATCAATCCGAATTTACCTTTTAAAAATTACATCATGAATTTCCAGTTTTTTTTTTCTATACGAATTTTTTTTCTATACTATTTCGAGTTTTTTTTTTCTATACGAAACTTTCACCAGGGCAGCTTAAAAAACGTTGTAGCTTTGATGAAGTTTGTGCAGAGTTTGTTAAAAACTCAGTGCATTTTAAAGTTAAAGAGAGCAAAGTTTCTAAATTGTGCTTTTTCTAATAGAGTTTCGATTTATTTTAACACACGTATTAGCTGAACGTCAATTGCATTGTAGACCGCCAAAGAAATTGCATTTTGTAACACCAACTCCTATTTCGTTAAGTGCAGTCATTGCAAAAGATGTTTGATATATCGGTCTGTATGATAGCCATAATAGTTGACGTACTTTCTAAATTGTAGACTGGAGATTATTACTGATACTTCTGGTATGGTAGCATCATTGTTTTGACAGAAATCGCATTTAATCTATTTTCCAATCTTACTAGGTAAAGATGATGATATCAACTTTGTACTCTATGTACTGAGAGGTTTAGAAGATGAAAATTGCACACTCTTCAATTCTTGCTATAAAGATATGTAGAAACGAATCTCTACGTTTAAAATCAACCATTAACATTATTCAGACGCTCAGAAATCCATAAAATCTCTTAAGACTAAACCTATCAAGGAGATAAATACAGCATTTGTTATAATTAAGATTTTTATTGTCCATTTAAGATTTCATAACAAAAATTACCTTTTATTCCTTAAGAGTTGAATATTATTTTAGGATATAAAACTTGGATAGGTACTATGATTTAGATTTTAGAACCTTTCATGAATAAAAGTAATGTTAATATTCCTCTTCCTGCAACTGTTTCCATGATGCATTCTCATAAAATAAAATAACTCGAATTTATTGTACTGCATATTTTCAAAATCTTATGGATGATCTGACCTATGAGGAATTACAAAATCACTTATTGATAGTATATAGAAAAGTATCCTTGTCGAGAAGATTAATAAAGGTACATTTTAAATCAGATATACGATTGCTTTATCTCTTGAGAACTGGTTTACTTTGGCAAAAATCGAAATACCTGAAATATATGCAGATAAATATTATCCAAGATATTTTACTCTTGCCATTTGATTTTTTATTTATAAACTATCACGCTTTCGTTTTTGTAATTGTTATATTATTGTATTTCCGCAATCTTCGAACGATTGGCTGTGAGAAGATATACATAGATAGTCGGCACGCATTGAAACCGGTATCGTTCTCTCAGTTATGTCTCCATTAGACTGTATTAAAAGTGGGAAACATTACTTACATTAATTATTACCTTACTATCCGCAATCGCTCTGCTTCTAATCGATTAGGAGCAACTCGATTACTTTTCGAAATTATAGTTATTCTTCCTTAATCGTCAGTTATGTATATGAAGTAAAACTATTTATTGTATATATAACTGTGTAACAATCATATAACTTCATAACAATCATAAGTTAAACTTTTCATATTTTATTCTCGCTAAAATGGAGATTTATGCATAATCTGCATATGTGGAGGTTTGCATTTATAGCTTTCGAAAAAGGTGTACCACACATAATAGCTCGACAATGATAACCTTGATGGCATTAATGGAACTGGAATACCTTAGTTATTTAAATTCGTCGCGGTCGATTTGGTCTCAGCTTAATGCGAATTTCAACTAATCTTTCGATGAGGTCACACAGCCTCCGGTGACGGATTACCGGCTCCCGATTCATTGTTGTCTACTTAAACTTTTTAATTTACTTTCTCTGCAGAAGTACATAGGTGGTCCTGTGAATATATAAGTTGGTATTGTAATTTTTATATTGTATAGTTTGTATTATAATTGTAACCTATTGGTTCGTGTTGAATTTTATATGCAACTTTATAATTGTGTGAAATGAAACTTCACTTGTACTTTCTCTGTATAATATAACTTTCAGCATGTTTAACAATTCCTTTGAATAAAAAATTTACTTATTTTATTGGCTACAAATTGATATGTAAATAAACTTATTCTAACTTGGCGGAATTTATGCTAATCGTGAGGAAAGGTTCACATGGAACGTGTCGATGCATCTTAATTGAATTTACGTGATGCTGTTGATAAACGATGTGCGTAAAGCTGCGACCTTTATTGAAACAAAGGTTACTGACCCAGTCCTTGACAGTGGTGCGATTTGCGGTCAGATATCTGATTTTACTGATTACAACTGCTTCGACACGCAACTTGTTAATAGACCATTCGAATCACCGTGCGAGAAATCAGAAACCATAACTTCCCTTCTACCAAGGAAGTTTGTATTCAAATGTCACAAAAATTAACTATCTTGCTTGATTTTAGATAACGATAGCCATACTCAGAGAAAAATTTTATGAAATCTAGGATGCAGCTGTTGAAATTCCGAGAATGTTTCTTCTAAGACTCATTATAATAATAGTTCAGACATAATTCAACCACTGCAAATGAGAATTTGTACAAGACTTTAACGGTTCAGCGAATGTGGAAAATTCAATCTTATTACGTTTAATGAAAATCTAAACATCGATACCAAATTCTCGGAAGAGAAAATCTTCGATATTCACTACTGTGGAGTAATTACACCAATAAGGGTTTTTAAAATCGCATTTGCAATATGTGATTGGTAGATTAATCACTAATTTTACAGATGTAGGTATAGCTTATGTACATCGAGTACTTAGAATTTTGTGTCAATTAAATTGCGATCTTTTGTCAAGTTATTTATTGAAATAATTCATCTTAAGGACAACATACAGTATTAAAATCGGGTTACGTTTTAATTAAATCTATCAGAATAAATGATTGGGAACTTTCACTCGACACCCCACGAAATTAATATACGTATCCATCGATCTCGATTAGCCTTATATGACCGACCTAAATATATGACTGTAGTTAATATGCGGCACTACCTTGACTGACTGTCACTCAATATGTTGCGTATTTTTTATAATCAACTAGCAGATTTTTATTTCATAACTATGACACACTACTCTTGATGCCTGGCACTGAATTAAACAATATCGTAAACACTAACATTCTTACACATCTCTCATACAAATCCCCTGTGAAAAACGATTCCATGGAATCGTAATAATTAATATAATTATGATATAATTATATTATAATTAATTATATATTAGCAGTTATAATATGTTTCCATATTATTTCTATTCCGGAATCGAAACAAGAATGCAATCTGACTTAATTCGATCTAATCCAAGGTCAAATCAAGATTTCCATATGAGCCATTCCGACTTTGAAACAAGATTTCTTATCAGATTTAAACTGATCTAATCCGAAAACGAAACTATCAAGATTAGTTTTGGATCTTCAGACTTATTCGGATTAGATTGGAATAAAACTGTTTGATGCGGATACAAATACATACCAGGATCAATCAATTGATTCCCATTGTCGAATTTTCGTTTAAAGAATCTCTAAAAAATGTTAATCAAAGACTTTTTTTAGACATGCATCTTTTTTTCATTTATTGCGCGTTCTTGAAAACGCACTTCGATGTGAATTGAATATCAAAAATTTCGACTCCTGCCTCGAATCTTCCTTTATTTTAAGAAGATCCCACGCTCACGAGACTCACGCATGTATATTTATGCACATCCATTCATTTGTAATATCACGTTATTCCTTAATTCTTATTTTCGGTTCAATTAGATTTGCTGACTTTTTTTTTGTATTTTTCATTTTAGGTTTTGATTATTGACATCTTATATTAGCTTTTCTTATGACGCGTTGATAAAAAGTATAATATTCATCTCATACTTGTTTCAATGCCACTATATGTATCCGTATGATGCAAGAAGGTGCACATGTTTCCTAATAGAGTTGTTAACCCTGAGTTTCCAAACCATATTTATGATCTAATGTACATAACACAATGGGAGACGTTTCATTATTAGCAAGATAATCGATTCATTTATTGAGCTGATGAAGTCTTCAAGTTCTAATATTGAAGGGTCTTTTATTTTCTAACTGTGAAGCATTTCAATTTCTTTTATGTAAAACGACTTGAACACATACATAATATATATGTATAGCTAAAATCACTTCTCCCACATGCCGTGAAGTATAATGAAAAAAATGAACAGTTTCCAATTGGAAACCACAAGTTCTACAGCATTTTAGAAAATGCCTCTAACGAATAGTCTTTATTGCTTGAAAGAGCATTGTATATAATTCACATACAACCAGTTGTGCATTTTTTACATTTATTACTTAACTTCTTACCCTTTTTTACTTAAACGTTTTTTTATAGAATGGTATTTTACATTTATGTAAATAGTTTAATCGAAGTCAAATGTAAACATTGTAGAGGCGTCGTAATTAATGGACTTAAATTAAATATATAAACTGGTTACTGATTAGTAGTTAGTAAGTACTGAATCTGAACAAAGGAATTTAACGAAGCTTTAAATCATCATTTTGTTATTTAGTGCACGTTTCAATCTCGAGTTAACGAAGATTATTGGGACATTTATCGCGTGCAATAAATATAACTTATGTGATTCCGTTCGTTCTTCATACGATCAGTTTCCCACAGTTCTTATCATGTAAGTCTACTAGTTTCCAATTTACTTTATTTTTACTGCGAGACTGTATCGTTTTTTTTCAAAGTCAGGATCTATCTATTTCTATATAGTATCGACTTTATCTTCTTAAAGAAAGTAAAAGATTCTCAGCTGAAAAAAATTCATGCATAATTCCACGTGATTTCTTTAATTTATGTGAAAATTCTACGTGAAATTTCTATTTTATTCAGAAATATTGTACCAACTAAAAATAACAGTAGGCATTACAAGTTTCTTCCATACAGAATTACTTTCAATACAAATGAATCAATATTTTGAAACTGTTTTTAGTTTAAAAATAATATCAATACAAATATTCGTTGATTCGAATGTTCAGACATTTTTTTGTAACAACGTTCGATTATTTTATTTGAATACAAAAGGAAACTGAGGGATTGTCTTTTGGTAAAAAAGAGAAATTGGCATTCCCTGGAGCCAACATGTTTATTATTACTTTGCATGTCTGTGCAAAGCATCGCTAACAAAACGACCGTTTCATGGTCAGATCGAAAAGCCACTGCATACTAAATTTAGGCTAACCATGTTAGTGGGTATTATTAAATGTGGGTAAAACGGTACGAGTTGACTGTGACGTCTTCGGGCGCTAATGAATTAACGGGTGCACTCATTTTAGGGTTTATCTTATAACTGTGATATTTTCATGAAGATATTGTTTTTATTATTATTATTATTATTATTATTATTAATATACTATTTATAACGCAGATCACCATGAACCCACCATTTTGAATATTAAGAGGCTAGGTTCAGTCACAAGACCAAAAGAAACGATTTTTTTAAGAATTTTTTTTGAAAACAGGTTTTATTACTTATTTACAAATATTCTACAGTTCGAATAATATACATTTTCAGTCCATGGACTGAAAATGTATATTATTCGAAAATGTATATTATTCGAACTGTAGAATATATTTTTAAAATATATTTTTAAAATATTTTTAAAATATTTAAAATATATTTTTCGAAAAGGTTTACTTTCGGTTTTATGAAAAGCAAAGTGCTGTTATACATGTTGCAGCTCGTCGCCCTGTAGCTGCTCGAATCAGAAAGAAGCACATCTATCTCGTCTAAAGAAACCAATCAGAATTCATCCGAATTCGGATGAATTCTGATTAATTCGATTGGACCGGATTCATTCCGATTACAAGTTTGGATTGAGTTTGAATGGGCCTCGGATTGGTCTGGATTGAAAAATTTCTTCGGGTTATATCGGAATGAAACTGTTTGGTTCGGATACAAATTCCGAAATGATTCGGATTGGTTCGGAAAGAATTCGCAGCCCGAAACTTTCGCTAGGGCAGATAAAACTCTTTAAAAGACTTTTTAAAACCTTATTCAACCTGCTTAAAACCCAAGTAGGACCCATTTTAGCACAATTTCTTCTCCATTAGAACCCTCCATGTTTTCTTATATTACTGCACAATAATTACTAATTTAGTTATATAGGAAAGCAATTTTCTATTGACCGTAAAATTTGTATCATCTTAATAAATAATAAAAATTTTGGATGCACTTCTCTAACAATTTATCAGTGTAATTTTTTGAAACGATGAAAAAAATGTACAATAATGAGCAGATATGAGCAGGGCTGAAACCCTGAGCCCCGCTTTCGAAGAGGCTCCCAAATTCTTCTTCAACTGTAAAAAAAAACTTTATAAAAATTGAAAAATTTATTATTTTAATTCTCTTTACAGCCCTGGGCCCCGAGTTGTCTTAATCCGGCTCTGGATTAAGTGATAATTTTAATTTTAAATTATAATTTTTTTTGTTCTCAAACCAACATTTATTAGTATTCTTGGCAATTATTTTTCCAGCGAAAAATCAATAGGAAGAATTCTTCTTTTTTATTAAAATGGTTTTTTTTTTTAAATGAGAGAAATTTACTAAGTAAAGTTCTCTCATGAATAAAAGTTCAAGACTTGCACTTAAATTCATGTAAGTATCACCGCACTAAAAATATTATACGTCGAATAAATTGATCCTAAACTAAAGTTTACAATAATATGAGGTTTAAAAAATTGCGGTTTACAATTTTTTTAATTGTAGAGATCTACCTTGCCGACAATTTCAAACAGTATCGCCCTCTCACGGTGCAAATGAAAAGCTTCAAGAGAATTATCCGTCGATAATATAGTAGGGTAGGTAGGATATAGGAAAATAATCACCCTCGTGGAACAGAAAAAACAAGATATTTTTCCAGCTCCAAAAAGTCAACTCGGAAGCAAACATAAGTGAATGTAAAGACTCTTATAAAATGATTATTTGGAGGAAGCACCGTAAATAATATTTTTTAATATTTTTCAGTGATTTACCGAAAGAAATCCATATTGTTTCCAATATAACCTCAAACATCAGCTTTGTAGTTTGCATATGTTTACGGGTTTAGTAAAATCTGGTACGTGATTTAAATTCTGCTTTATTATCAAGAATTCGAATTAAGTGACTCATATAAAGTAGGGGATGACAAGCTAAATAAAAATATAAATTTATATTAAAATGTCAATCAGAATTTTACAGACTTTCTACACTCGCAAGGAATTCCTAACTTCTACCCTATATGCATCAACTAAATTGATCCAAAACTTGAAATTCAAATCCAATCAACCAAACTATATTTACAATATGAATGAAGCATATCTGCGTTTTAATAAAGGACAGGAAACCTTTGAATTCACATTTAGGTATGTGGACCCAGAGAACAAAGTGGATAGGCAATTTAATTTTAATAGAAAAGCAACTGAACCTGTCTCAGCATTTTTAAAGAGAGTATGCACAAATGTAAGTAACATAGTGCATAAGAAGAAGATCAAGTTGATGAAAAAGAAGAAGGCTAAAGGAAGTACAAATGATAAACCAGAAGAGGAAAAAGAGAAAAAAAATAGTGTAGATGATAATCTAGCGGTGAAAGTTACTCTTCTGCAAAATGAGTCAATAGTTGAAGATCATATTCCTTGTGAAGTTGCTTTTGAAAATGTCTCGCAGTTAACATTACTTATTATAGAAGAGAAATATGTTATAAAACAAAATGTTCCTTGGGTTGAAGATGTAAGTTTACCAAAAAGTATATTAGTAGGCTTTCCAACGTATCCAGCATACTTTTCGTCTGTTTACACAAATTTAAAAGACTCAAACTTTGTATGGTACAAGAATTTATTATCAGATAAGCCTAATAAAGCACCTAAATGGGAGGAAATCGGCAGAGGATATTTTTATATACCCAGCACAGAAGATTTGGGTTTCCAGCTGAAATTAACTTGCCTGCCTGGAAATGAAGTTCAAACAGGACCTTTAATTGAAGTAGAATCGCAGACTTTAGTGGCGACTGGTCCAGGTCGTTGTCCTTTTGAAAATCGACATGAATTTACTAAAGAAAAATTATCAGGCGATAGGTAAAAATCTTTTATATATAGGTATAACCTTATAGGTACCCTGTTCGCAAGTTGTATTTTTTCTACTTTTGTATTTTTAGTTTTAGAGTAATGTCCTACAATTTACTAGCCGACACATATGCCGATTCCGATTTCTCCAGAGACGTTTTATACAGATATTGTCCACCTTATGCACTGCATATAGATTACCGAAAGCAACTCATCCTCAAAGAAATAATAGGATTCAATTCAGACATTATTTGCTTGCAAGAGGTAGATAGCAAAGTTTTTGATGCGGATTTGCAACCAAATTTGTCAATTTTAAATTACGATGGCGTCTACAATCGCAAAGGTGCTGAAGTCGTAGAAGGACTTTCTACTTTCTTTAATAATGAAAGATACGAAAAGCTGAACTTTGAATCAAGGATTATAAGTGAAAATTTAGATCTTGAAAAGTTCAAGCCAACGTGGGAGAAAATCCAGAATGAAAAGACAAAAGAGAGGTTTATGGAAAGGAACACTGCTGTTCAGGTGATTTTATATGATAATAAGTTCAATAAAAACTAATAAAATTAAATAGACTTCATTAAAAAAACATTTTATATTTATTAGGCAACAACTTTAAGATCAAAAGATGACCCCACGCAAATTTTCATAGTTGGGAACACGCATTTGTACTTTCACCCTAATGCAGATCACATACGTTTATTACAAGGTTTTTATGTAGTAACCTATATCCAGGATGTCGCCAGAAGAACAAAGGAACAAGTATTTAAACTTTCGTTGAATTAGTAGATATTCTTCATGACAATCCTGTTGACAATTTTTCTAAAAATACTTTTTTTGACAGCATCCAAATTGTAACGTAAGCATAATTTTATGCGGAGATTTCAACAGCGTACCAGAATGTGGCATTTACCAATTAATGACTAGCAAGTACGTCCCCAGTGATTACAAAGACTGGAACAGCTGTAAGTCAGGTTTAGTTTAAATTTAGATGAAAATGAAAGAGAAATTCGATTTTTTATGAGAAAAAAAAAATTATCAATCTTCTTTTTCTACAGTTTTACCGAATATTAATTATACCTTTTTATAACAGTTTCCGAGGAGGCAGTGACTGATGTTTCTCTCTCGCAAGATATAACATTTGCAAGTGCATGCGGCACTCCAGAATTTACCAATTATACCGCCGATTTTTCTGGATGTTTGGATTATATTTTTTACGAAACGGATCAATTGAAAGTACGTCAGGTTATTCCCATGCCTAGCAAAGAAGAACTAGCTTTACATGTAGCAATTCCTTCTGTAGTGTTTCCGAGTGATCATATTTCTATATGTGCTGATTTAAAATGGAATAAACGTTAATTTTGTAAATATCTTATTAAAATTCATGCAAGAAAATTAGGTATACATTAATTTAAATAAAAATTCTTAAAAAAGTGTACATGTTTAAACAAATATTAAAATTAAAACTATTTTTAAATTAAAGTTGGAACCTGTCTTGACTTTAATAAATCTCTGCGTTATAGCGTTATATCATTTACAGAAGAGTGTTGCGAAGAGTTTTTTTAATCAATTAAATGCGAAAGAAAGTTTGTAAGTAAATATTATCTCCTCTTTATTATTATCCCCGAAGGGATTGTCGTCGTCAAATCGAGATATTTTGATCATTTTGATGCAAGAGTGCAGACCAACCTTTTGTCCCCTAGAAGTAACTATAGTTATTTCTAGGGGATTCTGCGACATTTTTATGGCTGCTCACACGGCAAATGGAAAATCCGAGTGAGTAGACATTCGTCTAATCAACCGGAATTTCCATTTGACGGGGCAGCCTGCGCACGCAGCGTGTGTTGGCTTCTCACTGGAGAAATGCTGCCATTGGTCGATTTTGAATAGCGCGCCAAATTTTGACCAATGGCAACATTGTGCCATTGACTAATGGCACACATTGGAGAAATGTTGCCATTGGTCAAAATTTGGCGCTCGATTCAAAATCGACCAATGGTAACATTTCTCCAATGAGTGCCATTGGTCAATGGCATAATGTTGCCATTGGTCAAAATTTAGCGCGGGATTCAAAATCGACCAATGGCAGCATTTCTCCAGTGAGAAGCCAACACGCGCTGCGTGCGCAGGCTGCCCCGTCAAATGGGAATTCTGGTTGATCTATGGTTGATTAGACAAGTGTCTACTCACTCGGATTTTCCATTTGCCGTGTGAGCAGCCATAAAAATGACACAGAATCCCCTAGAAGCCTAGAAGTAACTATGTAGGGACAAAAGGTTGGTCCTTGGTCGTCTGCACCGTCTGCACTCTGCACAGTGCACTCTTGCATCAAAATGTGAATAGCCTGCACCGGTCGGGTAGGCAGAGGTGTAAATACACCATTATAGACAGGACGGGATTAAGGAATGGCTATTAAGAAGACATGTATTGTGTTTCACATTAACATGATTTATAGTAGAATCCAAAGTATACATTCAATGTTGTGTTTGAGTTACATTACAGTAACACTTGTTTCTACTTTTAAGATACTTTACAAAAATTATATACACGCTACTTCGTTCACTATCTCGAGAATAAAAGAAACGAGATCTGCAGACTGTTATTTGGTGACAAAAACTTTTAATTTAATCTTTTTTTTCAACGTATTTAATTAAAATTCACATCCCAAGTTCACTTCCTATATATACACTTTTAATCCTTAACACACTTCTTTTCAAAATTTTAACAATCTAGGCCTGCACAAAAATAAGGAATAATGAAAAGTACTTGTACTAATAATTACCCAACTTAGTTTTAAAAACAAAAACAAAAAAAAAATAAATAAAAAAAAAAAAAAAAAAAAAAAAAGCGATTGAATCGCTTTACTTAAGAATATTTCTTAGATAATACTTGAAGCAAACTGAAATAAATAATTTTCTTTTCGATAACATACATAACGAAAGAAATAAGATGTTTGCATACTTCAGTTCTCCAAAAAAAAAAAAAAAAAAAAAACTCTCAAATCTATCAAAACTGAATTATCTCAAAATATTAAATCATACAACTTTCTGCAGATCTAAGTTTATATATTCGTAAAAATGTAACAAATCTACGGGCTTTTTCCCTAACCTATGGACTCATCTTTGTGAACTCTTCAATAAAAGTAGTTGATGGTGCTTGAGAATAATCACGCAAAATATTACACATAGTGTAATTTTGCATCATACACTCTATTTAACAATGATAGAAGAAATTCAAGAACGAATCAAAACAAACATGATGACATTTCCAGTCAACAATTAGTCTTTAATCTAATTTTGAATCTGAAACGCTTTTTTCAGAGTAGAAATTAGAGCGTTCGTTGATTGATCCTTTAGTTGGCGATTTATCTCTCATATAAAAAAAGAACCCAAATCTTCAAAGGGTTAAAGGTCAGTTAAATTATTTACACGTAACTAGAATTTCGCAAACCAAAGCAGTGAAATGATCAACGCTGCACAGTAAATTGTAGACATACAATTTCAATCACAATCGCTGTTTTTCCTTTTTTATGATCACATTCCTCGTCTTGGTGCACTTGGAACAAGAAGCTGAAGGGCAGTCATCGCGTCTGGGAATAACGAATGGTAGTTGACAACTGGTACGTAGGCAGCAGTAATAACGCGACCCGCGAACCATCGACCATGTAAAGAGTTTACAGCAGCTACTGCCGTGGCGATGGACGGACACTTGACGTAGACGTTTCCTTGTGGAGATGCTTGGTCCACGTAAACGTGTAAGACTCCTCCATGTTTGTTACACTCTTCGATTACATCGTCACGAATTTCCTTCGCCCAATTTGGATTTGATTCACTGAAAATATAGAACCATTGGTTAGTCTTAAATTTTCATAGATTCTGCTTCGTGAATATAAAAAATGTACGAATTCTTAACTAAAAATATTTCTTAAATATATATGTTTGTCATCAGAACGTCATTTAAGTAAAATCCTCAAATCAGAACTGACGAAATGTTTACTCTGGCATATGCTATCCCCCCAGTGAAAGCTCGTATTACATAACACTGGGTCTACTAAAAAATATGCCTTTGAATACGAGGATAAAACGAAATATAATTTCAAGAAACTTACTTTTGTGGATCGAACATATTCGAGAGCATGAAGCACTGCGTAGCAATTGGTGGCGCAGCTTGTGGTGGAGGTTGTGGTTGTGTAAGAACAGGAGCCATATTTAAAGCGTTAGCTGCTGCTTGTGGAATTTCTAGACCTGTTCCTTCCGCCAGTTTGAACATCAGCTGCAATCTACCAGTTGCACCAAGATCAATACCACTTCGATCCAATTCGTCTGTGTCCAGTAGAGAAGGTCCCTGCATTAAATCAGTTCTTTCCGTAACATTGCCGACTTTCATCGGTCTTCCGGCGAGTTCAAACCCATTAAGTTGTTCCAATGCTTTTTTAGCATCGTCAGCATTCCTGAACTGTAAAACAAAGGTTTTCTATGTCTGATTAATTTTGTTATCACTTTTGAGAATGAAGAAACTTTCCCTTAAATACTTACAGTTAGGAAACCGTATCCTTTACTCCTTCCAGTTTCAGGGTCCATGATGAGTTGTATGTTGTCGATCTTTCCAAAAGGTTCAAAGATTCCTCGTAGCATATCTTCTGTAATGTTAAAGTGCAGAGATCCAACATACAATCGCATAGGACCTGTTTGACCTTTCGGCATAAGGTTTGGCATTGAATTACCCATGCGATTCTTTTCTGCTTGTGTGTGTTGTACCACAATAGGCACTCCGAGAAGTTTCTGTCCGGATAAACCAAGTGCCTGTAAAAAAAGAATCAATGTAAATACTGACCTAGAATTAATTTTAACAAATTTTTAATATGTTAACAAATACTTACGAGTGTGACACTCTCGGGATCTTTAAACTCGACATAAGCGATGCCTTTGAAGCGTCTCGTTTTGTTGCAGGTAATGAGTCTGACATCTTGAACCTTTCCAACACTTGAGAAGAATTCTTCCAAATCACGTGCTCGAATTCGTTGACTCAATTGCATACAAAATACTGTCCGAGCATCGCGTTCCTCTGGAGTCAATTCATCATTCCTGCTGCAAATCATCATATAATTTAGAATCACAACTTTAAACCCATGAACGAGAACGTGCTTCCCTCATTTAAAATTTGTTAAATAAAGATTTATTGTCCAACACAAAAGTTGCTTGCAAGACAGTAAATCCATATTATGCTTTCTTTTGCATAAACATATCCCCCGGTACAAAACTGACAACTGCTTTGGTCGGGTCTAGTCAAATTATGCAATTTCATTTCTAAACAATATACATATTTCTCATTTATACTTACATTCCTAATGGGCTGACACCCTTTCCAAATGGTGGACGAGCTCTAGGGAGAGTGATAGGTGTTAGGGACCTTTTCCTTCTCCTGTCGCGATCGCGATCCCTGTCTCGTCTGTCTCCTCGGTCTTTTTCCTTTTCATCTTTATCTCCTCTATCACGATCTCGCCTATCCCGAGAACGAGATCTACGTTTTCGGTCACGATCACGGTCACTACGGTCACGATCACGATCTCTCTCCCTATCCTTGTCCCTATCACCACGATCCCTTTCTCGATCACCGCGATCCCGGTCTCTGTCACGATCTCCTCGATCCCGATCTTTTCTGTCCTTGTCTCGACGATCTCGCGATCGCGAACGAGTCCTGGAGCGATGCTTGCTCTTTCTACAAAAAAGGAGAAATTGTACATTAGATTAAAAGTGCGTTTTTGTATCAAAACATGTAACGGGATTCATATCCCGCTTATTTTTAAAAACTTTACAGGTTGATCACGCATTCTTCAAAAATTAATCATCTTAATTGTAAAGTGAGATAAATCTTTATAAATTATTAATTTCATAACAAATTCACAATATAGTGACCACCCTGCTTTAGTGATTTTAAATTTGTTATTCTTCAAATAGTTTTTTTTATTTTTTTTTAATTTTTTTTTTATTTTAACACTTTTTTCTTTTAAAAATTTACTATTCTGAGATCATTGATTATGTATTGTGATTTTTTTGTATAATTCATGCTGATTACACATATTTTATCCAAAGTGAATTAAAGAATCTTTATTATGACTTGATCATAAACCAGCGCCTAGCGGTACTTATCTGAATCATGACCATACCCTTTTTGGCATATTATTTTGACTTATTTAACATTATTCCAGGTTTTGTACGAGTATTTTGCCTATATACTCACCATCTTCAGGTTTAACCTTTGGAATTATCAAAATAAGCGGCATTTACACTAACTGTATGGTGTCTATAACAAAGAGAATATAACTTCAAGTAGCTGATATAAGAGTTTGTAGATTGTCGTTTACTTTTTAAAAATTATCATTTGCACAAACCACTATTAATGTTTATTAATTAAAATAATATCACTTCTAACTATATAATGCAACATATCTAATCTGACAGTTGAATTATGTAGTCAGAACTTGAAAATCTCAATTACGACATATATGTTATTATTGTCAAATAAAAGCTACTTTCCGAATATGAGGTCTAGAAAAAATGTGATCATGAACCATGGAGTAACATAATCCAACTTTTTAATCGAATTATGATCATCGACGTAGGGCATAGTGGTAAACAAAGCTTAACTATAGTGCCCAATTGTTCAAAATGCTTCGTATCAAGATAAATAAAAGATACTCACCCAGATGTCTTGCGGCTGGTTCCATTCTCTCTGGAGGATTTGTCTTTGGATGATTCCTGCTCCTACGAACAGCAAACAGTTGAATGCCATGCCAGACAGCCAAGGTGGCAGGGACGCGCGAACAAAGGGACAAAAAGCAAATCAGTCAAAGTTAGTTATCTTGCAACAACTACATGGATATAAAATTTACGGTTTGAGATTTAAGAGAGTACAATAAAAAAACAATATATAGTTTGATTGATAAATAAGCGGCAAATGCACTCTCATCGATGACTACTCGAGGTTCGATGTTGACAGCACAAATTCAGTTCAGCACTTTAGTTTAGTTACTTTCGGGTCAGGGAGACGACTGAACTTAGTGCCGCGACGCGTCGCATACACCTGGCTCAAACTTACCAATCGATTATCGGGTTTTAGGAAAGCATTGCAATCTTGGGTTGAGCTTGCCTTGGTCTTAAACTACCAATGGCCAACCACACATCCTTTTTCTTCTGCAAAAGAGAGCCCTCGTCAAAGACAGAACGTTTTCAAGTAACACGAGATGGCCCTAAACCTAACGGCTAATCTAATCCTTGGACATAATATCGCATCTCCTAAGTTCAGAATTATACTCAATTTTCTATTATACGAATCTATCTCCTCACTACCAACACTTTCGACTCATCGCTTCAATATACATTTTTAATCCTTTCACACCAAACGATTCTAAATTCTAATCACAATTTGTGTTAGGATATCAGGGTTGCTGCAGAAGTCTAATTGCACAATTTCGTATTGAAAGATTTGATAGTTTCAAGAAGAATATAATATTATAAAATTTTAAGATCTGTAATACTAAAAAATAATATTAAAATTTTAAAGAAAGTACTGTGAATAAAATTGTATGAGTTTCCCAGATCCTGTAGCAATCCTGGATATGCTTTTCTGAAAATATTTAAACTTGCATCAAGTGTGAGAAAGGAAGGTGTAAAGGCATTAAATATGTGTAAAATAGGCTTTATCGTTACTTTCAAATCGCCCTTCTTGTTCACCCAAGATTTTTTTCATTTTGAACAATATTTACGTTATTTTGAATAACATAATAAGAACCTAATGATATTAATTGATTTATGTCATGAAATTATCAGCAGATTTATAAATACTGTATTTATTTCTAAAAATATACTGAATCTGTCATAATCAAAACCTAAAAATGACCCTAATTCTCAGAATCTTTGAATCCCAAAAATACTTTAGAAGGATTATATTTAGACATTTTTGTAAACTATTATAGAAATTTTTCTATAAATACCTGTTTCTCAATGTTACTGATTGAAAACTATTTAACAAACTAAGTGGAGTAATTAAAATATGATAAATATTACTGTTTCAGGGATTAGTTTTGTAGGATATTGTTGAATAAAAAAAATGCTATGTACTGTATAAGCAAGAAATAAAAAAATATATTTTTTGGATTCTAGCATAAACACGATATTAGTAATGTTTTTGAAACGTTTCAAATATCGTGTGTCCACTGGGAAATTTCTTTCCAAACACTACCATTTTAGTGTTAAAATACATTTTCCAAAAAATGTTACAGAAAATATATTAAATGTCACTGACCTACAAATCTAAAAAAAAAAAAAACGTATAATAATTGAATGTAATTTTTCTTTGCTGGGTACCAGAATTTACGAACAAAATACCGTATTAAAAAAAGACTAACTACCAAAATTCTAATTTTAGGAACTCCAGGTAAAAAATTATGTTTGCTGCTTCCTCCTCTAAATACACTCGACTTCCTCAAATCTGATGAAATCCAAAACAGTCTCCTTTAAATCTAACTAAATTCCTTCTCTCAAATTTAACCAACAATTACACATGCGTATTGCGTATAAAATAATGTTTTTTAGTATTTTAAACTGCGCGCGAATACCAACCAATCAGATACCCGAGCGCAATACATGCGCAGTGGTATCAAGTGAGATTTGAGAGAGATGCTGGTTGGATTTGAGAGAGAAATGCGGTTAGATTTGAAGGATTATTAGATTTGAGTTTGGAAGGATTAGATTTGAGGGAGTCGAGTGTAAAAAGACAATTTTAATTGCATAAATAAAAAAAATTAGACTACAATCGACATTCTAGAGTGTTCTGCGATGAGTCTCATTTGGGAAATATGTACGTAAGAGATAGTGACTCTAAGACCTAACATTTATAACTTTTATTATCACGGATGGAAAAATGTTGATAATGATATATGATGTCATTTCGCAGTACCTCAGATTTAAGTGCATTCTAGGAACTCGCTGTGGAACATCGTACGAGCGCGAGGGTACATGTTACGTATGATCTATAAGTACAGAAAATGGAGGTATTGATCAATAGGTAGTATGTAACAGAAGTAACGAACGTTATGTATGTGCGTTCTACTTATGTATAAAAAAAAAAAAATGGACTCCGCGACGAATGTCGTAAAGCGACAGACACCGCGGTCCATGCTATAAAACTGCGAGGGTTTTTTTTTATCACAGAACGCAAAGAATAATCGAGAAAGGAGATGAAATGACTTACCCCTTTTTTATATGGAGCCTCCAACATCGCCTCGACATCCAAGTCCTCCGCCATTGTGTGACTTGGAGAGTTTTCTGAAATGCCACGCATTAGCACACGCAATATGAATTTTGAGCGCACTCGAGTTAATCTAGACTAAAATTGCTCACGTACAGAGAATCAGATCTATAAGGATTAACGAAAAATGTTTCGTGTTAGGAATTATCGTCCAGTTGCCTAGAAAAATTAATGTAAAACACGCACGTTCACCTCAAATCGACCTACCGAAAATGGTGGAACACCGGAGAACGATCGATGCAAATATGAACATCTGCGCATGCGTCACTCGACGGAAATGGAATTAGGCTTTATCCACACCTCTCATTAAGGACCGTTCACATCTCACAAAGCAAGCACGCGTTGTTGCGCAACTTTAGGCGGGAAAATTTTAATTACAATTTTTTTATTTAGATAATAATAGAAACATATTTAGCGGAACGCTGTTTATTATAGTTGTAATTCTTATTACTACAATAAGAAAAGCACTGTTCCACTAAATATTTTTCTATTGATATATAAATAAGAAGATTGTAATTCAAATTATTCCGACCACTTCCGGCTAAAAAGGCGCAAAGTATGAAATAACCTTTATTATAGGGATAGTTAACGTTCCCGCCAAATTTTGATTTTGACTTCAGTAGTTTTTTTCACACCAAGTTTTAAAAAGATTGCAAATTCGATTTTTTACCAATTTTTAATAAATTGCGCGAAAATAAAAGATAAGATATTCTCAATTCGTAACATATGTGAAATTCTGAATTTAACATTCATTGTTCTACTCTACTTGGTTATATTATAAATTTTGTTCAAGGTTAAATTTTTTTTTTATTATATTAATGAGTTTAAAATTTGCTCAATGAGCTTTATCGCAAACATTTAGTTTCGTAAATTTTAAATTGACTTTATTATGCATGGTGATTACCATCTGTAACTTGCTAGCTGAATTTAATCAAAGATGACACTAGCAGTACAATTTGATAACAAAAACATGAAAATAGAGATTTTTTATAACATACCTATATAATCTGAATGAAAAATTGCTTAGTCATTTGAAGTTAGAACCTCTTTCTGCATTAGAATTATAAACATTTTTAATTTATGTTTATCAGATTAATTATTTAGAAATTAAATTTTTTTATAATGAGTTTTATAATATGTTTTAATAACGATTTCAAATTTTCAGTTTGAAATGTTACAATTTTTAACATTTCAATTTTGAAGCTGGAAGTCGTATATAAGTGTAAACAATATTTTAATTATATAGTTTAAATTTTCTCTCTAATAATTAGAATTAGCAAATTAGAATTACAACAAATCTGAAAAAAGTATGAATGAAAGAGTAAATAAGAAAAAAGAAAGTGAACAAAATCCTAAATACTCTCCATGAATATAGACATGTAAATTAATTTTACAATTCTTAAAATGTAGAATGTTTGCATTAACATATTAAAATTAATATGATTAATATTCTAAAATAGATAAGAAATATAACTAATTTTCAAAAAGAAACTCCAGAAAATTTTCTGGGTTTTCCAGAGATTGTATATAAATACAACCCTCTTTCAAAATACAGGGCATGTTATGACGGCTTCGAAGAATCCACGTGCCACCAAAGAATGCTTAGGGGCTTACCTCGACTCACTCACGATATATGTTGTAATGCGTAGTTGCGTATACGGAGGAATCCATTAATCGTGGAAGAGATCCTGAGGGTAGAAATTCTGGGAGGGTGGCAAAGGTCCTACACGTGTCTTAGGTGCGGCTCTTTGCTCTCCCTCTTTTCTTTCACGTTTTCCCCCTTGCAATTTTCCACAATCGCCTTTCTAAGATCTGAGCATCTAGGGTAACCTAGATACGAACATTACAGAAAAAGAAATCAAAAGAGACCAGAAAAATTAGAACACAGCAAAATAATATTCTTCAACTATTACTTTTCGCAATTTACTAATATAAAATAAATTAAATAAGGATGCTTTTTCACAGAATCATCAAGTTAAATTTCTAAATGTAGAAAAATCTTTACAAATCTGTTTTAAATTGACTAAACAATCAGAAAATTCAGTTAAAAATATTTCAAATTATCAATTCAATGATTTAAAAATCAAGATTAGGCGGATGAGTTAAAGATTACGAGTCATTTTTAAAATGTTGGAGTTGATTAGAAATACCCATAATTAAGGGCCAAAGATCCTAAAGTTCAAAAACCTTTTATAGAATTCCTTTAATTGTGAGTTCATCGACCCAAAGTGGGTCACTCCAAACATCAATCCGAAAGAAAGCCGCCTGCCGCTCTCAGAATCAACCTTGGGTCTAGAAAGGGTCACGTTTTGCTGCCCACATCGATCAAAAGAATAAGGGAAAGTTTGTGAACTCTTCAGAGTTGGCCCTCCCTTATATTCTTTGTCTCCTATCGAATTTATTCCCTTCCAGGACCGTCTTCCTGAAAATACCATAAATAAAAGTCAATACATTCCTTGAGACAAATTCTGAACTTAAAAATATATTCTATTTTCGTTTCTTGAACCTTATACAGAAATTGCAATTGCGATAAAATAAACTATTTATTTGCTTGTTAATAATAAAAAAAACTCCATAAGTAACGATAAATAATTGAATAAAACCAAAAACCATTTTTTTCATTTACTAACGGCATTTTAGCGTTAAAAAATCGAAAACCTTTGCAATCAACAATTTTTCAAAAAAAAAATAACTTTTCTTCAAAAAATATAAGTGTATTTTTGATCCGGTCTAATACATAAAAATGCTAACAAAAGATATTTTTAAAAAATTTCCCAAGTTTGATCTTTCTCCACAAAGAAAAATTTTACTCAAATTTTTTTCTAATATCTGTTGATTGAACGGGTTGAAAATGTTCCACTTTTATACTTTTTTGGGAAGAATTATTCTTTGTTAAAAATTTATTTCTTGTGGCAGATTTTTATTTTAATTAACAAAATGGTTTCTTAAGGGAGATTTTTGTTTTTTTAGTCTAAAATAACATCAGTAAATAAAAACACGGTTTCTATGCCTTCGTTTCTATAATAAATAAAAGAATCGAAACAAATAAAATTCGTTAGAATAGACGTCTGAAACTTCAGTCCCATTTTCTTATCACATTTATCTTATATACTTTCCCATTAAAAAAATATTCTGCAGTGCAAATTGAGATAGGAATATTAAAGTTGAAGCTTTATCAACAAATTTTTTGTCCACGCACGTGTCAGTCTCCAATCGATGATCCCAAAGGTTCGAGGGCCGAATCTGCACAAAAACAAGAAAGGGGATACGTCCCTCGAATCTCGGATGCGTAAAACCCAGCTACGTATATCGATTTTCAGTGAAGCCCAGTGAGATAAATGGCTGTTACGATTTTTTACAAGCAGCCTCAGAAATTCCTGATCCTGCTCTCTAATATCTGCTCAAAATATTGCAACTAAAAGCTGCTTTTTTATATTAATTATTATTCATGACCTTAGGGGCGTTAGACCCAAGCGTTAAGCTCAAAATTTCATTCTCCATTTTACTCAATGAAAAGTATAGATAAATATTTTTTCGCTCTGTAGTATTAATCTTTTTTCAAATATAAGATTGCGTATAGAGCGCAAAAATATTTAGTTTCGATACTTTTTGCATAAAACGAAAAAAAAATTAGACCACACGCGTTAAAATTGACTCACATGTTTTTCCTCTAAAGTTTGTTGTTCTCTGAATTATGAAACGATTTCAAGTATTTCGTGGAACGAATGATTAATTTACATAAGATGTATTTTCGCGTAATTCGATGGCGAAATCAACGAGAAGGGAAACAGTGAATGGATTGGGGCAGGCCACATTTGAGAAAATGAATTGCCGGGAAAAGAAGAAGAAAATATCAAAATATTGATTAAATTTTTTTTTCCAGGAAAATAAGAAGAATACTTTTCGTAACACTTTCTGATAAACTCAAGACTGGGTAATAAATTGATAATTTAATCGGTTCAGTGTCTATTAATGGTAAAACTGAAAGAGAGGAAGAAATATTCAACTATTATTTCCTTATTTATAAAATATGGGAAGGGAAGTATAAGTAAGTAGATTATGATATTGCTTGAAAATTTTTATTCAGCATATAGGACAGTGACCAGCCACAGGCTGTGGAGTCACATTTAGTGCATTTTAAGAAAAGTAATAACTTTACAACAGACAACCTCTTAAATTTAAATATCATAATTCGAGACTATATACAAAAAACAATATAATAACAACACACAATCACGACGAATCCCACTTTGGATATTGCGGATAAACCGATTCTCGTTTCACGTAATAATTACTTTATAATATCTAGCCGCTACACGAACTGTCTACTTTTTTCAAACTGGATTATAAACTTATGACATACAAATAACATGCGCTTCACTGATATTAATTTATAAATTATATTTACATACGCACTTGCACTCACAATCGCTCGCCTTTGCACTCATGCAATGAGGTCGCTAAAATATATATTAACAATACGGTATAGAATTTTAATGGCAGGCGGTTTGTGTCAGATTGGCGCTAGAATTTAAGTATTATATTTACTGATGTGTATGAGATAATGAAAAGATGTTTAGCACCGCGAAAACTTTTTAAGATTTGGATTTAATGAACAAGGACAATGAGGTGTATCTTCGAACACCGTACCACGTCTAAAAATATGAAAAAATAGAAATTAACAATAATTTTCAATAAATGATAAAACAACAACATATATGTATATTCATTTGATAAAGATAATTTAAAATACATCAAGACAAATAATATAATTAAATTATATTTGAAAATTTTTAAATAATTTATAAATAATTTTTAAATAAAAATTTGGTGAAAAGAATTTCAAAGCTTTGAATAATTGAATTGTATAAAGAAACATTTCCTTTCGTCATCTTTTATCACCTTTACTCATAATATGTGATGAATTTTTCGCCCCCCAAATTTTTTCTTTCACAGAACTGTACTTCCTGGCATCTTTAATCTTTATTGGAGAGTCTCAATTTAATTTTCATCAATTCACAAACTGTAAAACCTGCTCAGTTTGGTGACTTTAATGCTCGAAATGACGGACGCCAGGAAGTTCGCGCTCTGCAAACGCAAATCCACTGCCTAAATTTAGTGTCTTATCCTATCGAAAGTCAAATAACAGCGATAGACAATCAGTTACTTTGACCGGACAATAACTCCTTAAGATACTCATTTCGGTACGAGTGTTCGATTTATGAATAAGAAATGCGTTTTGTCTACTTATACAAGTTTGTCTGACTATAAAAGTTGATACAAAAGACCTTCTGACATTTAAGTACAAAAACTGACGTCAAATAATTTAAATAAATAGATTTTTTCGAAGGGAATCAGTAATTCTTTCTGCAAAATGATGTTTCTATAAAACTTTCTAGGACAAAGTAGACCAAACACATGAATGAAGATAGAATGAGGATCGCATAGTGAAGTGATACTTTATAAGTAATCAGTTCCATGCGCTTGCGGGGACTGGATTAATCAAGTCGCACCGCCGTACACGCCTTATAATTATTGTGTAGTATCTATAGATATAAATAATATATATGATTACGCAACGATTAGAGTTTTCCTTCGTTTACTGAGTTTAATCAAATAAATTATCATTCGATAAACCCCCAGCAAGGCGACCCACCTTCCCGAAAAGCGAAGAACATAACAAAGAGTGTACATTATGAATAAATGTAGAAATGTGATTAACATTATGAATCATTAAAATATAAACGTAGGTCAATATATGTGCAGTAGGTCCTCGCACGCGCGTGTACAAATTTATGCAACTTTTCGAGTGTATGGAATATCACACGCGCGTGCGTGTACACGAACACGCTTGTACTGGCAGTGGGCTCAGTTTTCTCAATACTCTGGTAGTACGGAGCTCTTATCACAGAGATATTAATGTTTGGTACTTTTGTAGTCTTTAGCCACGATCGCTTCACGCTTGTTTCACTTGACTCTGAAATTTTCTTATATTCCGAAGTTGATATCAGTTGATGTAAGTTGATCAGTGAAACAAGCGTAAATTGAAATCGACAGAACCGGATGCGTGAACACCGGTAATTTTCGCGTTCGTGAAAAATAACTCTTGGCCTAGAATACACAGAGTTGTTTTTCACAATGTTATATGACAGGGTTACTAGATTATTATCATATTTTTAGGCATGACCTTTATAACTTATCTGTTTTTCTGAGCAACCCGTGTCGTGAACTCGAGAACGCGATGTAAAACGATAAAAAATCGAAGAGAGAAAAGTATACGAGAACAGAAAGACGGAACCTTGTCAGGAAAGGGGAAGAATAAATATGCAAGTCTTTAAAACAGAACGTTCTCGAGTCGTTCTCTTGGCCTTTTAACTTAAACTCTAATATTAAACCCGGAAATTGCAGTGATCGCTCTAGAAAGCCTCGAATTAAAGACGCTGGAGTCACTCCACATCCACTAAGAAGCCCGAGCGAACTGAATCACCGAGTTTTGTCTCTGTGCGTTGATCCCGGTCCGCTCGTGTTCCATGGACTCGAGAATCATTTTGCAACGTTTTCTCGGTGGCAATATTAGGGTTTGCCTGACAGGGATCACTAAATCGAGAGGATCTGGCGATGGTGCTGGACTCACTGGATTGCTGCTGGGAGGTGTCAGAATCGGATGTTTTTCAACCCTGACTCCGTACTCCCTTTGACGTTGTTCCTCCACAGCTTCCAGGGCAGCTTCAACCCTCCTTCGAGCATCGTTTCCAGGGAGGTTCAGCAGCGACGAGCAATCGTTTCCAGCGAGGTCGTTGTTCTGACTCCCGTAGGACGAGTAGGGCGAGTAGGCCGGCGACAATTCTGGATAGAGAAAGACCTGAGTTGGTTCCTGAGGCTGTGGAGCCAGAGCCTGGAAAGACCTTTCCTCCACAGCAGCTGCAGCTGCTGCCGCAGCTAAGAGCGCGGGGTTCACTCCCATGGGGCTAGATGCGGCCTGAGAATACTGATCCCGCTGATAAAGGTAGTAAGAGAAATCCCTGGGCTGCATATAACTCGATGCAGTCGTATGGCAGGTTTCATCAGTCTTGTTCTCCTTGTCACTGTTCGTGCCTGAATTTGTGGTACTGCTAGCTGGTGCGACCTCAATCGCAGGCTCAATGGGCGAGTCGCGAGGTGAATTCGAGCTCGAGTCAGAGTGCACCTTGATGTGAACTTCCATGTTCTTCTTGTTGGTGAACGTCTCATTGCAGAGGGTGCACTTGTAGACCTTCGAACCAAAGTGATTGACCTGGTGGAGTTTGAGTACGTGGTTATAGCCGAAGGATTTTCCGCAGACTTCACATTTGTAGGGTTTTTCTCCAGTGTGGGTGCGAGTGTGAACCTTAAGCTGTTTCGAACACGTGAATCCCTTGCCGCAGGACTTGCAGACATAGGGTTTTTCACCAGTGTGGGTGCGCATGTGGATGACTAGCTGGCCACTCTGGATGAAAGTTTTGGCACAGACAGAACACTTGTGTGGTCGCTCGCCCGTGTGTATTCTCATGTGTCGGTGAAGCTTCCCACTATGTTCAAACGCTCTCGCGCAAACATCACACTTGTAAGGGCGCTCCTTGGTGTGGATGCGCCTGTGAACACTGAGATTCTCTTTGACGGAAAAGGACTTGTTGCAGTACTCGCACTGGTAGGGTTTTTCGCCCGTATGGGTGCGATAGTGCCTCGTGAGTCTCGCTGGTACCGCGAAAGTCTTGCTGCAGATGTCACATCTGTAAGGATCCTCACCGTCTTTACCGTGAGACCTCATATGACTCTGATAGACGTTTTTCTGGTCGAATATTTTCTGGCAGAGCATACACTGGTAGGATTTATCGTTGATCGCCGTCAAACGATCTGCGGATGGGGTTGCAAACACTGTCAAGTCCGGACTGCACACAAGACTCTTCACTGGTTTGCTCGGCTCCAACTTCGAAGCTACCAGCTTCTGACCCGCTTCGCGCTTTAGAATCGGCTCCTGATAATAACCCACCATTCTTGACTTCCAGTTCTTATCTGTAATTTAAAGAGAAATAGATATAGTCAACTTCCTTGAAATTTAACTAAGAGTTAAGTCCAAGTACACAAGAAGAAGAGATATGAATCGTTCACTGATTGATTCCGCGAAAACTTTATTTACTATGACAAGTTCATTTAAGAAAAAAGTGGGTGAGAAATTGTTTGGTTCTTTGATTTTTCTAATATTTTGTTCTAATATTTTGAATTAAAATTGTACCATTTGGATATTGCATAGCCATTGCGTGAGCAGAGAAAGTGTTCATGCTGAGAGGTTTAATTAGAATTCAAATCGAAGTATCAACAATATACGCGTGAGGATAACATGAGGTAGATAGGGAAGGCACTACGTCAGAATGCTTCTATCCTAGTGCACTACGAACTACTAAGTGAGATGCGTTCTACGTTTCAGTTGATTACGCACCGTCCTGAATCGCTGCGCGTTGCAACCACCATCCCCACCATCAAAGTCTTTTTTAACCCAAAACGCCCACTTTCCCAACGCCCCATGCGCGTAAGCACGTTCAATGTCCTATGACTTCTACTTATGACCCTTTTCACTATAACTTGCTCAACTTAAGATGGACCCACTTTGTGGCTCTCTAAATACCCTGCTCACAAGCGAGGGCCACAATTTTTAGAATTAGAGGAAGAGGTCAATGATCCCATAACTGATAGTGCGCGCGACTATCTGAACCTGATACAGATTAGATAGATTAGAAAATGTTCGACAAGTGTATAAATAACTCGAAATATCAAGTTGAAACATTTTTACTAATAGCCAGAGAGCAAAAAGAGTAAGAGCCAAAAGAGCTAAATGAGATTTCTAAACGAACCATTAAGTCCTTACAAAGAAACAACTTGACTAGGTCAGAGATTAAATATCGAATAAAGTCTGAGTAAGTAATTATATGTATCTCGTTTTCAAAACTTGTATGCATATAGTCCTTGCAGATATGTACATGCAACTTGTTTGACACCAAGTGATTTGTTTTTGTTGTAAAATAAGTGTGACGTACCCCTAGCAAAGAATTCTGGATATTTCGTACTTTCAGCGATGGCAGTCATTTGACGTCTGAGGGTATTTTCACAAAAGAATGACGCAAAGAGGGAAATAGTCAACAGTAATTGTTTCGGATTATTAAAGAGCGATAATAACTGTCAAACAATTAGCTAAACTGGGAAGACAAGCCTCGTGCCGAGTGTAAAGAACAAATACGGTCGTGAAAGTCGCAACGTTATTGCTGAGGCTACACGCGCATCGTTATTGGCGAGGCAGTCGATTTAGTGGAAACCTGAATCGACTGCCTCCACGTGTAGTCTCCACATTTTTTTATAGCGATCACCGACCTCGTGCAACTCAACGCGCGGTAAGGACGTCGAGTTACATCACAGAGAGTAGTACTTTCAGCGCTCTCAGCTATGCAATTTACACATCATTTTTACAACTATGAGATTTTATCTTTTATTTATTTTTGTATGCAACCCCATTGTTATCTATCAAAAATATTATTGATCGAACCCAGAGAAGACCGTAACAAGGGACGTTGCAAACGAGCGAGGGGATAACTCTGCGCCGAGCTCGTGCGCGACTTATCTTTAAGACGTTAATAATACGTCCTGATCAACAACAAAAACTGATAACAAACTGGTTTTGATGTTTTAGTTGATCTGATCTGATAGTTTAGGTTTGACTTTGAAATTTTGTGATTTTCATTGTTCTCTTTTAGAAGAAGTTGAGTAGTACGTAGTAGTTGAGACTTGATTTTAGTTTGTTGATGTTTCGCAGTTTTTGATAATGTTTTGATAGACATTCAGGAGGCTTTTAAGCAAGAAGACACTTGGACACTGCGAATCAAATATTTCATAATTATAATCATTTCCAAACAATTTCAAACCTTATTTAAAAAATAAAAATAAAAGCAGTAAATGCCTGAAAAATTCTGAAGGTTCAAATGAACGAATTGTATATTCGTTGTACTTTAAACCAGAATCCGTTTTCAAATATTGATTTATCGGTATTAAAAATAATTCTGTACGAAAGTAATTTGTAATATCTATTGTTATTTTTAGTTGTTACAATATTTCTAGACAAAATAGAATTGGGAAAAAATATTTCGTTGAACGTTCAAAACTTCAGGTAGATGACAGTAATACAAAGGACTCTGTTTCAAAGCCCATGTTTAATTAACAGATGCCCTTAATTGATTGGCATTATAAAAAAATACCTCTCTAATTCTTAGATTAAAATAAAAATCTCGGGAACTTACCAAATGTTTACAAAATTCGCGTAAACAGTGTAGTCCCTAGATCCAGTTCTTGGACGCCAATTTTTTCTTTTGAAGAGTTGCAGATCCTTTAGTGGTCCATTCTCGAAGGGCAGTTTTAAGTACAGTTAAACTTTCCTTTGCGAAACACTGATCGCGAAGTCACATCAAGTTTCTCGTTAGCATGGTCGTGATTAATATAATTCACTTATACCGTCGACGAGATTTAACGTAGAAAAGCGACGAAAACCGAAGGACCCGCCTCGGGACGACCAATCATACTGTGCAATGTTTACCTCCTACTCGAAACGAATAGAAGCGAAAATCAACGAGCATCACCGAATGATACTCGTCGAGCCGAGCAAAGTCAGGGGCGACGCGGATCACCCCTCCAACTTCTACCCACTCTACCACAACGCGATGACGACCTACAATTTGGGGCGCCTAAATGTTCCTGGCAGCACGTGGAGGCCGTCGCCGGGGTTTCAGTAGAGACGCGCGTGCGATCGGACAAGGGCAAGGGGAGTGCGAGTGAGACCAGTTGATCGTCAACGAGGACAGAAGTACAGATATACATTGAACCAGAGTCTCTCAAACATCAAATCGCTCTCGCAATTTACATATTTTTTGTTTTTCTCGCAAAATTCATTAATGCAGTCTCCTTTAGCTACTCTTGCTTTCGATTCAATTCCCAAAAGTCACTCGAGGGATAACCTTCATCCCTGGATTTCAAATTGAAATAATTTCAGTCTCAGAGTGAAAGTATCTTTGAGTCCAGGGGTGAACTCTCGACTTTTGAGTCAGGTATATAGGCATGTTCGATTCTTTGTAAAAAAATCGATTTTTTAGTTGATCTAAGGTCAAATACCCAGTGGGCAAACTATAATTAGAAATGTTTTTGGAACGGTCAAGGATTTTAAAATATCCTTGACGTTTTTAATATCGTTTGCCTAATGAGTAGACTAGAATCAATTCTTCAAAAGATCACCTTGGAAAGAATCGATCTTTTGGATGCAGTTATAAAAAGAGTAATTCCTCGTACTAAAAGAAAAGGACCTCCAGTTTATTTCACTTAAAAAAAAAAACAATCAACACCTTGATCTTCAGGGAAAAGAATCAATTCTCAAAAGAACTAAATGAAAATCGATTTAAAAGATTGGTCTTTTCGCGGACGCAAAAGATTGATCTTCAAAGAATCGATCAGAATCGAACATCTCTAATTTCAAGAAATTTTCATTGCTTGGCTCTATCTCGGAAAACCGCAAACTTTGGCAAATGACTATCGGTCATTTTGTAAAGTTCTCAGTCTTATTTGAGGTCAAAGACAAAGTTAACTATTGCAGCAAAAGCTGGCAACCCAGCTTTATTTTGTTGCAAACTTTTTTGCAAAATTTTTTCCCCGAAACAGGACCCAGGACTTTCCGCAATGGCTGGTAGTCACTCCTTGTACTTCATGATAAAATTCGTATGCATCTTCCGAGACAGAACCTTCTAAACAAAGTGTAGAGTAAACTGCCACTGCCAATGACAAATTGGTTGTTTAGTGGAATAATTACAAAATTAAAAAATATAAAACCGTACTTTTTCGAAGTGTGGAAGTCAAAATCCAAAGTATAAGAAATAGTCTAAGAAGAACCGGTTTGAGAAACTCTGGGGGCAGAGAAGAACGGGTGAAACAGAGGGAGAGCAAAGTACGAAGTGGATGAGAAAAAGAGATAGCAATAGGAGGAAAGAGAAAGATAGAATGATAATGAAACAGACAGAGAGAATGTTTTGCACTTCGCGCGTGCAGCTCACAGGTACACGAACACAAATGAATGATCCACATAAAGTCATGTGTGTAAAGTTGCCCCGTCATTGATAGCCAAGAGCTGATTCCAGTGTGTTGATAAACACGTGTGTACGTACACAAGCTGAACACTTAAATTCTGCTTTCACCGCGCCTCAAAACCTGCCCTGTGCCTTTCTAGATCTGATGGGTCACTTGACGCTTCAGTGATAAGCACACGCAATTTTGTGATAAAATTATTAATATCTAATAATCAATACTGTATCCTTTTATTCCATACCCAGAAATTTAGGGGTCTTTTATCTCAATGGCAGATATGAAGAGTATGCTCCATCAATTATCTAAAAAAGTTAAGAATGAGTTGTTTAGATTGATACTATTTTGTTATTTGTTTTGTAAGTAAGTGATGTATCCTCACCCAGTAATCAAAGTCGCTATTATCAAAGGATTCTTCATGTTTCCAAAGCTATCATTTCGGGGAATCCACTTCTGATTCGATGATGCTGAGACGCCTTTAAATGATCTAAAAAAAAGTTGAAATTAGAAGATGGAATCTGATTGGAGAACTTTAAAAGCCTAGATTTCCCTTGCAAATGTAAATTTGAAGTCGCGTACATTAATAAACTGGTTATCTATTCTATAATAATTTAGCTAGTCTTTAAATATGGTTTCAGACCCTCTAAAAACGTGTCAACTTCTTGATTTGAATAGGCTTTACATAGTACACACCCACATTTGAATTTCAATTTTGCCACTCTGATTTATTATTAATAGAAGTGGTGCGTGCAGTTTATTTGTAAAAAAGTAACGTCGAAATTTAACTCAGGACAAAAAATAAATGGGTTTTCTGAAAAGGTCACATACGTGTAGCAATATTTTTCAGCGATTATTTAGTAATGTTAAAAAGTAGACACGTTGTAAATTGAAAGGATGAACATTGAGATAGGTACATATGGTGTACGTGCTCAATCGGTTTATTGAGTTGCCGAGGAATTTTCGAGACTTAAGGATATGGGGCGGACTTTCTGCTCAAGTGTCAGCCAGAAGTTAAGGGATAGGAAAAACCCAAAGTACGCGAAGTAGAGAAGGTAGGTCCAGGTACGTCCTAGAGCTAGACTAGCTGGCTAGATGAACGCTGCCAAAAAGAGAAGATCTTTGACCGCTACTTAGCAATTAGCAACTTTCTTTTAAGTATTTGTTTAATAAAGCTATTTCATCTATTGTTATGAAAAATCCTGACGTGTTTTGAAGTTATTTCGTATTTAAGATAATGTAGGCCTCAGATCTCTCCCACTTCTGAAAAATTGTGGACACTAATCTATCCCACGATGGGCACTAAGCAGTTTAGCTTCAGCCAAATTCGAAAAAAGAATGTCTTTCCAGGCATAATGAAACGTAAAAAAAGCTTCATACACAAATGATGAAGATGACCTTTCCTTCTTCGAGTAGAAAAACATCGTATTAGCCAGACGAGAACTTCTTCCTCTCAAAGTAGAAACATTTCACGTCAAGACTGATGACCTTGCTTACTAACTTGCTCATGAGGTTTATGAAAATGTCAGATGCGTAGAAGGTATTGTTTGTTGTAAATACTCTGAAAGCACATCCTATTTCCTAACTTTAAGACCTTATATCCATCTCTCGACAATTGTATCTTTTTATAATTCTTAGGATGTTTAGAAATGAATTAATTCATCATTAATTAATATAATTCCTCGTGTTTTGTGAAGCGGTATCTGACTGGATAATAATTTCATAAGAAGTTCGCCGACCTTGTTAAAAGGCAAAATGCGCGTGGCATTTGGGAAGACGCACATGTAAGTTTTGTGAGAATTTGCAATGTGTTTAAAAAAGTTCTGTATCCCAGCCCGATGAGGTGGCGTGCCAAAGGGAAGGCTTGGGGAAGGCTACGAATTTTTGTGCGAGCGAACGTGTGTCGGCAGAGCAATGACCTAGTGCTGCACGTGTTAACCCCAGAAACCACGACTGCTGCCTCCACATCCAACTACAGCGGACAGCCTTAGATGAGCGAACCGAGTTGATGTAAAATTCAGGAGAATGTTTTTCAGCCTACAATCACCAGGGACGAATTGCCGCGTAAAAACAGTTTTGATGAATTTAGCTGGTACTATAAAAAATAGCTCTAAATCGTTGATGGTCTTGGTATTAAAACCATTTAGGAAATCTTGGTCTCGTTGCATTCTTATTATTTACTTTTTCTTGTGTTTATATATCTGGGTATTATTATGTTATTCCTATTCAGCTGGATTTTTCCGTGACTCAACGGCCCAGTTACGCCCTGACGAGGACCTCTGATATTTTGTTTCTTGTCAACAATTTGAGTCGCAGTCTGTTCAAAGTGCAGAATCTTCCCACAATCTGATAAAATGCAGGAAAACAAGACAAATTATATCATGTCTGACTTCTAGAAGTCTACTAAAAAGAAATGAGGGCTATTAAAGCTCTTCATATTCCAATAATATCCTGATGATCTATTAATATCAGTCCTAGAAGTATAGTTTTTGTGAGTCTAATTTAGTCCTTGTATAGAATAAGACCTTTCAATTCTCTGATACTTGATACCTCAATGAATTTATAAACTTGAGGTCGATGAGGGTTTAATCCAAGGTTTACATTACTTGTATGTATTGACATTTCTAAGTTCCCAAGATCAATGTGTGCTAAGGTGAGTGAAGTTTACCTCTTTTGCGTGGTTCTACCTGCCTTCTTTCACAATAAGTTTTCTGTTGTGCAGAGGTTTGGCATGATAACACGAAAAAAAAGAGAGAATTAACTGGTCCACCAAGCCCAAGCAAGAGAAGGATAGTACTGGATTCTATATCTATATATTGTATATCCAGTACTGACGTCAGCTCCCAGGGGCCTCTGACATTAATTTAGGGTTCGGTAACCTCATCTCTGCCTTTGTTCAATTCTTCCCTGCAGAATTCATTACCAGTTTCAGACCTTTCAAAATCATTTTTCACATGTTATCTTATTTTTTAACAATTTTGTTGTAGTTCCATGACTTCTAGATTTCCCCAGATCGTTGATACCCTGCTTAACAATGATGTTGGTTCATAATTATAAATATGTGGTGTTGGGTCCTCTTGATTTAGTATTCAGCCCTGTTGTTAGCCAAAAGCTGAAAGTGTGGACGATATCGGGGTCGAGAAGGGAATTCGGTTTGACTATGTAGCATAACCGAGCCTGTGTAGAAACTGGTAAACTTAGGCGAGGAAAGGAGAAGGTAGATGACGTATGGAGTGGGGTTCGGTCTAGAGCGGTGTCGTACTTGACCATCTCAACGCAACTTGTTTTAAGCTATGCCGTAACGACCTTAGAAGTCGCAATCATGTTGAAACTGAAATGGCAAAGGGAACGTCAATGCTCTACTCCTTTTCGTGCCACTCCGTGCGCTTCTGCTTCCATCTAAAGAATCTTAAAGAGGCCTTCTGTCTCTTATGGATACTGTTACTGTTAAAGAAACTAAATTGATGTTTTTTAAATTCAATTCATATACCACGTTAATCACGATACAAATTTAAGTAATTTTACTATTGTATCGCATCTTTAAATTCTATATTCTAAATTACTACTTTTTTTCCATGGCCTTCAGGTACTTATCTTGATGTCGAAACATCTTTTTTCAAAATTTTGTCATTCTTAAATTTGGAAGGTTTATTTTGTCTGGATTCATCTCAAATTTTAATCTATGGAGGTACAAATGTACTACTCTAGTTTATTTTCGAATCTTTATGTTTATCCCTTCAATTGTCTTATTGAGAGTAGAAAATCCTCTAGATTTTGTCAAACCTCCACTTAGGACCCTTTTACCTGATTACATTGACCCATCCTTACCTATCAAGGTCTAGTCCTTCTCCTTATTCCTCCTACGTAAAACTAACACTCTCAAATCAAATATTGAACCTCCAAAAACTTGCACCTCAATGAAATTGTAATGATTTAATTTTTTTTTCAAACGAAATTGTTTCTCATTGTCGATCAACATTAATCCTATATCGGGGAATGCATTTAGACCCCAAAGAAGTATTACATTAAAATAAATGTGAGAATAAACAGATACATACCATAATTTTTTTACAGAATTTGTTGATACTCAGGAAAAAATATTTTACAAAACCTCTGTTCCAAAATACACATCCAGGGTTGCTACAAGAACTGGAATACCTGGAAAAGTAATGGCATTTTAAAAAACTTCTGGAAAACCTAGAAAAGTCAGGAACTAATCGACTCTATTTCAGTCTATATCAGTTGAAGAAGAAATAAACTGATTAGAACTCCGACAAATTTACATACAGATAATTTTAATTGTTCATTTCATCCAAAAGTTTTATTTTAACTTCATTAGAAACTTCAGAGTTTTTTTTTAGATTACTATTATTTCCAACTGTGATCCCACGTTTTCTATAAATAGTTTGTCTATAATTATTCTCAGTGTTCAATTTGTAATACTATTAAAATATTGTATTTAGAGTTGTTAATTTTTAATAAAAACGGCTCACAGTTGAGTACTACTGTGTTGTAAAATTTGATAAGGATTACTTTATGATCAATCATTCGTAAACACCGACAGTTCTTGAACAATCAATTATAGCTATTGATTTATAGTTTTTTACGCAGTTTTCTTGATAACACGGTGTTTCCGAAAAAATGTAGCTGCTTTAGTTGAATAGATTTTACTTACCCTTCGTCATATTCAGTCCTATATGTAGTTAGTTAATCTTCTCTCCCTTCTAAACGTTGACCTACTTTGGATGGCCCCTTGTCGTTTTGATCACGTCATGATGCAGGGTCAAGAGTTTCTTATATTCTTTAGCACTTTGACTCTGCTTTAACCAAGTGAAGATTTCCCAAATATTTTACAAAACCAGGAATAGAAAGCTGAAACAAAGTTTTCATTAAATATATTATCTAGTATAAATTAAACAAAAATTAGAACTGTGAAAATTCCTAATAGTTGCTACTGTGAATGCGTTTACAGAATGAAAGTAGTACAAGTAGATTCAAGTCAGACAACGTCTCAACTTCATTCATATTTTTGTTGACATTATCTTTCACAAGAGATGAAACGTCCTAATTTTACTCTTAACTTTTCCAGTCTTATAAATTTTATTTTTTAAAAAATCAACGACCCAAGTGTAAGAACGCTGAAAATGTGGAATTCTAGAATGTAGGTCGACATACAGAAGGGAGTATAATCAGAGTCGCCAAGGTATACCAAAGTATCTTTGTGTAAATAGCGTTTTTCCACTTTATCAAAATATAAATAAAATATACATCTGCGACGGAAAGATCCTTTACAAATATTTCACTGTATCTATATTTTAAGAATTAAATTTTTCTTTTTTTTCTTTAAAACCTTACTTCACGAAAATATACTTTGCAGCTCTAAATATGTCAGTGACAGGTTTTATTTTATTTTTTATCTGAATGCTAATAAGAACTCCATACTCTGTCTGTTGTCCATATCTTAATTAAAAAGCGTCTGCTCTCTTTCTGTTGATTGCAGCATTTTTTCCTATACTTTCAGCGTAAATAAATTAAAAACTATAAATAATTATTAGATAACGATATAAAAAGGACCAATAACAACTGCGACAGCACATACTCATTTTTTTTGTCATTCTCCCAAGTATCTACATTCTACAATGCCTTTTTAACATTATTTGTTCGTTTTTATCTTGTAACTTATTTACTGTATGCAAGACTTAGTTGAAGATGAGTAATGTACATAAAATCTTGTACGTTTATCAGAGTTTTATAAAGCGCGTGTTGGCATCTATCTGGGGCAGGGATTAAAATACTCCGCTTTCATCAAGCAGCAGGGAAAAAAGTGCTACGAAGCCTCGACATCGGTTACGCATCTTGCAGCCACTGTAGGTGTTAGGAGAAAAGAAGAAAAAGGCCACTGACCGTTCGGTGCATCAGACATTGCCCAAGGACGAAAGGTCATTAAACACATGCCTACAACTTTCTCTTCCTTTTTTTTACTTGGGCCTTATGTAATCCCCAATTCAATAGAAAATAGAAGAAAGCATTGCTTTGGGTTTTCAAATGAGTGATCAGCTTGAAATTCTCACCATTCAAAATACAATTAGAAAATTATAATGATTTAAAAAATAATTTTAAAGTTGAGGTTTCATAGTTAAATAATTTTCATTCAAAAATTACTTGATGACTTTTTTTATAGAGTGGAATTATATTTGACTTGGGACATCTTGTAAGTGTAAGAAACAGCGACACATTCTTTCAGCTCTTTTGCTTCGGATGCGTCCTACTTTGAAAAGCATCAAAATGCCTGATTCTTAGGAAGAAATAAGAAAAAGAAGAAGAAGATGAAGAGGGAAAGTCACAAGGTTTACGAGGAAGAGATCGATGATGCAATGCACGTGGAAAAGAAATACAAATAGCTCTGGAAGCCAAAAGCTGAACACATTCTGATTATCTTGACCAAGAGATTATGTAAGGGTCATCAACCCCATGTGATTCTCTAAAATATATGGCCCTCTCAACATGACTCAACAGGACAACCTAGAACAAGTTTTCGTTTTGCTCTCATAATATAACTTATAGAATCAGAGACAGGGGTCGTTAAAATCTTCTTCGAAAACGAAGCTGATCGGCTCATATTGTACAATGAAAAAAATTATTCTAAGGTGTCTACAGTATAAGTTACGCAATAATTTATTCTTACCATTTAGGGTCAGCCTTGAATTAATTCAGTCAGTTGTTTAACGAATCGTACTTCAGTGGATACGTTTTGATATTAGAAACCTGAAAGAGATACGAGAAAAATTATATTTTGAAAGAGATTGTAAATTTATAATTTTAAAATAAGAAGCCGAATTAAAAAATTGCAAGCACACTTTTTAAAATAAAAAAAATTAAATATAATAGAGAATTTAACTGGCCCATTAGAAAAAATTTCTAAATTTGACAAAATGATGGGATCGCCGAAATTTACGAAGGTCAAATATGAGCGCACGTGTTCCAATATCTTCTCTTCACGAGTTTTACTTTATTCAAATAATACATGCGTATATCGAATGTCCTCATTTGTGCTAAAATATGAAAAAAAATCTAACTATTTCCTTGTTCACTACCCTATTAAAAAAGACCCATTAAAAATATATATTTAGCTTACTATTTAAGATCAATAAAAATCAGTTTATGTATATGCGAAAAGGATACGACATATCAAACTATATATAGATTGTATTGTTATAACTTTATCAATATTCAAAAGTTCACAATTTAATAAACTTAAAAGTTTATTAAAACGTCAATTAATGCTTTAGCATTAATCTTTTAGCTCATCTCCATTTTTTCTACAGAAGTAATAAAAAATGTACTTATTTTTATCGACTTAAGAAAAAAACACGTGTTTTAAAAAAATCATACAACCTAAAAATTGTCTATACAATCTTTGTGTGCACAACAGTGCCCCAAATTACTCTTCAGTAGCGATTTGAATTAATCCTTGATTGTTACATGGGAGTTCGAAGTTCAATTCTCCGCTGAAGAAAAAAGGGAGAATAATCTTTTGTCATTGAACGCAAAAAATTGGAAAAAACGGTCATTTTCCACCACTTCAGATTTTCGAGCAAAATGGGAGCAAGTTCGAGCTGTTCGAGTCTTCTTCTTCTTCCTACTTCATACCGGAAGAAAGGCAATAACGCCTAGTGTGTAGTGTGAACATAGATTAATTAACTTGTGGGCTACAGATATTTCGATTCTGGTTGGTGGTTGAAAATTTTGTCCACCAATCCTGTTGCAAGCTTTCACGGTTGGCCAAAATTTTTCTACGCCTGTGTAGAACTCGAGCCCCATACTCTACTGCGCATGCGTCGCACTCGATAGCTGCAGTGGGATTCCGAGCACACGAATCCGAACGGACCTCTCTTTCTATCCTACGGTGTTAAAAAGAGAGATCCGTTCGGATTTTGAGCTCGGAATCCCACTGCTGATTGGTTTCTATTCGCGCGCAATTTGAAATGCTAAAAAATATTATGCATTTCAAATTACGCGCGAATAGCAACCAATCAGATACCGAGTGCAACGCATGCGCATTAGAGTACGGCGCTCCAGTTGGGGCCACTGGGTACAGTCAACTTTGCCTTAAAGTGAACGTTTAGGAAGCGTTTTAGTTTCATTACCGGCAAACGTTTTAAAAGATATTTTTATATCTTTTTCAGCCAAATAATTTTTTACACAAAAGGAACGTCAAGCAAACGCCGTAAAAATGGTAAGACAAGAATTTACCTTTTTATAACTTTGTAACCATAGTTTATCTTCTAGCGTCTTTAACTTAACCTCTAAACTTTGAATTATTTGAAACATTTCTCTTTGTATAAGCGATTTCCTGTAAGATTTTTACTTACTTGTCTTCATTTATCATTAATTTCAATTCTACTGAGGATATGATGAACTCAAATTGACATTAGTATGAATAGTAACGATAGAAAAAAAGTATTTCTGACATTGCTCAAAGATCATAACTTTTAGAGCAGGATTGTAATTTTTAACTAATTTTTCTATTTTTCTGACAAAACTTTGTTTATTTACTTTATAGAGATCTTCTTCAATCATTCCACTCATTTATTTTACTTTGAAAAATTTGAATAATGATTAATAAGATATAGCTAATATCATTGATAATTCAAAAGAAACATAACTTTTGGAGTAAAGCCTTTCACTAATTTTTTAATCTACTTCGCAGACAATCGGGAAAAACAACAAGATGTTACAGCACATCAATTACAGAGTGAGAATCATACTTCAAGACTCACGAACCTTCATTGGGACATTCAAAGCTTTTGATAAACATATGAATCTGATTCTCGGAGACTGCGAAGAGTTTCGTAAAATCAAGCCAAAAAATACGAAACAGCCTGAACGAGAAGAGAAGCGAGTTCTTGGATTTGTATTACTTCGAGGAGAGAATATTGTCTCTCTCACAGTAGAAGGTCCACCTCCTCCAGAAGAAGGCTTGCCTAGAGTACCGATTCCTGGTGCAGCACCTGGTCCTGGAATGGGAAGAGCTGCTGGACGTGGAATGCCTGCAAATGTTGCTGGTGTTCCTGCCGGATTACAAGGACCTGTTCGCGGAGTTGGTGGCCCTTCTCAACAAATTATGACACCTGGAGGCAGAGGCCAAGTTTCTGCTCCTCCACAAATGCACCCAGGTGGCCCACCTCGAATGCCAGTCGGCGGTCCTCCGCCTGGAATGATGGGCCCACCACCAGGCATGATGGGTAAGATTCTCTTTTTCATTTTCTTCATTCTTTTAGTCTGATATATGTATCTAACTCCGAAAACTAATTGAATTATTCCTTTGTAATTGCAGGTATGCCTCCAGGAATGCCTCCGATGGGACGAGGCGGACCTCCAATGGGACCACCCATGAGAGGTCCACCACCTGGTATGATGCGCGGTGGTCCACCACCACGTCCTTATTAACTCTAATTACCCGCAAACTACTGATACTAAGAAACTTGTTCTAAATTGGGAATAATAATATCAATTCACATTATTACAAAGCAACAATTTTATTATCACTCTAATTTTATGATTGGTGAATTTATAATTTTTCTAAATGTAATTTAATTATGTACAGCGAGTATTAAGAATATACAATTTCAAATTGACAGTACAAGGGATTCTTACATGCCAAAACCTGAGAATAGAAGTCGTTATTGAAATATAAGAGGTAGAAAAACAGATCAGAAGATGAAATTTATAAAGTCAATTTTAAAGAAACCAAAACCACTATATTCTAAATACATACCAAGTTGATATTTTAATTTTGTACTCGATACAAAAAATATCCGATGTAGAAATAGTAGCTTCTTGTTAAGTAATTATTAAAAATAATAAAAAAAGCACCTAGGTACGATTGTTTTTATTTTCCAGTTTAATGTAACAGTAACGTATCTCTAGTCTTATATTTATCCTGTGTAAATGACATGAAATTATTCTATGCGATTATGTCATTATATAAATAAACATTCAAATTAAAAAGCAGACACCCGTATCATCAAGAAACTAACGAATCCCTTAAAACTTCAGCAAATATCGTATTCGACTAAATTTTGTGTACTTATTCTTACTTTTTACATAGTTACCATTTTTGCTAGAATTTTAGCGATTAGTAGTTTCTTATTGATTTTTAAAGGCAAAGCAAAAAAGTGATAGCAGATATGATACATTAAAGAAATTATCACTACATTTTCATATTTTAGAAATAACAACCTTATTTTTTTAATTGTGGAATTTTGAGTATTCTTTTTTTAATATATTTACATGGATTTCGTGAAGGGTAGATTTTCCATCGTATTAATTATATAAAAAAATTCTTATGTTCATTTTTTACAGCTACTTAGTATTTATTATACTATAACGCAATCCCAAAGCTATTTTTAAAATGAATTCTATCGGATTTCGTAGAAAAACTTATTCAGTCTCTTTTATTTAATAAATAACAAATGAAATAAATCATTAAGTATTATCAATTTACCCACTGAAATTAATAAAGCTAGAATTTTTTTAGTTGGCTATTGTAATCTTCAAAAGCAAATTTAACACTGGTGTCTTATTGAACAAGACCAATTTTGGCACGTTGTTTATCATCCAGTCAAATCCAGGGAAATGAAACAAAATTTGGTTTACGTTACGTTATTCAAAAGGCCGAAATTTTAAATAATAATAATAATAATAATAAAATAATTAATTAATAAATAATAATTAATAATTAATCATTTTAATAATTTTGTTTTTAATTTTTTCCAGCTATTAAATGTAACCAAAAAGAAAAGATTCGGTATCTTTTAGATAAGGTAACGTAACAAAACGATAGTTTCCAACAGATCCCTCGTGAAATCAGATATTTGATAAAAAAGAAAAACTATCTTTTGATAAAAAATATATCAACAGCAAGAATTAAAACGCAAATTGCAAGAAAATTGTATAAATATTAAATATAATTCTCAAAATTTTTAAAACATTTTAGATCTATAAAATAATCCAACATAAAAATTACATTTTGATTGCTCTTTATGGAAATGCAGTTTTTTTCGTTAGGAACAACCGAAATGTAGTAGATTTAAGAGCTATTTAATTTCTCAAAATCTTCATACTCTTCTATGGTCTCTACCAAATTAGTGGCTTCTTCTGAATTACATCTTGTATTATCATCTTCTATACACTCTGAACTTTCCAAATTAATATTCTCAGATGCTAGGGCCGAGTTAAATATACCATGTTCAGTACTCGTCAGCGTTTCTTCATATTGAATGTTACATATAGCATCATCTGAAAAAATATTAGGCTTTAAGTGCCTCCATGGGTGACAAAGAGAAAAATTTAATAGTAACTCTCAATAGTTCAAGAAAGGTAAAGACAATTTATTTAAAATAAACATAAATTACAACTGAGACACAACTATTCATAAGAATTATTCGAAACAAAAGTTATACTGTCATTTAACTCAGAAGTGTGAAAATCATATGTACAATAAATTAACAATCGTAATATGTTATGTATAGAAGACAAAGAAAATGGGTCTGAAAATTAACTATTACCTGAAGATTGTATTTCATAAATTCCTGTTTGCGGGTCTAAAGTTCCTTCGTCATTGGAAATAACAAGCGGATTTTTGTCGACTGTCTTTTCAAACGCTTTTGTAATGTCCGTGTCTTCGTAAACAAAACTAAAACCATTTTTAGAATTAGCATTGAGCATGTTATTTTTAATTTTGCAATATTTGCATTTTTGATTAGATTTAAAAACCTACCTCTCTTCATTCTGATTCGAAATGTGGCTAACTGAACTATCATTTAATTGAGGATCTTTTTCGATTATACAGGGTCCATTATTTCTCTGATCTTTTATTGTGAAATTAACAGTCGGATTCGCTGTAGTGGTTTTAACTTCAGTTTCAAAACTCTGAGAAAAGATTTTGCTCTTTTCAATAACTTCTGGCCGAATATCCAAAAGAATCATATTTCCAGACTGTAACGAGATTTATATTAAAGAAATGTCGCATTTTTTGATGAATTGAAAGAAACAAATTTTCAGAAGAATTACTTTTACCTTTTTATTAGGTATTGTGTACTCAGAATTAGTTTGATCTCCATTATTCGGAGGTACTCGAGGAATAGATGCTATAGAACTCTGATTGGACTGATTAGCAAAGCGAAAGTTGTTACCTATCACTTTTCCTATCACTTCCTAAAAAGTAATTACTTTTAATCACATCTGCTTTTACGATAACAAAACATTCACATTAACAAAGGACACTTCTTAATATTAATATTAAATAATTCAATTACCTTTCCCCCATGAGAAAGTTTCACCTCATTCGTGCCTTTTTGAAGAACAATAAAATTTCTTTTATTCCCAAATCTTGCAGTAGCTTGCGAATTTATGCTTGTGGCTTTCGCAATCAGTGGTGACTAAAATAAATATTGTTTTCATTAGTTTAGCGAGTTGAGTCTTTCGAATAAAATTTTATTCAAAAATAAAGTTATATTAAAAGAGAGATTAACCATTTTGGTAGTAGGATGATTGTTAGGTTTTATGGGTGGCAGTGTTTTACATGTTAGATCCGCTGAAGAGGATTTAACGGAAGGCGGTCCTAGGCCACAGGAAGTGGTGCTTTGAGGACTCACACTTGCCAGCGGAGTAACAATATCTGTAAACATTTATTCTTTAGTAAGTTACGCTCAGTTAAAGGCTGAAAACAATTATTATGTGTCATTTTAAAATTTAACAATTACTGGATATCGCTGACTTTTCCATCAAATTTGCAGTTACAGTAGTCTGTATTACTCTCTCGATTTTTCTCACACAAGGTTTACTCGTACTAGCGTCATCAGATCTATGCATTTCAATGTTAGTGACATTATTCGTCACGGGGACTAATTTTGAACCTAAAATAAGAAAACAGTGAACCGAATGCTTAAAAAAAGTTACTCGTCCGGTTTGTATTTCGTACCTTTATCACTATTTGTTTGTACATTTTGCGATTCGAATTGTACATCACTGGTTATAGGATGAGTGCTACTAGAAGGCATAGTTACAGAAATTCGTCTTGGAATTACTACTGCAGCTTTCACTTGTGGAGATGAGATGATAACTTTATTTTTTACAGTAGGAATCGATTCACTAAGATACTGACTTGTTTGAGCGATTGCAATATTACTTGCATTTTTACACGGAGCTAAAAAGAAAAGGTTATTTTGAAACACCTTTTCTTACCGAAAAAATAAATTTTTGAATAAAGTACCTGTAAATTGAACACACCTGTTGAATTACTAACTACATTACTCAATCCTGGAGGAATGACAGTAATATTAGTTGTAACTATATTACTAGTTGAGCTAGGTATACGTATAATATTCTCCATTGAAGTTTTATTACAGATATTATGTCTAAGTTTATCTAATGCTGAGCTTGGCGGTATCACCGTAACCTGAATGACAAATTACCATTTATTATACGAATAAAAACGTGAGTTATTTTGTAAATAAAAAATGCAAACAGTACCTTACTACAGGAAGGGAATGAAGGGAATTTCAGCTCCTCTTTGCTTGAATTAGCTACCACCGACGATTTTGATATTTGTTTTACTTTCACTTCCGAACACATACTTCCTTCAGTATCTGAAGACTCTGTCAGTGATCTTTTCCTCTTTCTTACATTGAAATTGATCTCAGGTCCTCTAGACGAAGATCCGGAGCTTTCTTCTTCGGAAGAAAAAATCTGCTGAACATCTGAATCCGTTTCCATCTTCACTATATAATTAAGAAAATCAAGGTTAAAAACTTCATTTGATTAAAAAAAAATATTACATAAAAATGTTCTAACGTCTCGAATCATCTGTTCTTTCTTCAATACGGGGCTGTATTTTAGTTGCCATGGCAGTGACGAGCGATAAAGTATTAGCAAGCGTAGTAAATGCATTGCGTCCTTTCAGCCGTGGTAGAAGAGGAACTATTCGACGACCTTCCGTTGCCCAATCTGTCCCAGTGTTCGGCCCACTCAACCTGTAATTATTCATTACATTAAAATTGAGAAATTAAATCAATTAAATACTTGTTGAAATTTCAAGAAAATACATTAAAATTAACTTACTGCTCAGCTACAGCAGTAAGTTTGTCATCATTTACTGCCCGTCGAATTTCAGCACGATGCCTTTCATTAGATATATGAAGAACACCAGTTAATTCTTCCAATAACTTTCGTTTATCATTTGTGAAAGGACCCTGGGCCCGTAAAACGGACACCATACTCGCATAGGCGTCTAATTCTAAAATGTAATTCTTTGCTTAACGACACACAGTCAAGAATATTTCGAACATTCTTTCTACAAAAAATATAGATTCCATCAAGACTTAAGAATGTAATCCTTTTGTATGAGAAACTTCTTCAGGATCAGAGGTTACGCACTTTCATCTTAATAAAAGAGCCCTCAAGACTAAATTAATTCGAAATTTAACAATTAACTTATTCCCAGAACCACGCCAATTTAAAATAAGTATTCTAATTATAAATCGTGTCCCACAAGAAGCAGAAAAGATGAGGTCTACATAAATTACTGATATATAAGAAATCTTCGATTACGTTATTCTGAAATCAACACTGAATAAAGATAATACTTTTTATTGTTAATCTCAATTTCATATAACTTACTAGCATAATCTTGCATATTCTCATGTGACGATTCAACAAACGTAAACTGTATTCTAGAGGCCTTTATTATCAAATATGGCTAAAATGCTATTTTTAAACGCTTTATAATCTGTAAAAGCAAAATAAAAGCGAAGCACGTTCATATCAACGGACACGAGTCAATCTATTTTTCTTTTGTAGAAGAATCTTAATAAAAGGAAACCAAAGCAGAGTAAATTAGCATACAGGGAATTCGGCTCGTGACTTAGAAAAGCTAAAATTTATTTAAATGAACCGACAATCAGATCGGACATAACCTTACCCAGACTTCGTAAATACTTTCTGCACTCATCGCGAGACATATCAAATTTTCCAGGTAGCATTTTTGCACTATTTTTATTTAATGAAAATGACCCGTTACCGCAAATGTGGACGATATGCATATAAATTATGCATTTTTATTTTCTGTTGACAGTAGTCAGTTGATGATGAAGTTATCGTATTAAAAGTATTAAAACTACCGTCGATTTAATCGAGCCATTGACAACAAATTGCAAAGATGGAAGAGTTCGCGGGAGGAAGTAATACAACTTTACCTTTACCATAAACGCATGTAGAGGGCTTTTAATCAATTATGTATCATCTTTTTTTAACTAGAAATTTATTTACTACATGCGATATTGAAGAAATATACACGTTTCATTAATAAAATCTCTCGAGAGCTATTAATTTTCATATTTTCTTTTGCTTTAAGAAACGTGAAAGACTAGGAAACTTTTCAATTTAAAATTCGCGCGTCTGGTGAGTTTTCAACCTCAAAAAATATTATACAACTTCCTGTCCTTTTTATTTATGTTGGGTTGTTGCAAAGATATAGGTAACTAATCGAGCACCGCATCTACTGTAATAATATCTTTGATGTAACTGCAGTCTGCAGTCTCATTGGTACTTACTACAGAAATATTTTTTATTTTTCATTTCGAGGGGGGAGCAGTGCCCCTTGATGCCCCCCCAGGCTACTTTTCGACGGCCCTGAGAGTGTTCACTGACTTTCCGTTTGAGAAATTCT